>JBBBDQ010001264.1:922500-1232500 GCA_037127315.1 Ascarosepion bandense
TCATAGCCGAACAAGAAAACATCAACTCGAGCGTAACTTGAGCAGTTGAAAGGGTTGGAGGTGACGAAACTACCTACTAAACTCCGAAGTAGGTCGGGCGAAGAGATATTTTGAATTCTCTGGGATTTCTGATCTTCAGAAAAACAAGCCTGGCATTTTAAAGGCTTGAAATCCTAGTGATTTCCCTTAATAATGAATTTCAACAAAGTAACTTGTATTGAAGGCGGCGGTTCGATCAACAAGTCACCATTGTTATTCATTGTTAAATACTGACTTGGATTGGGTTGGCTAAAAAAATGTTCATTCGGTTTAAAGGACTTTTAGGCCAACCCAATACAAGAATATCATTGGTTTGAACATCGATTAAGCCAGCTTTTACTATTTTTAAATTGTTTTCTTTCTTCTTTCTTTCTTTCTTCTTTCTTTCTTTCTTTCTTTCTTTCTTTCTTTCTTTCGTCTTCATTATCTTTTGCTTTTCATTCTTTCTTTCTTTCGTCTTTATTGTCTTTTGCTTT
The DNA here is from genome assembly GCA_037127315.1 of Ascarosepion bandense. NCBI lineage: Eukaryota > Metazoa > Mollusca > Cephalopoda > Sepiida > Sepiidae > Ascarosepion > Ascarosepion bandense. Next base: position 923,016 of record JBBBDQ010001264.1, read on the forward strand.
TCTTTCTTTCTTTCTTTCTTTCTTTTGCTTTCTTTCTTTCTTTCTTTCTTTCTTTCTTTTGCCTTTCTTTCTTTCTTTCTTTCTTTCGTCTTCATTATCTTTTGCTTTTCTTTCTTTCTTTCTTTCTTTATTATCTTTTGCTTTTCTTTCTTTCTTTCTTTCGTCTTCATTATCTTTTGCTTTTCTTTCTTTCTTTCTTTCTTTCTTTATTATCTTTTGCTTTTCTTTCTTTCTTTCTTTCGTTTTTATTATCTTTTGCTTTTCTTTCTTTCTTCCTTTCTTTCTTTCGTTTTTATTATCTTTTGTTTTTCTTTCTTTCTTTCTTTCTTTATTATCTTTTGCTTTTCTTTCTTTCTTTCTTTCTCTCTTTCTTTCTTTTCCGCTCTCTTTTGCCTTTCTTTCTTTGTTTTGTCCTTATTTCATTGCCTTTCTTTATTTAATTTGCCTTTCTTTCTTTCTTTCTTTCTTTCTTTCTTTCTTTCTTTAATCATTTTTGTCTTTCTTTCATTCTTTGCTCTCAGGTATCTTGTCACGCGTCGCTGATTAGAAAACCTGTTTCAGAAACATTTAAATTAATTCCTCATTTCATACTTTAAATTCGGTGTGTCCTTAAAGTGGCAAATTTTAATGATGAACATTTTAACCTCCGTTGTACTCATATTCAAAGGATTACTTCAATTGTAAAAACCTTAATTGATACGTGTATATATATATATATAATGTTATTTTTCAACTCAATTTGCAATTTTCTTGATTTATAATCATTTTATGACTTATAGTGGGCTATCTTCAACAAGGCCAAATTCCGTTAACCTGCAACAATATACAACTACCCTTCACTAGAACGGATTTTCCACTATAAACTGGAAAAGAATGGATAACCCACTATAGTCTTTTCACTAGAAACTTTCAGACAAATATAATACATAATAATGTGGATCCAAAATGCAGGTTCTGTGATAAACACCAAGAAACAATCAACCATCTAATCTCAGGTTGTTCTGTACTTGCCCCAAATGAATATAAAAACCGTCACGATAGAGTAGGGCAACATTTACATTGGACAATGTGAAAACACTATGAAAAGTCTGTAAACAAACACTGCTATGAACATCACCCAGCACCGGTTACAGAAATAGAAGATGTCACCATTATTTGGGATTACACCATCTACACAGACAGAAAAAAATGAAGCAAATAGGCCAGACATTATTGTTAAAAACCAGAAAGAAAAAACTTATCTATTAATTGATATGGCTTGTCCAGCGGATTGTAACATAGCAACCAAGGAATTTGAAAAACAGTCAAAATATAAAGACCTGGAAATTGAAATAGAAAAAATGTGGAAATTGAAAACAAGAATCCTACCAGTGATGTTAGGTGCACTTGGAATGATAAAAAATGGAACAAAACAACACATTGAAAGAATCCCTGGAAACCCCAGCTTAAGAAATATACAAAAAATTGTCTTATTAAGTACAGCCCACACACTAAGGAGAACTTTGTCTATGTAACGCTAGAGATGATAGGGGAGATAGAAAAAACATGAAATGGAGCCATGACAACACGCCTTAGGTCTTCCCGCAGACTTGGTTGGTAGTCCGACCATAGCAGAAATCGAAATATGATAAAAAATGACATAATAATAATAATAATAATAATAATAATAATAATAATAATAATAATAATAATAATAATAAATACCAGGAATCATTTAAAAAAAAATATGACCAGCAATATATTATTTAAAAAACATTATTTGCAATACATCTAAAAAAAAATACCAGCAACACATTTTTCTAGGAAAGAAAAATTAACAGCCAAAAAAAAAAAAAAATTGACAGCAATACATTTAAAAAAAATTAAAAGCAAAACATTTTTATAAAAAAATATTACTAGCAAAATATTTTTAAAAATTTCTTGTAGTACATGTCTTAAAAAAATATTATCAAAAATACATTTTTTGGAAAAAAATTACTAGCTATGTGTTTTTGTATGAAAAATCTTTTACTAATAATACATTTAACAAAAATGTTATCATCAATACGTTTAAAAATAAATTACTAACAATACATTTTTTAAGAAAAATATTATCAGCAAAACATTTTCAAAAAATGCATGCAATACATCTTTAAAAAAATGTTAGCAGCAAAACATTTTTAAAAGAATATTATCAACAATATATGTTTTTATAAAAATTACCAGCAATACATTTTTGCAAGACAAAAAAAATTTATCAGCAATACACTAAAAAAGAATTCTAGCAATATATTTTTTAAAGAAATTACCAGTGATACATTTTTGCCAGAAACAAATTTACCATCAATAGGTTTTAATAAAAAAAAACATATTACCAACAATATACTTTTTCAAAAAAAAATATTATCAGTAATAATGTTTTTTTAAATTGGCAGTAATGCATTTTATATGAACAAAACATATTACTAGCAATACACTTTCTGTAAAAAATAGACATTATCAGCAATATATTTTTTGTAAAAAAAAACATTACCAGCAATACATGTTTTTAATATTTTGAGCAATACATTTTTTAAAAATATTTTCAGCAATGCATTCAAAATACTTGAAAGACATTTTTCAAAAAAAGAAATTTCCAGGAATATATTTTTAAAAATTGCCAGTTGCACATTATTGTAAGAAAAAATTACTAGCAATATTTTTTTTCAAAAAATACTATCAGCAATACATTTTGGCAAGAAAACAATATTACCAGCAATACATTCAAAATATCTCAGCAATTAATTTAAAAAGATACCAGTAATACATTTTACAGGAAAAAATTATTACCAGCAATGTATTTTTTCTATTTTCAGGAATTCGTTTAAAAACAAATTACCGGCAATACATTTTTGTAAAATAAAAAATTTCAAGCAATACTTAAAAAACATTATTAGTAATACATTTCCAAAAACAAACAAACAAAAAAGTCAGCAATACATATTGGCAAGAAAACAATATTACCAGTAATACATTAAAAAACATCATTAATTTATTGAAAAAAAATTACCGGGAATACATTTTTGCGAAAAATAATATATATATATATATATATATATATATATATATATATATATATATATATTACCAGCAAAAAAGTTTTGTAAAACTAGACATTACTAGCAATAGATTTAAAAAAAACTCATCAGCAACACATTTATAAAAAAATTACCAGGAATAAATCTACCAGCAATACAGTTTTTGAAAACAAATATTATCAGGAATACATTTTTTAATTACTAGCTATGCATTTTTCCCAGAAAAAATAATACTAGCAATACATTTTTTTGATAAATATTATTAACAATACATTTTAAAAAATTGCCAGCAATACATTTTTGTAACAAAAGAATATTACCATCTTTTTAAAAAATAATATTACTAGAAATACATTTAAAAAAATTATTAGCAATTCATTTTTCCCCAAAACATATCAGCAAAACATTTTTGTAAGAAAAAGAAATATTTTCAGTAATACATTTTGGCAAGTAAACAATATTACCAGAAATATATTTTTGTCAAAAAATTACAAATAAGTCCAAAGAAATTAAATTTCGGCATTAAATGACCGAAAAGGAGTAGATCTGCTGCTAAACAAACCAACAGAACGTTTGTCTGTCACATTCATTTGAGAATTTTCATCATTTCATCTGTTGTGTTGTTGATAATCATTTTTACATTGACTTGAATTGCATTCATTTTTGTGAAACATTTTATTGGTGAAGTTCAGAGTTTGGCAGTAAAAATTGAGACATTCTGATTTTTCTTTCCCTTTGCCGACTCACATTCCCAACGATCGTAATTTTTGTCTTTTTCTGAAAAGCTGAGGAACTGAGAACAACTGGTCAAGTGTTTCTATAACAGTTTGATATTGACTGGAGTTTTGTTCAAATGTTCTTATCAGTTTCCATTTGATCCCAGGAGACCTGTGGTTTTAGGGTACATCTTCTATGAAACTTGCTGATTAACGAAAATCTCATTTTGATGACGGACTTCATTTTATTTTATTTCTTCATACAAGATTCGATGTCAGGCGCTACACTCATCCTTACCCCAAGCAGCATAGCAATGTTTTTTGTTTTATTTGTTAAAATCATTTGTCGTTTTTTTAACCAATATCTAACTAAAGCTATTCATATATATGTATTAGTTAAGTTGCCATTACTTCTGCGGTAGACTGGTTGCCAACCAAGGCTATAGAACCAATCAGTCCTGCTATTTAACTTAAGGCTGGAGGGAGATTTTTGATTTTGAGTTTTGTTTAATGGCATATCAATCACTGCCAAAAAAGGTGGGGTTCTAAGATATTTTTTTAATGTTCGTTTATAGTGAGAAGGTTGATTTAGACAGATTTTGATGAAAATGTTTTTATTTTTATTTTAAAAAACTGAAGATGTCTTCTAGTATTGCTGGTAATAATTTTTTTCTTCAAAAATGTATTATGGCAATAATTTTTTCCTTCAAAAATGTGTTATGGTAATATTTTTTCCCATCAAAAATGTATGTTTTTCTATAAAAGTCTATTTTTATTTATATATTTTCATAAAAGTTTATTTTTATACTTCCATAGTGTTTTGAGCCCAGTTTCGGTGTTAACTGTTAGGGTCCCATAGTTGGGACCCTAACAGGTGCTAACACTCTTGGTCAGGGTGGACCGGGAAGCAGCAGCAATTATGAGGCGGTTTCATGCTTCTCACAACCTTCCCATAAGAGACTTTGCTGCCGGATGCTGCCGGATGCTGTTTACCATCATACCCAGGATCAAGCTTGGGGGAGAAGAGACGGATTAATACCTTTCCCTAGTGTATTTGCACGTAAGTGAATGCAATGAATTCAGCTTGAATTCGAACTCGGCTCTCCGATTTCTCGTTTAAACACACATCCAGATATATGTATACATTAATTATAAGTATATCCTTTGATGTTCACTCCTTGTGCTGTGGCCTAATGAGACTGCAAGCGATACAGTCGGGAGTTCTAAACTCCTGGTAAGAAGGTCGAAGACTAGGACCAACACTAAGCGCGAATAACCCCAAAGACTCTAACGGTGGAACAAGCAGATGATAATTATATCAGTTCTCAACGATGGAATGATGAAGAGTACTACGCATTACGGATATGCTACAGAAGGCTCCACTCAAAATTATAACCGAGCTAGCGGTAGTCTACTGCAGTTTCATAATTAGATTTTGCATGTTTTATTGCATATGTGTTACAGAAGAAGGTCATGAAATCAAGTGTGTGGGTCACTTCCTGTCACTTTTGGTTTACTTTAAACAAATTTACGACATCCATAATTTGTTCTACTTTGATTTTCTTTCGCATTCGACAAATCTTTGCAATGCTTCCACCAGAAAAAAAAAGCTTTATTTAATCTTGAACTGGTCACATAGTAATTGGTATTACTATGTGACCAACATTAGTGTCCTGGAATAATAGAGCGAACAGTCAAAGCATTAAAACGATTCTCATTAAACAACGTCTTTGAGGGTCAGGACATGTAGCAAGAATAGAAGAGTCAATTTTTTCCGTGTCAGCTGAGCACACTTCGGGGAAAAGCAACACTGAATGCCGCTGAACTAGAGCCTAATTCGTTTGAAACACAAGCACAAGACCGTACGACCTGGCGATGTTCGGGGAAAAGGTTGCCCTCATCAAAGATACAAGGACCAACTCAAAGCAACACTGAATACCGCTGAACTTGAGCCTAATTCGTTTGAAACACAAGCACAAGACCGTACCACCTGCCGATGTTTGTGGAAAAGGTTGCCCTCTTCAAAGACACAAGGACCAACTCAAAGCAACACTGAATACCGCTGAACTTGAGCCTAATTCGTTTGAAACACAAGCACAAGACCGTACGACCTGGCGATGTTCGGGGAAAAGGTTTCCCTCATCAAAGATACAAGGACCAACTCAAAGCAACACTGAATGCCGCTGAACTTGAGCCTAATTCGTTTGAAACACAAGCACAAGACCGTACCACCTGGCGATGTTTGTGGAAAAGGTTGCCCTCTTCAAAGACACAAGGACCAACTCAAAGCAACTGAATGCCGCTGAACTTGAGCCTAATTCGTTTGAAACACAAGCACAAGACCGTACTATCTGGCGATGTTCATGGAAAAAGTTGCCCTCATCAAAGATACAAGGACCAACTCAAAGCAACACTGAATACCGCTGAACTTGAGCCTAATTCGTTTGAAACACAAGCACAAGACCGTACGACCTGGCGATGTTCGGGGAAAAGGTTTCCCTCATCAAAGATACAAGGACCAACTCAAAGCAACACTGAATGCCGCTGAACTTGAGCCTAATTCGTTTGAAACACAAGCACAAGACCGTACGACCTGGCGATGTTCGGGGAAAAGGTTGCCCTCATCAAAGATACAAGGACCAACTCAAAGCAACATTGAATGCCGCTGAACTTGAGCCTAATTCGTTTGAAACACAAGCACAAGACCGTACCACCTGGCGATGTTCGGGGAAAAGGTTGCCCTCATCAAAGATACAAGGACCAACTCAAAGCAACACTGAATGCCGCTGAACTTGAGCCTAATTCGTTTGAAACACAAGCACAAGACCGTACCACCTGGCGATGTTTGTGGAAAAGGTTGCCCTCTTCAAAGACACAAGGACCAACTCAAAGCAACTGAATGCCGCTGAACTTGAGCCTAATTCGTTTGAAACACAAGCACAAGACCGTACGACCTGGCGATGTTCGGGGAAAAGGTTTCCCTCATCAAAGATACAAGGACCAACTCAAAGCAACACTGAATGCCGCTGAACTTGAGCCTAATTCGTTTGAAACACAAGCACAAGACCGTACGACCTGGCGATGTTCGGGGAAAAGGTTTCCCTCATCAAAGATACAAGGACCAACTCAAAGCAACACTGAATGCCGCTGAACTTGAGCCTAATTCGTTTGAAACACAAGCACAAGACCGTACCACCTGGCGATGTTCGGGGAAAAGGTTGCCCTCATCAAAGATACAAGGACCAACTCAAAGCAACACTGAATGCCGCTGAACTTGAGCCTAATTCGTTTGAAACACAAGCACAAGACCGTACCACCTGGCGATGTTCAATCATCATCGGTATCAAAATTTTCGAAACCACCAGTAAAGAGAAAAGGAAGAAGTCAAACGGCGAGAGAAAGGCTCGACAGAACCGACCTTGTCCTCTACCAACATTACCAATAAGTGAATGCCATCGACTTTTCCAAGCAGGGATTGGTCTTCTTAGTCATGCATGTCATCGTCATAAAGGAAGCGATTAGCAAAGAAGAAATTAAATCGTCGCCGTCTTTGTCTTGTCAACAGGAATTTTAATTCAGCCCTGACGAGTGAGGATATCATAACGGTACGTTCAAGAAACTTCAAAGTCGGCATGACACTGTTCAGTTAAGTGAAACCTTCCCCACATTAATTCTATGTATAATGTCAGATTAAATAAAGTGTAAACATTGTGTCTGCTTATTTTTAATAAAATCCGTTCATATTCTTTCGCGTATTATGTTTGAAAGATGTCAGAAATGAGTTGTAACTTTGACAGATGTTATTATCATTCATTTCTCAATGTTCCCAAGTACTTTCAATCTCTTCCGAGATCATCTGCAGGGGTGTGACTTGTGGTAACAAAAAATAACTGCAAAACTTTGTTGCTAAAAATTACTGTAAATTTTTATTCTTGCTTTAAATATAACGGCTGACAAATTGCTTAGCGTTCATTAGAACGTGAAAATTATCCAAAATAGTTTTTTAATGTTGTAATGTCATGGTCATGTACGTGCTAAAGCATAAAAAACTGCTCATTTTACAAACATTTTAGAACATTACTACAGTACTCATAGCTGATTCTATTAATTGATGGCTTAAGTTTTTTTAATGAATATTGCCTCGAGGATCTGTCGGTTGCTTTTGTTGTTTTCTTGGTGTAGGATAGTTGTGTTATCGATCATTATTTTTTTAATATTGTGAGTGTAGACAGGAATGATGTCTAGAAATATTACAGCTCCTTTCTTACATTTTTCAATTATAATACGCGAAAGATTATCCGTGAGTATGAACGGATTTTATATCAAAAATATGCAGACACAATGTTTGCAATTTATTTAATCTGATATGTCTAACAGAAAATTTGCTGCCTAAATACACACACACACACACACACACACACACACACACACACACACACACACACACATATATATGTATGTATGAAATGAATTGTTTGAACATTATTTTTTATCGATAGTCGTATTTAAGTAGATATTCTGTTTTTAATTAAACAGTATTATATATTTATATCTACTGGCCTGTTTATTTACGATAAATTATATGGGCTTGATTAAAACCTCGTTTAGACTGGAGGCCATTCGTGGTCGAGAGGTCTAAGACGTTGCCAGATCAAAGGGTAGCTTCCCCTATATAGATAGGGGTCGCAGATTCGAATCCTTCCGAATAGCACACATTTTCGTAATAACAATTTATCGTAAATAATCAGGCCAGTAGATATATAAATATATAATTCTGTTTCATTAAAAACAGAATATCTACTTGAATACGAGTATCCATAAAAAATAATGTTCAAACAATTCATTTCAAATTGTCGTTTGTTTATAACCAAGTTTCATTAAAATTCGTTAATTTCCGTAATATATATATATATATATATTGTTAAGTGTAACAAAAGTTAAATCAAAGACAAATATTTAATTTACGATAAACATGAAATAAGATATATACAAAATTAACAATTTTTTGCATTCAAAACAGAACCTTAGAGTTTACTACTGGCAAGTGTTACGAGGAGAGAAGGGGAAGGTAAGGAGTCAAGTATCTTTACCCAGTTAAGTTAGCAAAGTAGTTTAAGTGCTATACTTTATGAAAATCCTCAAATATGTTTATAAAGAATAATTTCTATTATGGTCAAGGAAAGAGTAAAAAATATCTATTTACCCATTTAGTTCCATGATGCACTCTTTCGGGTTTTAGTTGGTCGGCAACTTTTCTTAGAGATTCTTTCGGCTGGATGCACAGATCCACGAATCGGGTCGGAGTTGATAATGCCAGCAAATCCAGTTAACAACTAACTACTCTCTTCCCAAAACCTATTTTTATAGGCTAACACCTAATTTGCATATTTCTAGAATCATTTAGAATTCTTTCGATTTTACTAGAACATTCTACAATCTTCCAAAGCGTTCTTGTTCCAAAGCGATGTTCCACTATGGCACTTAAGATTGGTGGAGAGGGATCAAAATAAAAAGAAAAGGACAAAAAAGAAAGAAAGAAAAAATAAAAGAAAGAAAGAAGAAAAAAAAGAGTCTACTAACTGGATCATAATTATTGAAATTGCTGGAAGATAGATTGTAAAGTTGAAAAGAAAATTAAAAAAACAAATACATTGAAAAATCATATTTTAAAATAATTCCAAGGAGAATCGAACCCAGAATGATCAAGGTAGAATTCAGTAAGATCGAGTAAAATCAAGACCACCGCCCCTCCCCACTTAACGCCGATAAGAAAGAGACCATTAATTGTATAGATGTCAAGTAGAAGGAAGCATATGTTGTTGATAAAGAAAACCCAGTGGTCCCCAGAATAAAATTTATACTTTCTCCGGTTAAAAGGACCAGGTAAAAGACATCTGAGCGGACCTGAAGGAGACTACCACCACTTTTAAATTTGTTGTTTTTAATTTTTTTTTTTTTTACTTTCTTCAGTGCAGTCTTATCGATTACATCCTAAACTTTCCAATAGACAAAAAAAGAAATTTGGAAAAATTTCAATATTTAAACAATTTTAGGGACAGCTCAGTTTTTCATACAATGTTATAGTAAATCGATCCTCTATTTTGGAAACACTCGCCGGTACGACATTACCACTACCTGTAAATTTGTTGATTATCAATTTTATTTTTCACTTTTTTCAGTTCAATCTTATCGATTAAACCCTAAACTTTCCGACTGACATAAAACATTTGTAAAAAAATTCAACAGTTAAACAATTTTAGGTGGGCTCAGTTTTTCATACCTCCTGTGCAATTAACTTTTTTGCTTGCGCATATTCAATAACTGAATCCTTTGCGAAATTTTTGAATAAAGCCATTCTTGGAGTTTCCGAGGAAGAACTGAATGAAACTTGAAAGAGGCAAAAACAAGAGCAACAACTCGTCCCCATAAAAACAAAACAAAGCGACCCCAACGCGAGTGGTTCCAAAATAGAGGATCGATTTACTATAACGTTATATCAGAAACTGAGCCCCCACTAAAATTGTTTAAATATTGAAATTTTTCCAAATGTGTTTTGATAATCGGAAATTTTATGTAATAATAGATCAGACTGCGCTGAAAAAAATGAAAAAAATGAAAAACAACAAATTTAATGGTGGTCCGCCGACATCTGTTTTGAAGAGTCCGCCGACATCTGTTTTGAAGGTCCGCCGACATCTGTTTTGAAGAGAAGTATCTCTTACGGAAAGAAAAGCCGGTTTGAAGCATTTGTTCCTTATACTTAGTTCCGAGAACATTTTATGTCCAACATTAATTCAAATTTCCTTGAATATATATATACATATATATATATATATATATATATATATATATAGTCTGTCTCCTTCAGTCACACACAGACTCACAGATTGCCTTTTATATATATATATATATATTGTTAATCATATCACCCCAAGCAAGGCAGTCCACTGCCATTATAGCGCAGGGAGTTACTTAGAGTGATTAGGTATAGGAAATGTCAGAGGGGGGTGATAGACGAGTTAGAAGGTACGTAGGGAGAGCATTGGAGGAAATGGGTGCGAGTTAGTGTGTTAGGAGGTGTCTATTGACCTTACATTTAAACTCCTGGAGATTGTAGCCGTCATGTGGAAGGGATTTCCACAGGCGGGAAGTGCGAGAAAAGAAGCTGTTGGAGTAGAAATTGCGGTTACATTTCATCGGTTTCAATATAAAGGGGTGGGACCTAGTTGCCAATCTAGTATCTCGTGCAAATTCACACCTAGGGGGTACCAGTGATTTAAGTACATCCGAGCAGAAGCCGTGAAAGTACTTATAGAAGAGGCACAGGGAAGCCACGGCACGCCGGTGAGAGAGTGACTGTAGGCGGTCAGCTAAGTCAGTATCGATCACATTACAGATTCTCCGCTGTATTTTGTCAAGAATAGCAGGGGCACCCGACCAGATGTGGCAGCAGCATTCAATACACGGGCGGACGGTAGATTTATATGTGTGCAGGATAGATTCAGGCGGAAAGAATTTCCGGGCTCTGCATAGAGAGCCGACTTTCATAGCAGCGGATTTAGCAATGGATTCGACGTAGTCATTCCACTTGAGGTTATTCCACTTGAGAGTGTCAGGCCAAGCAGGCGTAGTGTTTTACTCTCTGGGAGGCAAGCCTGTTCTATGCTAATGAGGTGGGGAGGTGCGGTTGTCTGTGGTCGTTAATTGACAGCAGCTTCGTTTTGGAAGAATTGAATTTTACGAGCCATTTCTTACCCCAATCTACCACGGATTGGAGGTCCTTTCCAAGCTCGGCAGCGAGGTTCGCCTTGTCAGGAACACCAGATTTTTTTATCTAGGCGAGAGTAAACTGTGGTGTCATCGGCGTACATACCTACTTGGGATGTTATGGCATCGGGCAGATCATTGATGTAGATTAGAAAGAGCGTAGGACCTAGGATAGAGCCTTGGGGGACACCCGCGTTTGTAGGATAGTTCTGGGAGGTATGTCCGTTTAATACCACCTTCATAGTGCGGTTAGAGAAGAATGACTGGATTAGGTCCAATAAAAGTTCAGTTATGCCTTAGCTTCGCAGTTTCCGTAGAAGGCCGGCATGCCAAACTCTGTCGAACGCTTTAGAGATGTCCAAGTCGACGGTACGGGCTTCACCATTCTTGTCTAGAGCCTGGTATATATATATGGTCATCGTCAGACAGTCCTGTTTCGCAGCTTCATCAGTACAGTTAGACACCCGCCAGGATTGAAACCCGACTGATTTGGTCTCTGTCTTTGATTCTGTCACTAAGCTATCGGCTTACGGTATATGAAGATAGATTTTAGCGTGTTATATACACAATGCAAACACGCCAGTAGCTGAGTTTGTTCAAATTCATTACTGAATGAACGATGAGTTAATAGCGGTGAATATCTACTGTTGTTAAACAGTACCATTTCCCCAGAGGGCTCAGTAGGAATCAAAAACAATCCGTGGTAAGAGAACTTTCCTTGATGAATAATCTAAGTAGATCTTAGTAATATAATATGTCCACAGCACGGGGTTGACAAGACAGACAACTAACATCTTTGTCTGCTGAAATAGACCATTCTCCATGTGAGGTGATTCGAAATTTATTGAGCCTCAATCGTTTGAGACCGTACTAACTGGCGAAGGTCCATAGCCATTGGAACCAAAAACTTGGAAACCCCAGAAAAGAGAAAGGAAAGAAGTCACACGATAAGGGAAAAATTCGCTTCCAGGTTTCTGGCAAAATCGTCACACTTCACCCACGCGGCATAGGGGGGAAGGGTGGGTTCCCCACACAATGTCGGGAGTCAACAAGCAACAGCAAGTGTCAGCCTGTTCCTTGTTTCTTTCTCGGCACTTTCTCGTACTCATATTTGATCGAGTGCTAACCAAAGACGAAAAGTGGGTCTTGTATGATATTCCCAAGCGTGCCAACATTGTCACCACGGGATCTTGTGCCTCACACCACAAAATGACCCTTACATCCACGCAAGATTATGCTCTGTACCTGCTGGACTAGCCTATATGTATACCAACATGGCAATCAAGAAAACATTATCCGACGAGGATGAGATTCGCACTCACCCGAGACATGAGCGGCCAAAATATGTGGTACTTAACTGACTGACTAATTAAAATAATATGGGGGGGGGGGGGTTCTTCTACATACTCCATTTTGTACTCAGATATTTTCATTTGTTTTGATTACAAGAAATTTTCATAATTGGTTTCTCTTTTATCCGTTTCTTTTAATGTGCCTGGCAAGTTTTCAACATTAAAATTAATTCACAATTAATGTTTGCAACAATAAGAAAAATATTTATAGATGTCACACTAAAAATTAGTGATATCTTATGTCCCTACTTGATTTCAAAAAAAAAAAACTAAAAGAATAAGCTTCTTCTTTACCATTACTTATTATTTTACGAGGTTATTCAGTAGATATTTACGCAATATAGACATTTGGAGTAAGAAAGAAAAAATCCCGGGTTCGTTGTTCGCCTACTTAAAAAATAACAGCGGCTCAGAAGTCGACAGTAAGATGAAAGATAAAGACAGACCATAGTACTTGAAGTCGTGGCCAAATTATTTTTTTCTCCTTCGTTGCTGTCGTCATCTGAAAACAGCTGTCACCAAGAATAAAAAAAAGTATGCAGTCGTCTTTTAAACCTAATTCGCGTTGCAGACATGTCATTGCCTTCAAGGCTGTGAATGACACGTACACACGAGATCTCAGCAATCACAGCATTGCCAAAAGAAGCCACAGAAAATAAAAATAACTGCTGTTCTTTGTCGAAATATTCGGCTGTTATTTACTCAGCCAATCTTAGTTTTCTTTTTGTTACATATATGGAAACGAAGTGATGACTGAAATCTCAACTATGTACAAGTTCAGTTTTCTGACTATTACATCACGATCAAGCGCCGGTCGAAATATTCCGTCAGTTAGTTAAGTGCCATACATGATACACGTTTAAACGATCATGTTTCGAAAGAGACATGACTGACTCAGCAAAAAAAAAAAAAAATTCCGCAATTAATTACTGGAGTAGACTGGTTGCCAGCACCTGATCTGTCCTGATATTTAAGCCACAGCCGGAGAAAGAAGCGACGGATTAAAACCTTTCCCAAGAGTATTCGTGCGTAAGTGAATGCAACGATTTCCGCTGAATTCGAACTCTGCTCTCTGAATTCTCGTTCCGAACCGATATTCACTGCACTACAAAAACGTTCTATCTCGCTCTTAGATGGTATAAAAATAATTAATTTTAACTAGTTTAATTTAAAAGATCGCTTTTGATCGGACTGTGACAACTGTCATATCAGCGGGCGTGAGCACCTCGACATAGTGTAATGATTAGCCAGCTTATCTCGCAAGAAACTTTACACTTGATTAGTGAGTTCGGTCCACAGTGAGTACGCCATTCATACGGCCTTGTGCTACTTTTAAGCTTCGCTTAGAAAATCAACATATTTAGAACTGGCGTATTTTACTTATAGATTCGAATATGAAAGAAAATAAAACAACATTGTTATATTAAGTTGAAAATGCGGCTTCTTCTTTTTGATGTGCCGTGTCCTATCTCTTATCGATCTTAACATTTTCCCTCTTGGTACCTCTCCCAAACACCGCTCCGCCATCCACTTGCTTAATCCAATCAAGTATGTCTTTCCTCAGTTTCTTTTTCCCGCTATCCGTCCTGTGAGTATTAGACTCTCCAAGCCCTTTCTTCTTCATTACGTGTTTCAGAAACCTCAGCAGTCTCTTCCTGACGCTCTGCTAGAAAGCGATAAAAAGGATTTGTGTAACAGCATTTACATTATTCGGACTATTGTTCTCATCTTTGTTGCAAATGGCAGCAAAGATGAGGGGGCGATCATGTCTCGAAAGAAACCTGATTGACTGGGCAGAAGATTATCCCGCAGTAGGTTGCCATTGCTTTCTGCGGTAGACTGGTAGCCAGCCAACGCTATAGAACCCAATCAGTCCTATTATTTGACTCATAGCTAGAGGGGGAAGAGATGTATTATATTATTAAGTAGTAAGTGGGAGATTAGTTTATTACTTTATAACAATATAAAACTGATCCCCCACTTTATGTCCAGTAGAAGCCTTAATCATGTTTCCAACTATTATATTCCATCAGTCAGTTAAGTGCCATACGTGATACACATTTTGGGCGATCATGTCTCCATGATTATATATATATATATATATAGCGGTCTTTATTATAATAGAGAGAATAATGGTGATTTAGTGTTACAAGCTTATGCGGAGGAGAAACGAGGTGGATTCATACTCTTCCAAAGAATATTTACGCTTAAATTATAACGAACCCAAGCAGAACTGGAACTTGAATCTCCGGTTAATTATTCTGAACCATTATCCATTACACCATTTAAGCTTACAGCACCTGGTATTTTCAAGCGGCCAACTATACTGACCAGACTCAACGTTGCTTAACTTCTGTGATCGTACGGGAATTGGTGTTTGAATGTGATATGGCCGTAATCTAGACCAGTTCAGATTGATAGTGATCAAATTAAGCTATTACTTGCTCTGCGTGAGATAAGTTTATTATCATAATATCCAGTGCTTTAAAGCATTTAAGTTAGCTAGTCCATCTTAGGATGTGCGTTGTGGTGCAGTGGATATCGGCTTGGAACGAGAAATCGGGGAGCCGAGTTCGAATTCCAGCCGAATTCATTGTATTCACTTACGCGCAAATACCCTTGGGAAAGGTATTAAATCGTCTATTCCTTCCAGTTATGGGTTAAATAATAGGACAGATTGGGTTCTATAGCCTTGGTCGGCAACCAGTCTACCGCAGAAAGCAATGACAACCTACTGCGGGATAATCTCCTGCCCAGTCAGTCATGTCTCTTTCGAGACATGATCGCCCAAGCGCGAATCACGTATGGCACTTAACTGACTGAGTCTATGTTAATCGCTTTTATGTGTGGCTATATAAGCAAAAAATCTTATTGGACTAGATTTTAATATTTCGCTTATGAATCAAATTGGAAGAATAAAAAGGAAGCTATAAGATTCAAAGGACCACCCTAACCCGACAAGAAACTTAAGGGTAGTAATTGTAAACACCCTCTACAGCAGTAGGGGTTGCCTTACCAACTGATTACAGACTGAAATTAAGACTTAAGTTCTAGGATCTTATTCCTATATATGACTTAACTATTTTCTTTGTTGCTATTGACCTAGATGTTATTTTATTCGTACAACAAAAAGTTACGGCAAAAGTTTGCAGTTGTAATAATTATATTTTCTGCATGAGTAACAGAGAATTTTTTTATCTATGCAATTAAACAAACTCTATTACCGCGTATAAGAAAAATATCTGTTTTCTAAAGAATTGTCCAAAGAATGTTAATTCGAAACAAAAAAAAATTAAAGCAATGTATTAGCAGCCTCGAGCCCGGTCAGTACTTAAATGGGTAACCATTTGGGTATACAAGGTGCTGTAAACGTAAGGACCAAGAATGGTCCACCGGTCCTCTAGGTTTGGGGGTTGGGTACAGAGCTAACAACCCTGCCCCGTAAAAAACAGTTTGTTACAGAAACAGCAACAAAATCTTGCTGCCCTATGCACCATCTGGGTGTGAATGATGAATGATGATGTTGATTAGCAGCCTGATCACTCCTACTTAAAAATATGATATTTGTTTATGTCACACGAGGTATATTAACGTCGTAATTTCAAGACATTATTACTAAAAACGAGAGATCAAACTGCGTATCTTTGAGATAACTAAAATATCGTGTATTTTATATTATACAATATGCGTGTGCGTTTATATTATACAATATGAGTGTGTGTTGTATTTCACTAGATATCGACTCGGAATGAGAAATCGGGGAGCCGAGTTCGAATTCCAGTTGAACTTGTTGCATTCACTTCCGCACAAATACCCTTGGGAAAGGTATGAATCCATCTCTTCTCCCTCCTGCTATGGGTTGAATAGCAAGACAGATTGGGTTCTATAATTTCGTTAGGCAACCAGTCTATCACAGAAAGAAATGGCAAACGACTGCTGGAAAATCTTCTGCCTAGTCAGTCATGGATCGAAAGAGACATGATCACCCAAGTGTGTATCACGTATGGCACTTAACTGAAACAAATACATTTTCGATATAATTTTAATTATTTTCTAAATCCTACCTATGATATCATAAATTCATGATGACGAGACCAACAAGATAGAGCGTTTAAGTTAAGCAACGTCGAACCTGACCAGGACCTGGATGGGTGACCGCTTGGGATACCAGGTACTGTTCATTTTTTATGTGCGATGTGCCGGTAGATGACGGCTCTGAATGAGAGAATGACGAGAGAGGGTGCATGACATTCTCTTACGCGCAAAAAACCCTGCTGTGATTAAAAAGAGACATGATCGCTCAAACGTGTCACATCTGCCCCTACAAACACGCAGTAAAATCAGCGCAGTAGAGTAATGATCACGCCTCCTACTATGAATCTGGGGTAGGCCTACGTCCAACAAAATGTCTTCGTAGGCTGAGATAGCAATTCATTAGTAAGCCTGTATGATCATAAACATGATTTTAAGAAACAGTAATTTCTCAGTCTCTTCTTCAAATTTTGTCGTAAATGTATTTGTTTACATTTCGGCTCACGAGCATATAAATAGAAAACTGAAACCCATTCCCAGAAGCTAAAACTTATCAGACTCGCTAAAGAAAAAGGCGGATGAAAGGACTCTCTGTGCAAGGTACAAATGCCATTCAAAAATGGATTCTTATATTTTACAATTTTTTTTTCTGAATCTAACAAACTCGACCGGAATATATATATATATATATATATATATATATATATATATATACACTACACTACCGGCCATAATTAATAGGCCGCCCAAGTTTAAAAAAAAAATTATGTATTTCATATTATTTTTAGTATTTATTGCCAAGTGGATAATTCTAAATGAAAATAGAAGTTTTTTTTTGTTAATACTGCACAATAACATGTGCATCAAATGAACTGTTCTGGTGTCCAGTGTTTGTGCTCTCTACCCTATGCTAGTCACTTCCTCTTTTGGCTGACCGAAGTAAAGGCTTTCTGGCTGCCTTGTAAAATTTTGCAAAGTAATAATAACAAAAGAACCATTCTATCTTTATTTATAATTATCCGCTTGGCAATAAATACTCAAAATAGTTTGAAATACCTAATTTTTTTAAAACTGGGGTAGCCTAATAATTATAGCCGGTAGTATATATATATATATATATATATATATATATATAGTAAAGTTTTGTAATTTGCTTGAAGCATTGCGTACATAGTTGTATGTGTTATGTCTTGAAGGCTGTCACAATGCGTTGAATGAAATAAAGGAAGGTCGGGAGGTGTTTGTATGACCTGTTTATTATAATATTTCGAGACTATAATCTCATCATCAGAATAAAGAGAAAACCTCAGAATGACCGTGCTTTTAGCTGTCCAGCTATGAATGGCTGGCTTTATCCACTGCTGCTGTACGTGTGTGCGTGTATGTACGTGTGCGCGTGTGCGTGTGCGAGTGTGTATCTATGTGTGTTCTAGTTGTTTATTTTTCGGACACTTTAGTATTCGACTTTTTGAGTACCATAGAGTGGCGAAATTCCTTCAATAGAATAGGATAAACATATAAAGACAATACCTGTAATAAAAATGGAAGAAAATCGATTAGGTAAGGAAAAATATTTATTTTTCATCATTTTTTACAAAACACACGCGACATTATTTTTCGGACATCGTTGAAAAACTGTTAATAGTCTGTAATATCACCTTTCTTCTCAATAACTTTTATCAATCTCTCTTCATAATGATCAAACATATGCACAATAACATCTCTACGTGTTTCTATTAGTTGTTTTTTGGCATCTGGTATCCGTTCCCATAGTTGAGCCTCTTTCATTATTTCAGGTCCATCATAGACAAGTTGTGCAAGCATTTCCCAAACATTTTCTATTAAATTTAGATCTGGGCTTTTTGCAGGCCATTCCAAAGTAGTCATATTCACTTTAGCCATCCATTCTTTCATGAGTTTTGACACATGGATGCTGCAATTGTCTTGCTGTAGAACGAAATCATTCCCTATCTCACTTCTTATCCTTGGTAGGGCTTTCTCGTCCAGCAACTGTTTGTAGCTTTCGCTGTTCTGTCGTCCTTTCAGCCACTCCAACCATATATTTCCATTAGTAAAGATCATACCCCAAACCATAACTCCTCCTCCTCCCATCTGTCGTTTGTTCAGTACAGCAGGCTCACCCCTTCTCGACCAAGTACACCATCCATCGGGCCCATCAAACTTGAAACGCTTCTCATCAGTAAATATAACCTTCTTAAAGTCAACATGCTTTGTTAACCACCTTTTAGCACACTCCAGTCTTGCTCCTTTGTGTTTCTTTGTTAGTGTAATTTTTTTCTTAGCCTTTGCAATCCTATGCAGCGTTCTTTGTACTGTTCGGACGTTTACATCCAATTCACATTTCCCCTTCACTTTTCTTGCTGTAACTTTTTCTCCAAATGTCAAAAGTCGTGTCACAGTCCTCTTCATTCTCCTTTCAGTCCTCTTGCCAATTGATCTTTTCCGTCCTCTCTTCTTTTTCCGCTCGGAGTTTGTCTTCAGCATGTATTCGACCGTTGATTTCCACAGCTTCAAATCCATGGCGATCCTTCTGATGCTGAGATCATCATCCCGCTTCTTCCGTGCCAAACAAACGACTTGTTTTGAATGCATTTTACCTCATTAAACTTAATTGTTTTGCCAGTAAAATAGAACAGATAATTGATTCTAATAATGACAGCTAAGTGTACAAGCAGAAAATTTGCATACAGCAACATATACATGAACTTAGCTCTTAATAAAATAGGAGTTTTTGTCATGTCCGAAAAATAGTGTCGCGCAAGTTTTCGCAAAAATAAAAAAACTAAAATTATCAAAGCCAAACTAAAAAAAGTGATTACACTAGTAGTGGATTTTCACTCCTCAACTACGTACTTACAATCTCAAAAGTTTTTGGCACTAGTAACCACCTTGAAGTACTTTTTTCAAAGTGTCCGAAAAATATTGTCGGGCCCCTATAGACAAAAACATAAGAAACGATATTCAGAAGTTTCAAGGTTGCAGTTCTTACAATAGTGCAGAAAATCGATCATATATATATAAAAGGCAAGATGTTTGTGTGTGTGTCTATTTATCTGTCTGTATGTCCTTTATACAAATCCACAATTTTTATCTGATTCTCACCAAACTTCACACAAATATTCTTTAGGCTGAGTCTGAGCTCCAGGACCATGGATTAGTTTTAAATCTTTCATTATCCCCGAGCAACGCCGGGCTATACTGCTAGTTCTGAATATCTTTAAATGTGGATTAGGCTATTAGAGGGTGGGGCTATTTATAATCGTTCCACACAACAAGGCAGTATTGTCACTGGTGCGCAGAGAGTTACAGGGAGAGGCGAGGGAAGAGAGAAAATAATTAAAAAAAAAAACAGTACAGAGGATGTCGAAGAAAGGGTAAGGGAGAGAGGTGGAAATTAGGGAGATAAAAAAGGGCAATTGACGTTGCGCTTAAAGTTTTGGTGATTGCAGCTATCAGGGAACGAAGTATGGGGAAGAGAGTTCTACGGGAAGTGCGAGGAAATAACTGTTAGAAAAGAAGCAGCGGTTATATTTGCCTATTTTGACAGCAAAACAGTTGGACCTAGTTACCAATCTAGTTGCACGAATAAATTCATGAAGTCTGGGCACCCGAGAATTAATCCCGTCAGAGCAGAAGCCGTGAAAATCATTGTAGAAAAGACAGAGGAAGTCAGATTCACTTTCTAGTTTAGAAATAGAGATGGGGTTATGTGTACATCACTCAATTGGGCCTTAGTTCTCTGCTGGCAAATCCGTGTGTCGAGGTCTTTATATAGTCTTCTAGAACCGGGATTTTCCTTCCGGTCCTGCCTCGCCCACGCAACGCCCACGTAATTCACAGAGACACCTGTTCTGTTTGCCTCCGTAGTCATTTCCGCCGCTGTCGGAAATAAGGTCAAACGACATCCGCTCCGGCCTCGACAGGATGTATTTCACAAACACCCACCCTGCCGCTCGCCGACCCCTCCACCGACGGGAAACACCATCGCTTGCATCACTTCCTCGGGTGGGGCCAGATTGTTATATTACACTCCTCGCCCTCCCATTTTCCAAAATGTTCACCTAAGAACATTTTAAGCGCAACACCCTCACACCCCCCATGCCACACAAGCCCGACAATTGTACAAAACATGTGCACGCCGAAACAAACAAAACAACAAAAAAATATATATATATGGGGGAGCCTACATCGGCAACCCAACAATGTTCGTGTCCATTGTGGAATTTTTATAATGTTCTTTTTTTTTTCTTTTCTCTTTTCTTTTTTAAGTTTCTGTAACTTTCAATGTTCGTTTCCTTTCTCGACTCTGTCCATACGCGTAGACGCCTCGATGCACGACCATATGATCATAGGCGGTAACCGCGCCCCAGTTTCTAAACTGACATCAAGTAAATGACCTTTGACCAACACCATGCGTGTTTCCGCTCGAGTTTATTGTTACACATGTAACTTCATTTCATTTAATTTAATTTCAAACATACTATGTTTGAACACAGAAAAACTGCCATTATCTGCAGTACATATCATTCATAGTCTGACCGAGAAATGTTCAATAGAAAACGAAGAAAATTACCCTGATTCCAACGTTAATCCGCATGCAATTTACTTGTGGAGGATTAGAGGTTTCATCTATCTTAATTTAGTCTAAAAAAATGGACCCGTGACTCGTAATTCCTTAGTTTGTATCTTCCGCATGTTTTGCTATAAGGAAGGTGACCTAACTATTTCACTTAAACTATCGTTAATCCTCCCACTGCTTTCTTTCCCAATCCTATAGCATATCAGCCAATAAGTCTACAAGACTTTTCAGTTGTTCTTTCTTTTTGTTCCGATCAACTGTGGAATCTGCTGGTCTATCCGTGCTTTTTGCCCCAACAGACGTTTGCCTCATTTGGACATCTTCGCTGCTAGAACATCATGCATTGTTCTGTGAAACCTCTCAACCTTACCGTTGCTCTGGGGGTGATAAAAAGAAGTTGTCACATGGTGTATATTTAGGTCTTCTAATGTCTTTTTCATTACCCTGTTGACATTTTCTGGCCCATTATCAGTTAAAAGCTGAAGTGGTGTCCCAAATCTGGGGAAAATTTCGTCAACTAAGAGATGCACCACTGTTTCTGCCTTCTTGTTAGGAACCGCAAATGCCTCCGGCCAACCACTGTACATATCTATGAATGTAACTATGTATTGGTTACCTGAATGGGTCTTTGGGTAGGGTCCTGAGACATCTAAAGCAACCTTTGCGAAAGGAAAAGGAGGGAAGTCACATTCCTGTATGGGGGGTTGCTGCTTCTTTAGGTTTCTTGTCTGACACGGGATACATTTACCTACGAAATCATTTATTTCTCTAAGTAAACAAGGCCAGAAATACTTTTGTTTTATTGAGTGGAATGTCTTATCCACCCCCATATGGCCACTGTCATCATGGTATTGAACTAGCACCCTTTTTCTAAGATGAGATGGTACATACAGCCTGATGAGGGGTTCATCATCAGGTTGAGACAAATAGTACACCACCTCATCCATTACTATATATCTCTTCTGTTCTGCTTTGGTAGCCCTACCATTTCGTAATCTAATCTTCAGGTCTAAGATGTTTTTGTCTGATTCTTGCTCCCTGATTATGTCTATTCCTTTCAATGTGGGCCGTTCGGGTGCCTCTGATGAATTTCCAACATTTTTATGGGCTGCTAATTCTTCCGGCTCCATTAGGTTGGAGTTTATAACACTAACCAAGTAATTTCTATCATCTATATCTACTGGAGAAGCAATATGGTCTTCGTTCACATCAACAGCGCGTGATAAGAGATCCGCGCAAACATTATCCTTACCCTTAAGATACTGTATGCTGCAATTGTAGCCAGACATGCTCAGAGCCCAAGTCTGTATCTTCTTATTTTGTATGGGCGAGTTAAGTAAGTGCTCCAGGGGCCTATGATCAGTGTATATTGTGAATGTTGCGCCATGCAGGTAGTGATTCAGTTTTTGAAGAGCATAGTGTATGGCATAAGCCTCTTTCTCTATAGTTGACCACCTCGTTTGTGTGTCACTTAATTTATGGGACAATAAATAAATTGGTTTTTCTACATCCTTCCTATTTTCCTTATCGTACACCACCTGGGATAGGCATGCGCCAATCGATTGATCGGATGCGTCAGTATATAACCTATACGCCTTATTTGGGTTGGGATAGGCTAGTGTTACCATCTCCGCGAGCTTCGTTTTTAGTGTATCGAAAGCGGTTTGGCAAGCATCGTCCCATTGGAATCGTGCATATTTCCTTGTCAAATTGACCAGCGGTTCGGCTATATCAGAGAAATTTCTAATAAAGCGGCGATAGTATGAGGTCATCCCAATAAAAGCTCTTACTTGCCTAACAGTGGTTGGAGTAGAAACTGACTTTATAGCCTTGACTTTATTGAGGTCTGGTTGTATTCCCTCTTCACTTATCTTGAACCCCAGGTATTGGGTCTCTTTCTTAAAGAACTCACACTTAGCTGGCTTCAGTTTAAGGTTGTGCTTACGTAGACTACTCAAGACTGTGTCTATATGTCTTAAATGATCTTCCACCGTATTTGAAAATATCAGAATATCATCTAAATATGCCAGAGCAAAATCTTCCTGTCCCTGTAAAACAACTGACATTAATTCCTGGAAGATGCCGGGTGCGTTTGCAAGTCCAAATGGCATAACATTAAAATGAAACAGACCCTTGTGGCAGGTGAATGCACTTTTTTCTTTGTCATCATCATGAAGCTTAACTTGCCAGTACCCTGATTTTAAATCAAGCTTCGAAAAGTACCTTGCCGAACCAAGTGATGCCAGTATATCATCGATGACAGGAAGAGGTCGAGCATATTTCTTTGTAATCTTATTAAGTGCTCTAAAGTCTACACAAAATCTCTTACCACCGTCTTTCTTCTCTACTAAAACTACTGGAAAACCCCACGGGCTATTGGATCTCTCAATTACACCTGCCTGCATCATTTCGTCGATTGCTGAATCCATTGTCTTTCTTTGTTTGAGGGGTGTGCGATATGGGCGTTTTCTTATGGGCTCATGCGTTCCAGTATCGATACGCATCTCTACAGTATCGGTTCTGCCCAGGTTCTTGTCGTCACTAACGAACATGTCCCTATTTCTTTTTAGCAATTTGTTAATTTCAGGATTGAATTCCTCCGGTACATGTACCTGTTCCAAATCTACATCAGGACTTTTATTATTTTGTTTATCGGGCATAGTAATTTCAGTAATATTACCTGCCCTTTCCAATTTAGCCAGCGGACACCCCCGTCTCAAAGTGATTGTCTGGTTAGTGTTATTCATTATCAGCAACTGAAACTTACGAGACTTTGGCATTTTTACAACTGCGTTGGCTACTGATATACCACATAAGTTGCTAACATATCCACTACTCAGCTGTTCGATTTCATATTCTTTGCCACGTCCATTTCTCAGCCTGGTTAATCCCAGACAAGCATGCAGATGTTGAGGTCTTAATGTTACTTTTTGAGCTAACCTAACAATAGAGGAAATATGAACATCCTCCTCTAATGCCACGTATTCTTCACCAATCTTCAATGTCCCCAAATCGAAATACATTCTCACCCCGTTCTGCATCAGCCAATCTCGGCCAAGTATAACGTTTCTATTGAGATTTTTCACGACTAAAAAATCATGGGGTATGGACTTACTTCCTATCTGGACCTGTAGACGACAAAGGCCTTCAACGTATAACGGGGATCCATTCGCAGTTCGAAGTTTAATGTCCCTCTTTTGCAGTTCAAGTCCCAGTCGCAATTTTTTAAATACCCTACAGCTTATAACCGATACCTCTGCTCCCGTATCTACCAATGCCCTATAAGGTCTACGTTCTATTCTAATAAAGATGGAATTTGGCGCGCCCATATTACCAACTATGTGCGTTGGTACCGTCTTGTTCCGTTCGTTGGGCGTCGCACGAACGGACCTCTGCCGTTTCCCGGGGCGCGTCTACAAAATTTCGCTATGTGGCCTTCTTTCCCACAATTCCAACACCTAACAACGCTCCCGTTCCTCTCCCGCTCACGAGTTTTGTATTTAGTTCCCCTATTACCACCTTTTCTATTGTTCTTATTCCTATTATTATCATTATTATTATTAGATTTAGCGGGGCTTACGGCTTCTATCGGTACCCGTCTCCGAGAGTGGCAAATTTCCATAGGCTCCTCTTCGTATTCAGAGTTTGCGTCGAGTCGAATTTTCCATCTCAACTCAGATAACGCTTTCTGATAGGCAGCCTCTAGTGTTTGTGGCTCATCCTTCATAACTGCCATCTTTATTTCCCGATCCCTTAGACCTTTTATGAAAAATCCTAGAACTTGTTTTATCACAACTTCATTCCTCCCGTCAACCCCAACATATGCGCCCTCCGCTAGGCGTACTACTCTCTGCATGTAGTCCTGCACCCCTCTGTTCTACCCTGCTTAATGTTCACTAATTCGACTAACCGTGCGTCGGGGTCTAAAACCAATCCGTAATATTCCTTTAAAGAAGTTTTTAACACCTTCCATGTGAGTTGTGGGTTATTAGAGATTAGTCTATATACATAGTGTCCAACAGCTCCCCTTGTTGTGAGAAGAGCTGCCTGACACTTGTCTTCTTCTGCCACGCGCACAACTTTAAAATACCTCTCCATATCCTCCAACCAAGCACTATAACCACCATCTTCTTTGCATGCTAATGGCTGTATATTTTTTTAAAAAGATTCTCCCCTTAAAGTGTTCGACACCGAACAAGCCACATTTCTCAATTCTAGGGTCAGACCTTGAACAAAATCGGCAAAAGTATGCTGTTCCATTTTTTTTTTTTTTTTTTTTTTTAACTAGACTTATTATAAACTTATGAACAAGAGCAGAACACACACAAGATCGAATCAAAAGTCACCTACCTTTCGTTGATGTCGTCCGGTTGCTTTCTATTTTCGTCTTCTATCTGGTAGTTTTAATTCTGTTGAATTTCAATTGTCGCCGTGGTAATCAAGCTCGTATCTATCTGTTTTGTTGTTGTTGTTGTCTTAAAACAGCAAGTCACTGGGCACCAATTTGCGTATGTTATATATCGCCGTACGACGACAAAACAACAAACACGCATATATAAAAATATAAGGTTATATTTTTATTAATGACGACGAACCGTGTGGAATAGAGAACGGAAGGGTGAGAGCGCACATAGAATGGGTTGACGGGAGTGTAGTCTTGCCTGTGGTGTTTCTCTGCTTCCACTGGCCGTTCTCTGCTGGCAAATCCGTGTGTCGAGGTCTTTATATAGTCTTCTAGAACCGGGACTTTCCTTCCGGTCCTGTCTCGCCCACGCAACGCCCACGTAATTCCCAGAGACACCTGTTCTGTTTGCCTCCGTAGTCATTTCCGCCGCTGTCGGAAATAAGGTCAAACGACATCCGCTCCGGCCTCGACAGGATGTATTTCACAAACACCCGCCCTGCCGCTCGCCGACCCCTCCACCGACGGGAAACACCATCGCTTGCATCACTTCCTCGGGTGGGGCCAGATTGTTATATTACAATTGTAGTGTATCCACTTTTCATCGCCGGTCACGACACGACAAAAAAAACTTTCCTTTTCTGCCGTTAAAGCTGTTGTTCACACGAGACAAGATGCCGTTCGATATCTCTCGGCTTCAACTCGTATGGCACCCAATGTTCTTGTTTTGAATCCTTTCTAATGATTTCAAACGTTTCGAAACTGTTGTGTGATCAACTCCTAATGATTTTTCTAAGTTCAGTTTGCGCCTCATATGAGTCTTCACGAAGTAATGCCTAATTTCCAAAATTTTGTCCCTTTTTCTATGATACGAGGTTATTTTGAAATAATTTAAAGAAGTGTATTGGACTGTTGTCTTGTTTATAGGTAATTTTCCGGTTATGGCAAAACCAGATGGTATAGCATAATATTGTTCTGTTTTCGTAATTCTTTTAACCTGAATCAAATCTCCAGCCCTCTCTACCCCAAAACACCTCCACTCTATAATGGAGCCACCATCATTCTTAACTGTTGGGACCAAATATTCATCATTCAGTTTTTCTCCTGGCTTTCTGCTCACATACCCTCTCCTCTTACTGCTAAAATGTTCAAATTTGAACTCATCTGTCCACAATACACTTTGACTTTATTTCAACATCTAGTTCTTATGCTTTGTTTTTTGTCTATAACATTTTTTATGCTTATTCGTCTTACATAACAGGGATTTCTTGATGGTGATGCTCCTTCTGAGATACGCTGAGCTAAGTCATTTTTTTTTTACGGTTGAGAGTGACACTGATTGGGATTTCGAGGGATAAAGTTCAGCTGTCAACTCTGGAGCAGTCTTTCTTCGATTTCATTTGCTTTTAATAATTAAGTGTTTATCAGCAGCAGCAGCAGAGGTAACTTTTAATGATCCATCAAATAAAATATTGCACCCCCATGTCATACAATATCAAACTTCTTACCAGTTTGTCTTTGAGAGTAGCCTTCTTTGAAAAAATTCTATTTATAGCCTTGCCTCAATGGTTAGCTAATTTGACTTTTTTGCCATTTTGTGAAAATTACTTCAAATTTAGAAAATAAATAAATAAAAAAAAAAACAATGAATGTACTGTCGTAATGGTACTATTTTTTCTTTAAACCGAGACAGCAACAAAGGTATTGTTTACACAATTAGTCAGTGCTGAATTAACATTTAAGTCAGTTGAAAAGTTTATTGTGGGTTAATCATGAAAAAAAAAAGACTATAATATTACTCATACAAAATATTCATAATTTAGCAAAATGTAATGAGGACAGATGAATCCAAATTTGAACTTGTTGTGGAAAGACGGAAAAAAAAAACACAAATATATTGTAGTTACTAAAAATTAATCTTTTACTTAAAAATAAATACAAAAATATCTCTTTTTAAGGTGCGTGTTGAAGAAATGCAGGCTGACCCTGCCTGCCTGTTGATATATATATATATATATA
The DNA here is from genome assembly GCA_037127315.1 of Ascarosepion bandense. Lineage (NCBI taxonomy): Eukaryota > Metazoa > Mollusca > Cephalopoda > Sepiida > Sepiidae > Ascarosepion > Ascarosepion bandense. The sequence goes on from JBBBDQ010001264.1 coordinate 950,960, forward strand.
TATATATATATATATATATATATATATATATATTCGGTTATATATATATTATATATATATATTATATATATATTATATTTTTTCGGTTATATATATATATATATATATATAACCGAATGAATAAGAACGAAGAAAATAATTACAACGTTCAAAACATTAATTTAAAACAATGTTCAATATTAAAATAGATCAATGAATATTTATCATTAATTACTACATTAGAACATGTGCAAACTACAGACTACTACAAAATTGTACATTTTCAATTAGGATTATACAATCAGGGATGCAAATGTTCTGAGACCTTTAACCCCCATTCTCCTAATTTTGAAAACTGCCCGTTCATAAAAGATCACTGTTATGTGAGCGTTTTTAAAGAAACTGTAAAAAAATCAGTTATTGGAAATCGTCTGAAGACACCGAAAAGTAGAAATGGGTCGCGTAATAACTTGTTTAGAAATGAAAAATATTCAAAAGTTCTACAATATAATTGTATTGAACGCTTTTTAATTTAACTGTGTACTGGTCTAATTTTATTAGACCAAAAACTAAATAATTAACTAATTAATATATATATATATATATATATATATATATATGTGTGTGTGTGTGTGTGTGTGTGTGTGTGTGTGTGTGTCCGCTACCTATAGACTAAGAAACGGCTGAACCGATTTTCTTGAAAATTTACACAGTTGTACTATAAGCGTCTGCGAGTGTTCTTAGCTAGGTTTTGTGTCGAGGTACCCCCGATAAATATCGAAAATCGATAATCGAATAAATCGGGTTATAGAAGGAGTAGTCCGATTTTAATCAAATTTGATACACTCATAGACAAAGACATAAGAAACGATATTCAGAAGTTTCAAGGTTGCAGTTCTTACAATAGTGCAGAAAATCGATAATATGTATATATATATAATGCAAGATGTTTGTGTGTGTGTCTGTTTATCTGCCTGTATGTCTGTATTTTTTTTTTCATCCCTTTTATTTAAGTTTTTGCTTCGGGTTTGGCTCTGAGTAGGTATAATTGTAGTTCTTATGATACCATTTACTCAGAGGACTTATTTAGCCTTCAAAATTCAGTTTACGACGGAAAAAACTTATTTGATATTGATACCAGGAAATAAAAATTTGACTTACATCCATTCATTTTTCTTTCAGTCTCCGGTTTCGCTTTAACTGGAAACAACTATTGCTTTTTAGTCTTTCGTGCCAACGTCCAAAGAGTTTGAGCTCCAGGACCATGGATTAGTTTTAAAGCTTTCATTACACCCGAGCAACGCCTCGCTATACTGCTAGTATATATACATATATATTATAAATTATATTATCAGGTTGTGCGGAAAGAAATGGAAGGCCTCTTTTCCCACACCTTGCGAGCTGCGTGTGGGACGTTGGTGGGGGTTAGCGACAAGGAAATAGGTCTTGCAAATTGTCCGCTAGAACTCTGAAGAAAGTGGGGTGGATAGGGTATATAGTTGATTAATGAAAGTGTCGGGAATTTTGTAGAGAGAGTTAAAATTAGAAGATGGGGTGTAGGTTTTATGGCCGCCTGGCTAGACTTTATTCTTTGGCTTTATTAGAGGGGGGAGTAAGGAGGTGCAAGGGGTGGGAAAGAGTGGGATTGAAAATATCTTTAATGTCTATTTGTACAACTATAGAACATTTTTGTATTTAAGCACAGTTTTTATAATTAATCAAATTTTGTACATTCAACCCCAATTTTGAACCTAGGAAATCACCTCCTTCTATAAAACTTTAAATTAGATCATAGTTTACACCACCTGATGATACATTGTAAGTCCAATGTCGAAACAAAATGTACAATTTCTAGTGGATATATATAAAAAAAAATTGTACATGTTCTAAAATATAATCTATAATAAATATTCATAGGTATATATATCGACCACTGTTTTAAATTAATATTTTGGACGGTGCAAATTTTTCCTCGTTCCTTATTCACACGGATATATATATATATATATATATATATATATATATATATATATATATATATATATACACCGTAATAAAATTCTGTACCATTAAAATATATATATATATATATATGTATATATATATGAATATATTTTTAATGGTACAGAATTTATATATATATATATATATATATATATATATATATATATATATATATAACTAAATAGACCCTGTAAGTATGTAGGTCGTAAATTTATACTAAAATAAACCTCCGAAAAAACCATTAACAAACAGAACCTAAATCCGTTACAATCCGGTGTACTAAGACGTCGGATAAATGGGGAGAAAAAAAAAGAAACCCGCGGAACAAGAACAAAACATTCAATACTCCGCAGTAAAGAAAAAACCCCAAACGGAACTAAACACAAGAAAAAGTGCTCGATACAAAGTACAAAAGAAAATATACAAAAGTAGAGCAAAGACACACATATATATATATATATATATATACACACATATGTGTATATATATATGAATATATTTTTAATGGTACAGAATTTTATTACGGTGTTGAACGGATGGAAAAAGAGAGAGTTATTACATTTAAAGATGCTAGAGACCCAGCAGATAGACTGCGGTTTTAGTGCGAACTAGTTCACCGTTTTGGCCAGATCGCACTCGTTGTTCTGTCTGAAGGTGTTAGAGACGCTGTTTATCCGATCCAGGTAGCCCTCACTTTGTAAACAAAGAGAGTGTTTGCTTGGGCTTGCTCTGCTGGGTCTCTAGCATTTTTAGATGTAATAACTTTTATCAGATATCAAAAAAGAAAAAAAAATTCCCCCTTCCGTTCATTCATTTCACCCTTAACAAATATTCTGTTTTCACAATTTTTTACAGTGCTGAAGAAAGGGGACGAAACCGATCGACTGGTGTTTTTATTTTAAAATTTGGCATGGCCGATTATAATAAAGAATGTTTTGTCCTTAACGCCATAATATATATATATATATATTAAAGTTAAGGAACGAAATGTTCATACTTGCTTGCTATATGCATGCAATAGTCATCTGCAGACATCAGTTTTCGTGTATCACAGCTTATCAGCACGGTCAGACGTCTGATTGCTTCTAGCCAGAATTGAAACCCGACGCAGCTGACAACGTCGACGATTCTACCTCTGAGCTATGACCGCTCGTTAGAGGAAGATAGACTTTTGGCGTGTTATATACAATATATATATATATCCTGGAAAAAACTAGAACCTGCCAACTTCGCTTAACAACAACTGCCCTTTATGCTTAAATGAAAAGCTACACATTCTAAAGTACCCCAACAGTGGCGAACTATTGAACCGTAGAGACGAATTAGCAGTGTTATGTAAACATCGAAAATATTTTTCGTTAAAATTTAATTAACCAAAAAATACGTCATTCACACAAAATAATCCCCTCCCAAAAGGTAATTAATACCCATGTTTAATCTTCAAAATAAAGAAAACGAACATCGTATAAATAAAAGAAAATAAACTCACACAACATTAATAGCAACTTTATTCCGTCCACTCATAGATAGTAGTAAAATAAAAAGTATCTAGCCTTTCTTAAAAAACCTTACATTCCAATATCAGAATTACCCAGACAAAACTAAAAAGTGGCCTGTCCAAATCTAAGCTACCCAAAGGCTGTATCACTATGGCTACAAACTGCCTGCTAAATCGTACAACACTCCCACCACATTCACTTACATATCATATTACCAAAAATAAATCGTTTTCACCATTTATTTTTCATTTCAACTGATCACCAGAAGAGGGGCAAACGTAGCTCCGAAACGCGAAAATTTTTGTGTAGTGATACTATGCTTTTATAAACCATTGTTAACAACCATTACAATATATATATATATATATATATATATATATATATATATATATATATATATATATATATCGAGTCTCTCACAGATGTATTGCTAATTCCATGGAAAGTGCTCCTCGTAACTACATTTCTTGGTTCCGCCAGGTCTAACCTTCAGGTCTAGGACCCACCATGCCACTTAAAATGTAGAAAACCACCCATGTTACCTATGTTACCCATGTTACCTATGTTACCAAATTTACCATGTTACCCATGTTACCTATGCATTCCATCGGCGAGAAGTAAGTACCACTCACACATTTGAAACTCACAGCCTTTCTAACCGCGAACCACTGCTCTATGTAACAGACTCCCAAGAAAATGCTCCCCCGGATCACTACAGTCTTAGCATGTTCAAATCTATAGCAGACCGTTTTCTTCCTCCCCCTATCCATATAAACTACTCCTTAATTTAACCCGCTACCACGAATTTCCCCCGAGCCTTGTACGGAGTGAACCTTACTGAAAAATAAGAAGTCATATATGCGTTAGAGCTGAGTCTCTCTTTATAACCTCGACATAATTCAAAAAGCTTTTACGTGACCATCTAGCTGGCTAAAGCCTTACCTACAGACGAAACGTCGTAAACATATTGTTATGTCCATGTCAAACGTTTAGATGAGTCATATATTTTTAGTTCCACCATTTCCACCCTTCACATCTCAGATCTGCCACGTCAAATAGGCATATCCAGATTCCCTTCACATTTAATTGGCGAGTAGGAACTTCCACTCAGACTTTACCAAGAGAATGCTTCCACGACCACTACAATCTTAACCTCATTCTTTTTTTTCTTTATGTGCCGTGTCCCTTCGAGACGTAGGCGATCATACCTCTTCACAGAGTTTTCTCGTAGCTCTTAATAAATTGTATCTTTTCGTCATTTTTTACTCTCTACTAAACAGGAAATCTGCCTAGGCTGACAAAGTAAACCTCGCCGCGGCTCCTGGAAAGTCCTTCAATCTATGATGGAAGCAGGTAAAAAATGACTCCAAAACGAAGCTGCATTCCTTTAACCCCCATAGAAAAAACTTCGATCAATATAGATAACACTAGTCCTCCAGAATGAAACACACTGCAGCTCCTTGGCCTCACTTTCTCTAGTGTCCTGGTCATGACGGTAAACTACATCCGGCAGCAAGGCCTCTGATTGGGAGGTTGTTAGGAGGATGGAACCACCTCTTAATTGTTGTTGTTCCCAGGTCTATCCTGACCCGGAGTGGTAGCACCTGTTAGGGTCCCAGCGATGGGTAAAACACTATGTAAGTATAAAAATACACTTTTATAGAAATATATACATAGAAATAAACTCTTATAGAAAATATACAATTTTGAAGGAAAAATATTACCAACAAGACTTTTTTGAAGAAAAAATTATTACCAGAACACATTTTTGAAGAAAAAAAATTATTTTCAGCAAAACATTTTTGAATACAAAACTAGAAGACATTTTCAGTTTTCTAAAATAAAATAAAAATATTTTAAAAAATTTCATTAAAATCTGACTAAATCATTCTTCTTGCTATCACCGAACATTAAAAAAAAATAACTTCAACCCCACCTTTTTGGCATTAAATAATCCACAGAGGTTGATATGCCGTTAAACAAAACTCAAACTCAAATTCTCACTATAACCGAACATTAAAAATACTTTAAAACCCCACCTTTTTGGCATTAAATAACCCACAGAGGTGTTGATATGCCGTTAAACAACACTCAAACTCAAATTCTCACTATAACCGGACATTTAAAAATATCTTAAAACCTCACTTTTTTGGCATTAAATAACCCACAGAGGTTGATATGCCGTTAAACAAAACTCAAATTCTCAAATTCTCACTTTTTCTACCGACATTAAGTGGAAGGACTACATCGAAACAAAAGCTATATCTACCGCTAAGAAAGGTTGGGTCAATGTGTCGGGTCAGGAAGTTTTTCTCATCAGAATCCATCTTGCACATTTATAAATCTCCCATTCAACCGTGCATTGAATATTCTTGCCATACCTGGTCGGATGCTCCTGCTATTCACCTCGGGGTTTTCGACAACATTCAAAGAAGGAACTGCAATGTAATTAATCCCGATTTGGCAGTTGGAATTCAGTAACTTTCTCACCGATTCATAAACATTTTCTATTTGTTTCTTTATCCTAGTGTTCTGTCGGATTAATATCAAGCAAAACATAAGAGTACGACGCAAAATTATAAAACAAGACAAACACTGCGTGTATATATATATATATATATATATATATATATATATATATATACTAGCAATATAGCCCGGCGTTGCTCGGGTGTAATGAAAACTTATATATATATATATTATCGATTTTCTGCACTATTGTAAGAACTGCAACCTTGAAAATTCTGAATATCGTTTCTTATGATATTTATCTGGGGGTATCTCGACACAAAACCTAGCTAAGAACACTCGCAGACGCTTATAGTACAACTGTGTAAATTTTCAAGAAAATCGGTTCAGCCATTTCGGAGTCTATAGGTAACGGATACACACACCAGACAAAGTTCCATTTATAAATAAGTTATATATATGTTTATATATATATATATATATATATATATATATATATATATATATATATATATATATTGTCATCCGCAGACATATATATATATATATATATATATATATATATATATATATATATTTTAATTCAGATACTTCAATCCAAGGGAAAAAAGCAGGAAGGTAAATTCCAAAAAACCCGATCCTAATTAATATTAAAAATTTATTTTAATATTAAAAAATGATCCAGGAAGAGAGCTCCATGTAATAAAATATTACAGAGCAAATATATATATTAAAAAAGGATTAATTCAAAGATGTTGAATGGCCATTTCGATATGACGATCCCCACGGGGAGCGACACATCACCTCAGCAACAGAAAAAAACCTTTCAGAAACTGGAGAAAAATTAGTCTACTTTTCCTTTTTAAATAGATTGCAAAGAAATTAAAAAATAAAAAATAAATAATAATAAAATAAAATAAAATAAAATAAAAATAAAAATAAAATCAAATAAATAAGAAAAGAAAAAAATTGACATCGTCTGGGTTCGCAAAAACAAAGGGGAGAATGTAACTAAAAATTAACAGACAGCCGTGTTGAATCATTTAAAGCAACACGGAAAAAAGGTGGTAAGAGAGATAAAAGAAGGAAGGGAGGGAAAAAGAAAGAAACTAAAGAAAAAATTTTTTTTAAATATTACAGACGCTGGACAAATTCAAAAATCTAATTTCCCCAAAACGTTGAAGTATTAAAAAAAGCCTTTACTTAAAAAGGCATAATTATTGATAAAAGGGAATAAAAAGATATAGGATTTGAAATAAAATTATTTTTTTAAAAAAAATTAGGTCATTTGAAATTAAACTAAATAAAGACAATACTAGGTAAAAAAAAAAAAAAAAAAAAAAATTACAATTATTATATATACATATCAATAGAAGTACACACACATATATATATATATATATATATATACACACCATTTAACGAATAAGAATACATATATACATACACATACACACACATACATTCAATTTATTACACACTAATATACATATACATGCGCATACACACATATATATATATGTGTGTACACACACCTATATACAAAAAATTCATATAGACATAATATACATGTGTACACATACATGCACACATATACACACACACGCACACACATAGACATATGTGTACACATACATGCACACATATACACACACACGCACACACACACATATATATATATATATATATATATATATATATATTCCTTATGCACTCACACATACATATTAATGAATATTATGAAAAGGAGCATTTACATAGCTAAAAAATTTTTTTCCCAAAATAACATATAGCCCACATACATAAATACATATATACAAATATGCACATCCACACACAAACATACACATAAAAAAAAAAAAAAAAAAAAAAAAAAAAATTAAAATTAAAATTAAAAAAATTTTTTAAAATAATAAAAAATTATAGAAAAATATAGAATTTAAAAATTAAAAATTAGAAGTTAAATTTTAAAATCCAAACCCTATGGCAGCACTTGTTTATAAATTCCCTTCTAAAGTTCAAAAGTATTTGAAGTATCCTCATCAGGACTTACTTTTGAACTTTAGAAGGGAATTTATAAACAAGTGCCGCCATAGGGCGGATTTTAAAATTTAACTTCTAATTTTTAATTTTTAAATTCTATATTTTTCTATAATTTTTTATTATTTTAAAAAATTTTTTAATTTTAATTTTAATTTTTTTTTTTTTTTTTTTTTTTTATGTGTATGTTTGTGTGTGGATGTGCATATTTGTATATATGTATTTATGTATGTGGGCTATATGTTATTTTGGGAAAAAAATTTTTTAGCTATGTAAATGCTCCTTTTCATAATATTCATTAATATGTATGTGTGAGTGCATAAGGAATATATATATATATATATATATATATATATATATATATATATATATATATGTGTGTGTGCGTGTGTGTGTATATGTGTGCATGTATGTGTACACATATGTCTGTGTGTGTGTGTGTGTGTGTGTGTATATGTGTGCATGTATGTGTACACATGATGTTATGTCTATATGAATATATAGATGTGTACACACATATATATATATGTGTGTATGCGCATGTATATGTATATTAGTGTGTAATAAATTGATTGTATGTGTGTGTATGTGTATGTATATATGTATTCTTATTCGTTAAATGGTGTGTATATATATATATATATATATATATATGTGTGTACTTCTATTGATATGTATATATAATAATTGTAATTTTTTTTTTTTTTTTTTTTTTTTACCTAGTATTGTCTTTATTTAGTTTAATTTCAAATGACCTAATTTTTTTTAAAAAAATAATTTTATTTCAAATCCTATATCTTTTTATTCCCTTTTATCAATAATTATGCCTTTTTAAGTAAAGGCTTTTTTTAATACTTCAACGTTTTGGGGAAATTAGATTTTTGAATTTGTCCAGCGTCTGTAATATTTAAAAAAAATTTTTTCTTTAGTTTCTTTCTTTTTTCCCTCCCTTCCTTCTTTTATCTCTCTTACCACCTTTTTTCCGTGTTGCTTTAAATGATTCAACACGGCTGTCTGTTAATTTTTAGTTACATTCTCCCCTTTGTTTTTGCGAACCCAGACGATGTCAATTTTTTTCTTTTCTTATTTATTTGATTTTATTTTTATTTTTATTTTATTTTATTTTATTTTATTATTATTTATTTTTTATTTTTTAATTTCTTTGCAATCTATTTAAAAAGGAAAAGTAGACTAATTTTTCTCCAGTTTCTGAAAGGTTTTTTTCTGTTGCTGAGGTGATGTGTCGCTCCCCGTGGGGATCGTCATATCGAAATGGCCATTCAACATCTTTGAATTAATCCTTTTTTAATATATATATATATATATATATATATATATATATATATATTGTTAAATGTAAGAGACAATGAATGTCTATTATGTTTAATCATGAGCCGTTCTAAACGTCGTATTTTGGCTTTAATTTTAGTTGAAAATAAAGACAAAAATTCTCCAACATTTGGATATTTTTTTATTAATTTGTTTCTAAGCTTTCGGCTCACATGAGCCATCTTCAGAGAGATTATTAAGACGGTAATACAATAACATTCACCATCAGCAACGATTTTATTTTGTGTTGACATAAAACTCCGTTAGGCTACAGCAATAGACATGAATTGTCTCTTATATTTAACAATATATATATATATATATATATATTACATAAATCCACGCAAAAATACAATACAAAAGCTTGCATAGAAATTTAATTTCGTACGCCTATTTATGGCAAGATAACAAATTTCTGACCTTACAGAAAAAGGATTTGCTTCAAATGCAAGCGAAAATATAAGTTTTTTTAGAAAAATGACAGATTCAATGATGAAAAATATTCTTCTTCTTCTTCTTCTATGTGCCCTGTCCCTTCAGGACGTAGGCGATCATGGATCTCCACGTCTCCCTATCCCTTGTGGCTCTTAGTATGTTTGCTCCTGTTGCTCCTGGCATCCCCCGTTCCGTCATCCACCTGATCAGACTCTGCAGATATGTTATCCGCTGCCTTCCTCTGTCTCTCCTTCCTTCTATCTGACCAGTCAGTATCAGGTTCTCCAGGCTCTCCTTCCTCATTGCATGTCCCAGGAACTTCAGTTGTCTCTTCCTGATGCTCAGCATCAATTTCCTTTTTGTTGCCATTCTTTCTAACACTTCGTCGTTGCTTGTATGCTCAGTCCACGATATCCGTAGCATCCTTCTGTAGAACCACATTTCGGCCGCTTCCAGTTTTTTCCTCATTTTCGATGATATTGTCCAGCATTCACAGCCGTATTGAAGAACTGACATCACGTAGCAGTCTAGCACTCTTTTCTTCGTTTCTATTGAGATCTTCCTGTGTGTTAGTATTTTGCTCATCTTCTGGAACGCGTCCTTTGCCATGCCAATTCGCCTTCGGATCTCCGTGTCGCACTTTCCATCTCCTGTTAGAACACTTCTTAGGTACTTAAATTCTTGAACTTGTTTGATTCTGTTATCCCCCACCTGTATTTGGCATTTTGGGTTGTATCTTTTGCTGATGACCATGCACTCAGTACATCGTTTAAAAATGAAAAAAAGGAAAAAACTTATTTACTTTACAAAGTAAAAAATTGTACAAGGCAGAAAATGCAAGGTACACCAACCTCAATTCTTCAGCTGAATACTCAATAGGGATGTTTCAGCACGAAGGGGTTGGGTGTTATCCTCAGGTTGTTGTCTCGGGGGCTTTTTGTTGTACTTTGCTGGAAAGTGATACTTCAAACTTTAAATTAATAAGGCCATCAAATCTTACGTAAAACGAGAAAGGATATCTGAAATTTGAAACGCATTTTTCCTGATGTCACGAACGCTCATCGAGGTCATTTGATACATTTTTTCTATTTTCCTTTCTTTCTGTACTTTGTTAATTTCCTTTTTCCTTTTTTCTTTCTTTCTTTATTTATTTGACAATCTCTTTTTCTTCTTTGTTCGCCTCTTTGCTTTTTTTTGTTTGCCTTTCGTTTCTCTTTTGCTTTCTTTATTTGATTCACTTTTTCTTTCTTTCTTCTTTTTTGTTTACGTCACTTTTCTTTCTTTTTTTCTTTTTATTTGCTTCAGATTGTTTCTTTTTCTTCTCTGTTTATATTTTTTCTTGTTTACTTGTTTCCTTCTTTTTCTTTAATTCTTTTCCTTTTCTTTTTCTTCGCATTCATTTTTCCTTTTTGTTTGCTTCTCTTTTCTCTTTTTTTTTCTTTAATTTCTTTCTTGACTTTGTTTCTTTATAGCTTTCTTTTTATTTTCTTTTGTTTTCACTTTCCTTTTTCTTTTTTGCTTCTCTTTTTCATCTTTTTCTTTCTTTTATTTCTTTTTGATATATTCAATGACAATAAACAAACGAAGATTAAAACAAAGATTTCAAAGTAAAGCAGTGCTTTATCTCATCAATTACAAAGGAATTATTTTCGACTCTTTCTTTGATACTTCTATTTTTGCACCGACCGCTGATAACCAAGACGTGCCAAAATCAAAAGGCACACATCAAATGCGGCGGCCGGGAATTCGCACTGAACTCATTTCAATATGGACCTAATTTAATCGGTTTTCATCAGTAATTAATTAACAAAAGAAGGAGAGCAAATTTTTTTATCTTTTGTTTTTCGTTCATGAAAATAAACATTTTTAAACGTTATCTCATATCTATCTATCTATCTATCTATCTATCTATCTATCTATCTATATATATATATATATATATATATATATATATATAGATAGATAGATAGATAGATAGATAGAATACTGAAATAGATAGATAGATATGAATAGACTGCGATAGATAGATAGATAGATAGATAGATATGAATAGACTGCGATAGATAGATAGATAGATAGATAGATAGATATGAATAGACTGCGATAGATAGATAGATAGATAGATAGATAGATAGATAGATAGATATGAATAGACTGATATAGATAGATAGATATGAATAGACTGATATAGATAGATAGATATGAATAGACTAGATAGATAGATAGATAGATAGATAGATAGATAGATAGATAGATATGAATAAACTGATATAGATAGATATGAATAGACTGAGATAGATAGATAGATAGATAGATAGATAGATAGATAGATAGATAGATAGATATGCATAGCTGAAATAGATAAATAGATAGATAGATAGATAGATAGATAGATATGAACAGACTGAGATAGATAGATAGATAGATAGATAGATAGATAGATAGATAGATATGATAGATAGATATAGACAGACTAGATAGATAGATAGATAGATAGATAGATAGATAGATAGATAGATATGAATAGACTGAAATAGATAGATAGATAGATAGATAGATAGATATGAACAGACTGAGATAGATAGATAGATAGATAGATAGATAGATAGATAGATAGAATAGACTGAAAAAGCTAGATAGATAGATAGATAGATAGATAGATAGATAGATAGATATGAACAGACTGAGATAGATAGATAGATAGATAGATAGATAGATAGATATGAATAGACTGAAAAAGCTAGATAGATAGATAGATAGATAGATAGATAGATAGATAGATAGATAGATATGAATAGATGAAAAGATAGATAGATAGATAGATAGATAGATAGATAGATAGATAGATAGATAGATAAAAAGATAGAATAGACTGAAAAAGATAGATAGATAGATAGATAGATATGAATAGACTAAAAAGATAGATAGATAGATAGATAGATAGATAGATAGATAGATAGATAGACAGATAGATAGATAGATAGATAGATAGATAGATAGATAGATATGAACAGACTGAGATAGATAGATAGATAGATAGATAGATAGATAGATAGATAGATAGATAGATAAGAAAGAAAGGCTGTAGAAGAAAAGAAAGAAAAATCAAGCAAGAAACAAAGAAGAATAAGTGAGCAAGAAAGGAATTTAAAATTAAAATAAAGGGAAACAAGAAAGTAAAGAAAGTAAAAAGCAATAAAAAAGAGAAAAATAAAGACAAGGAAAGCAAGAAAGAAAGTAAATTAAAAGCAATACAAAAAATAAACAAAGAAACACAAATCTGGCAAGAAACAAGAAAGAAGCAAGAATGAAAAAAGAAAATAAGCAAGCAAGCAAGAAAGAAAGAAAGAGAGAAAGAAGCAAATGAAAAAGAAAGAAAAAACTAAGTAAACAAGCGAGAGTGAAAGAAACAAGAAAAAACGAAAGAAAGAAGTAAACAAGCAATAAAGAAAAAAGAAAGAAGCAAAAAAGAAAGAAAGAAAAAAGAAAGAACGAAAGCAATAAGGAAGTAAACAAACAAGATAGAAAAAAAGCAAGGTAGCAAGCAAGAAAGACAGAAACAAGAAAGAAAGAAAAAGAAAGAAAGAAGTAAGCAAGAAAGAAACAAGGAATAAACAAAAGAAAGAAAGAAAGAAGTAAGGAAATAAACAAGAAAGAAAGAAAAAAGCAAGGAAGAAAGAAAGAAAGAAAGAAAGTATTAAACAAGCAATAAAGAAAAAAGAAAGAAGCAAGAAAGAAAGAAAAAAGAAAGAATGAAAACAATAAGGAAGTAAACAAACAAGAAAGAAAAAAAGAAAGGTAGCAAGCAAGAAAGACAGAAACAAGAAATAAAGAAAGAAAGAAAGAAGTAAGGAAATAAACAAGAAAGAAAGAAAGAAAAAAGCAAGGAAGGAAGGAAGAAAGAAAGAAAGAAAGAAAGAAAGAAAGAAAGAAAGAAGTAAACAAGCAATAAAGTATTTCCCTTTCTCTATTATGATCGTTCCATACTTGAAATTTATACATCCTGTTGAGGAGCATGTTCTTTGTCTTGTCAGTTCTCTTATTTCTTTATGCATTTCTCCTTTATTCGTCTTGCTCAATCTCTCTACTTCGGCACATTTGTTGTTGGGCCATTCCTTTTTACCCTGTCTGCACTTGGTCCTTATTTCCTTTTGTAGTTTCTTGTATTCAGTTTCATGTCTTGACTTAGTTTTCTGTCTCCTTTGCATCGTATCAAGAATTTCTTCAATCATCCACTCGTTTTTTTTTTCTTCTGCGTCTGATTTCCTCTGGGACCATGTTGTTTGCTGATGTCACTAGCATTTCTTTAAGTGCATTCCATTTCGAATTTCCATTTTCCATTTGTTCTCCGTATTTGTTTCTCACAGTGCCAGTGTATTTTTTCAGCAGTTCCAGTTCATTTAGGAGCATGCTGTATTGCAGTCTGGGTGCTGCCAAAGGCTTCTTTAGTCTCCGGAATTTCACCCTTAGTTTGCAGATAACTGGAAGGTGGTCGCTTCCACAGTAAGAACTTGGATAGTTTTTGTAATGAACCACTGCATTTCTGCATCTTTTGTTTATGGTTACATAATCGATTTAGTTTTTCGTGTCGCCTTCTGGCCTTCTCTGTGTTTATAAACGTCTCGAGTGTTCTTAAAATCACTTGGTCATTCCCCTTGCCCCACTAGACCTATCTTTCACCTTAGTCGTTGTGGATTCTTAATCCAAAATTGCCAGTTGTCTCCCCTTTCCGTTCCTTGTCTACTTTGGCATTCAAGTCTAAGTCAGGTGAGCAAAAGTTAACAAAAGAGCAACATATAAATGAATATAATCGCGTATATTTTAAATTTCGTTTTCCCCGCCCATTATTTCATCACTTTGCCACCCACAATCAAATAAGAAGTGTAATCCTGAAAGTTAAGCATCATCGAACTTCACCAGGACTGTGAAGAGTGACCGCTTCTTTTTTTATTTGTCGTATCTTTTCAGAACGAATGAGTTCATTACTTGCCACATCTTTTCCTTTGTAACTCTGTTTAGAGGCCCCTATTAGCCTTTTACCTACTCAGTTCATATTCTGCCAATTCCAAAAATCTCGTTAGGTACATTGCACTCAGTTTCCATATTCTCTTTACCTCGCCACTCTGTTCTATGAGTGTCAAATTTCTAAGCCTGTTTCCTCATCAAGTATTCAAGATAATTCTACTGCCTCTTTCTTATTCCATGTGCAAGTGTGCTTTTTGCTTCAATTTTCAATAAAAAATTCCCTCACTGCTCATATATTGTCCTCATGGAATTCTCAGCATCCATCAGTAGAACCACATTTCTGTTGCCTTAAGTCTCCTCTTCATCTGTGAGGAAGTTTGTTCAATATACATGACCTTAAAGAAGGATTGATATTGCACAACAGTTGAGCACTCTTTTCTTTCTTCTAATGAGATTTTCCTGTTCCTAATACATTTTTCAGTTTTTGGAAGGCATCTTCGGATTTCGGTGTCATTTTTCACATCTGTTCTAACACTTCCCAGATATATAAACTTCTGTACTTGCTTGATTTTGAAATCTCTAAATCATAGCTTTGATCTTAAAGTGTCCTTTGTATTCACATATTCAGTCCATGAAATTCTCAGCATCCTCCTGCAGAACCATATCTGTCACGTCAAGTCTCTTTTTAATTTACGAGGGAATTATTCAGTCTTCATTGTCATATATTAAAATTGATATGACACAATATTTTAACATTCTATCTTTTGTTTCTAACGAAATTTTCCCGTTTATAAATTATTTTGCTTAGCTTTTGGAAGGCATAATTCCCTTGTTGACCTGTACTGTACACTGATGTAAATATACTAGCTAAGTATCTCCAGGATGAAAGATTAGGGGCATTAAGTACTCTAAAGCGATTTTTGATTTTGTTCCCATCGAAACAAAGTTTACAAATAAAATTACATTTTAAAAAAAAAGAAACATATCTTTTAAGATTGTTTATAGCTAAAGAGGAACTTAATAAGCTTGTTTGCTTTTTTGCAGATCAATACATGATATTTGGAAGTGAATGTCTGCTTATAGAAAAGACGACAGGGGCGTCCAGAATATAATGAAACCGAACTGAAATCTTAACACTAATAAAATACTATAATTTCCATTTCACATTTTTATCACTGGTTTTTATTCTTTTTAATATTATAACTTCTAATCTCAACTCCTTGGGTCAACATGACTATTTTCTATTTATCATTAGGTCGAGTTAGCTGGGATATTCATGAATTTATTAAGCCAACCATCATAGCCTCTAACAAGATCGGGAGGTCATTAGAGAGGCATTCTGTTTGAGGTTGAGTTTTGTTTAACAGCATATCAACCTTTGTGGGTTAATTAATGTCAAAAAGGTGGGGTTTTAAGGTATTTTTAAAATGTTTGCTTATAGCGATTTAGTCAGATTTCAATGAAATTTTTTTTGTTTTTATTGTTTTTTAATTTATAAAACTGAAAATGTCTTCTAGTTTTGTATTCAAAAATGTTTCGCTGAGAATAATTTTTTACTTCAAAAATGTGTTATGGTAATAAATTTTTTCTTCAAAAATGTATTTTTTGGTAATATTTGTCTTTCGAAAATTTATATTTTTCTATAAAAGACTATTTTTATGTATCAGTCAGTTAAGTGTCATACGTGATACACGATTTGGGCGATCATGTCTCGAAAGAGACATGACTGACTAGGCAGAACATTATCCCGCAGTAGGTTGCCATTGCTTTCTGCGGTAGACTGGTTGCCAGCCAAGGCTATAGAACCCAATCTATCCTGTTTTTTAACCTATAACTGGAAGGAAGAGACGGATTGATCCCTTTCCCAAGGGTATTTGCGCGTAAGTGGATGCAAAGAATTCAACTGGAATTCGAACTGGAATGTTTATGCATATATTTCTATAAAAGTGTATTTTTATATTTTCATAGTGTTTTGACCCCAGTTTGGGGGTTAACTATTTGGCCATAGCTGGGACCCTAACAGGTGCTATCACTCCTGGTCAGGATGGACCTGAGAATAAGAGCAATTAAGTGGGGATTCCATACTCCGCACAACCTCCCAATCTGAGGCCTTGCTGCCGGATGCAGTTTACCGTCAAGCCCAGGACTGAGGCATTCTCTGTCATAACATAACTGGTCAATGTAGGGGATAGCTACATTATTATTATTATTATTATTATTAGGAGAATTAGTAGAAGTAGTAGTTTTATGTAGTCATTATTATTGCTGTTTATGCAATGACTAAGGATCAATAAACATTTCATTATTACTATTATTTATTACTTATTATTGTGACTTTTGATCCCAACATTCAGGATCGATACACTTTCCCTTATTTTTATCATTTTTTTCACTAGTTTTACTTAATCTCATCATTGTTGCTTTTTATCATAGCAATCTGGTTTTACATGCATAATTTCCTTCTATAGTCAACATTGTCAGCGGTCGTTCATTAACGGTGTTATTTGTCTGTGGAATATTTACC
This sequence comes from Ascarosepion bandense, assembly GCA_037127315.1. Classification (NCBI taxonomy): domain Eukaryota; kingdom Metazoa; phylum Mollusca; class Cephalopoda; order Sepiida; family Sepiidae; genus Ascarosepion; species Ascarosepion bandense. The sequence goes on from JBBBDQ010001264.1 coordinate 968,204, forward strand.
ATATTTGGATTAGTGAAGATTTCGTTGCGCCAATCCACCAAGAGAGGATACACTGTTTTTGAAAATTAGCATTTTTACCAGAGAAAAATATGCCACGAATCTGTCCCTGTATATTTTTGGTAATTTGTGAAACTGTACGGGAAATATGCTTGGACGAGGTGCGGAAAAAACCTATTAGTGTTTAATTCGTGCGAACTCTATACTTTGACCTTTCTCAGCATTGACCCCGGAACTACTTGCACGATCGTTTTCTGATAGTAAAAGTATTTAAAAAAAAAAAAAAAAAAAAAGGGAAAAACATAGTTGTTTTTGTTTTTATAGGATAAAAAAATGCAAGAGTAAAATCACTCTTGGCATTCGTTGAGGTCGGGAAGATGGAAGTCGAAGTTTCAAATGTAGTGTATTCATTTGATTATGTTACGATATGGCTATCATTGAGATAATCTTCTTCTTCTATGTGCCTTGTATTTTCAGGACGTAGGCGATCATGGCTTTCTACGTCTCCCCATCCCTAGTGGCTCTTAGTACGCTTTCTCCTGTAACATCTCGCAACCCCTGTTCTGTCTTCCACCAGCTCAGGCCCTTCAAATATGTTATCTGCTGCTTTCCTTTGTCTCTTTTTACCTCTGTCTGGCCTGTTAGTATCAGGTTCTCCAAGCACTCCTTTCTCGTTACATGTCCCAGGAACATCAGTTTTCTCTTTCTGATGCTCAATATTAATTTCCTTTTCATTTCCATCCTTTCCAAAACCTCATCATTGCTAACATGCTCGAGCCACGATATCCGCAGCATTCTTCTGTAGAACATTTCAGTTGCTTCTAGTTGTTCCTTCACCTTTGATGATATTGTTTAGCATTCTTTGCCATATTGAAGGACAGACATCACATAACAATCCAGTACTCTGCTCTTTGTTTCTAGTGAAATTTTCCTGTCTGTTAATACTTTACTTAGCTTCTGGAACGCATTCTTCACCATGCCAATTCGCCTTCGGATCCCTGCGAAGCGAAAATAAGGATTTAATTTGACTGTGAAACTATAGTTAAAAACATTTTGTGGTTTTCAAATATATTTCGTTTAACTTCGTCTTCAAACACATACAAAAGCACAAAAATAAAATATCGCCCGGTTCACACTCCACCCACGTCTATTGAACAGGTGTAGAGGCTCATCCCTTGTTCCCTGTTTTGGATGTGGTTTCCGGCTTTCTCTTTTCCAATCTATTCACTCTTACGTAACCCCCTGCACACCAGTGGCCTTACCGCCTTGCTTGGGGTGATGTGATTAGAAAAAATAAAAAAAATCTGCGTCTGATGCTCTTGATAGTTTTTATTTGGGCAAACGTAATATTACACAAGTCACTTTTTGCCGCTGAAAATCACAATAATTTGGAAATTTCACACTTACTTTTTTAAATAAAATTAGTAAACTAGGAATTAAAATATAAAACTTGCATTTAAACTTGAAGGGATGTTTTGCAAAGCCTGTTGAATGTTGAAACGTAGGGCACAGGAAACACGGAAGCGAGATGAAGGAATTGTACCCTGCCGAAACTGTAAATATAGTTCTTTTTATTCCTGTAAGAATCGCAATCTTTGAAACACGTGCCTTGTTAATGATATATATCACATACGGCCACCCGTAAATAAAAATATTGGTCATCATACGCACACAGATAAATGTTTTAATTATTGCAAAAATCGAATACCGTGATTATTTTTATTAAACTTTTCAATTTTTGATTAGTAAATATAGTCTTTACGTATTAACTTAACAACATAGCGTGAACAATTAAGGAGAAAATTTTAAAAGACTTTTGAAAATTTATAATTTATTATAATTAAAAATAATAAGAATGGAAACAATTCTTGTAAAAATTCTTTATTAATTGAAATTATTTTTTAATTTTCAGACTATGATATCCTTAATATATATATTTTTATTATCATAATATTTTATTGTTTATAAAACATAATAAAAGTTTATCTAAAATTATGGCATAGTTTTATTACATTTTTGTTTTTACAATTCGGAGTAGATTTTCTGAACAAGGGCTAATTTAGTAAAAAAAAGGCCAGTTGCTTAGCAATCCTTAATTTAATAATTATTAGATATATGCGCGAACTCTCACAAAGATCCGAAGGCGAACTGGCATGGCAAAGGACGCGTTCCAGAAGATGAGCAAAATACTAACACACAGGAAGATCTCAATAGAAACGAAGAAAAGAGTGCTAGACTGCTACGTGATGTCAGTTCTTCAATACGGCTGTGAATGCTGGACAATATAATCGAAAATGAGGACAAAACTAGAAGCGGCCGAAATGTGGTTCTACAGAAGGATGCTACGGATATCGTGGACTGAGCATACAAGCAACGACGAAGTGTTAGAAAGAATGGCAACAAAAAGGAAATTGATGCTGAGCATCAGGAAGAGACAACTGAAGTTCCTGGGACATGCAATGAGGAAGGAGAGCCTGGAGAACCTGATACTGACTGGACAGATAGAAGGAAGGAGAGACAGAGGAAGGCAGCGGATAACATACTTGCAGGGTCTGATCAGGTGGATGACGGAACGGGGGTTGCCAGGAGCAACAGGAGCAAACATACTAAGAGCCACAAGGGATAGGGAGACGTGGAGATCCATGATCGCCTACGTCCTGAAGGGACAGGGCACATAGAAGAAGAAGAAGAAGAAGAAGAAGAAGAAGAAGAATTAGTTGGGGGTTAACATATGTAAAAAAAAAATTAACAAGACTTTCTAAAAATAATTCTTTCAAAGATGATTTCAGTTATTTATGAAATACACCATATTATTTTGCTTAGTGGAATTAGTAAAATTGATCTCTTGGCTTTCAATTTAATCTAAAATTAAAGTTTGAAGAAAACTTTTTTAAAAAATACAATTTAAATTTAAATATGGAAAATGAGTGGAGGTACATACATTATTTAAGAATTTTAACAGCAGGTTGGATTTTAGTTTGTTTTTTTTTTAATTTGATTTTGGACGACCTCTTGAGGAAAGGGGCTGGAATGTTATAGTAGAATTAGATTGAAATAATGATGGCAGAACAAGGTGTATTGTAGTTAAAGAATCCAAATAAGTATAGGGTGGGATATTTATTTTAGTAGAATCTAAAATTATTTATAAATGGAGCTTTGTGTGTGTGTGTGTGTGTGTGTGTGTGTGTGTGTGTGTGTGTGTGTGTGTGTGTGTGCGTGTGCGTGCGTGTCCGTTACCTATAGACACCGAAACAGCTGAACCGATTTTCTTGAAAATTTACAGTTGTACTATAAGCGTCTGCGAGTGTTCTTAGCTAGGTTTTGTGTCGAGTTCCCCCGATAAATATCGAAAATCGATAATCAAAAAAATCGGGTTATAGAAGGAGTGGTCGGATTTTAATCAAATTTGATACATTCATAGACAAAGACATAAGAAACGATATTCAGAAGTTTCAAGGTTGCAGTTCTTACAATAGTGCAGAAAATCGATAGTATATATATATATATAGAAAAGGCAAGATGTTTGTGTGTGTGTCTGTTTATCTGCCTGTATGTCTGTATTTTTTTCAGCCCTTTTATTTTAGTTTTTGCTTCGGGTTTGGCTCTAAGTAGTTATAATTGTAGTTCTTAGTCTCAGCCATGATACCATTTACTCAGAGGACTTATTTAGCCTTCAAAATTCAGTTTACGACGAAAAAACCTTATTTGATATCGATACCAGGAAATCAAAATTTGACTTACATCCATTCATTTTTCTTTCAGTCTACGGTTTCGCTTTAACTAGAAACAACTATTGCTTTTTAAGTCTTTCGTGCCAACATCCAAAGAGTCTCAACTCCAGGATCATGGATTAGTTTTAAAGCTTTCATTACACCCGAGCAACGCCGGGCTATTTTGCTAGTATATATACATATATATGTGTGTGTGTGTGTGTGTGTGTGTGTGTGTGTGTGTATAACGTTGCTAACAAGATTGCCGCGTAGGTATACAAAAAGTAGTTTTATAGTTTAGCTTTTTTAATAAGCCCGTGTCTTATCATGAACGATCGTCAATATTGTCGTCTGTTTCATGCTGAACGCGGCAACATTTTCATGATTTTCATACCGACTAATCATAGCCTGCTTAACTCCCAAAGATATAGCACGACCCAATCAGCATTAGGAGTTTTAGTGGAAAACTATTTTCAGTATCATGGCGTATAAATAAAGTTAGAAATTCAACAAAATATAGACGCTGTGAAAAACACATTCATTAGCTGGAATTTAAATAAAATACTTCTCATTCTCTTCCTCTTCCAGTAAGCTTTCTTGCGTCTTAGTGGCATTATCTCCTTGCTTGGGGTGAAATGATTAAAATGAATTATGTTGGAGCAAAAGGTACTGAATATAATGTTGGTCTTGTTTGTAGGAATACAAAAAGTCGTTTTATAGTTTAGCATTTTTAATTTTATATATATATATATATATATATATATATATATATATAGTCTACGAAATATTACAGAATTTTACGAAATGGAATTGGAATTAACCGACATATTTTTAATTTATTTGTTTGAAGATTATTTTTAATGGATACTCATATTTGGGTAAATACTCTGTTTTTTTAATTATCATTATTAAGCAGTATGGTTGTTATATGTTTATCTATATATCTACGGGTTTAAATATTCAAGAACTCTTTTTTAAAAAACTATATGTAACTAACAAATACTTCGTGGTCAAGTGTTTAAGACACCTCAGATCAATTGATGGCTTCTCTGAGGAGTCGAAGTTTCGAATCCTGTCGGAGGGTGGGTATTTTCCTAACAAACATTCTCGGATGTTCAGGCTGGCATATATATATATATATATATATATATATATATATATATATATATATTGTTTAGTTATATCGATACTCCCGGTATTCTATCGAATCTGATCAAAAACCGATATACAGCCATCAATATGGCTTATTTTCTCCAATTTTACTCCCGATGGATACGGTAAGTTTTCATGGACTTATCCTTGGATGACTTATTTGACTCTGATATTGGAAATCGATGCCCCGATATCCTATCGGGCCTAATCAAAATAAGGTTTTCAGCCCTTTTATTTTGTGTTTTTGCTTCGGGTTTTGCTCTAAGTAGGTATAATTATAGTTCTTAGTCTCAGCCATGATACCATTTACTCAGAGGACTTATTTAGCCTTCAAAATTCAGTTTATGACAAAAAAACTTATTTGATATCGATACCAGGAAATCAAAATTTAACTTACATCCATTCATTTTTCTTTCAGTCTACGGTTTCACTTTAACTGGAAACAACTATTGCTTTTTAGTCTTTCGTGCCAACGTCCAAAGAGTCTGAGCTCCGGGACCATGGATTAGTTTTAAAGCTTTTATTACACCCGAGCAACGCCGGGTTATATATATATATATATATTGTTCAATTACAAAAACAGAGTATTTACTCAAATACAAGTTTTCATTAAAAACAATTTTCAACCTAATAAAATGTTGTTTTTGTTTCGTTTTGTTTTTGTTTCGTTTTTTAATCACCACCACAATGATTATAGTTACAATAAGTTTTTTTTTTAATTTACCCCTGAGGATGACCTTGGAGGAGATTGAAATTACTTGGGTAGTAAAAACTACGTCTCATAGCGTGATGAATTTCATTTTAACATCAATAAACTGCCTAGAAAACAAGAAAGGATTATTATTATAAAAATAAATGGATATGTGCCTATATTACTCAATGAAATCTGTTTGAATGAATATACATAATCTGTAAACGGAAAGTTCCAAAAACCACCCTCACCAATCCCAAATATATCAAAGAATAAAACAAGAAAAAACAAAAAGAAAATTAATAAAATGCACTCATGAATCTAAATAAAAAACTACAGGACCTAATGTCTCTAGAAAGCCATCGAAGACAGAGTATTAATGACAATTTTTGTTACCTTATATGAGTTTATAGTGGCTTCTTATTTATTCTTTTTCCGTTAGTATTGGGAGTCCGTTCTAGTGAAGGTTAGTTGTAAATTGTTGCAGGTTAACGGAATTTGGCCTTGTGGTAGATAGCCCACTATAAGTCATAAAATGATTATAAAATCAAGAAAAGCAAATTGAGTATAAAATATAACATTTATATATACACATATCAATTAATGTTTTTACAATTAAAACAATACTTGAATATAGGTCCAACGGAGGTTAGAATGTTCATGGCAAATAATGAGCTGAAAGAGATAAAAGGCTTAGGAATGTGGGGAGCGGAGGTATGTGAGAAATGTCTTTGAAGTAGTCGCTCCTGAGGGAAGGAAGTACTTTTGAGACAGTGAAGAAGTGATGCGAGGTGAAGGGAGGCGAATGTAGTAGCCGCTCGACTTAAGTCAAGGGGATATTAATTACATTCTTCTCCTTGGTCTGTGCGTCAGTCTGTCTGCTGGGGTCTTGTCTGTATCCGCTTTTTATATCTGCTTTTTGGATCAAAACAGCTCGTTTGGAATTTCATACTTGTATTTGATTCTGGGCTTCCCATTGGCTGGTAAATAAAATTCGCGTAGACTCGCGAAATGGAAATTTGATATTTGATTAATTTTTATTTTTCAACCGGAACATCTGCGCGAATTATAGAGCAAACATCCGGTCCCTCGCTTATCCTCGATCGGTATCACCACAAGTTCAATGCTATATTTCTAACCTGCACTAGAAATAGAAATAAATTTTTAAAGATGTTTTACTGCCCTACTAACCTCGTTATCGTCTTTGATTTCTCCTTCCTATATATTATTTTTTTTTTCAATTGGAGTAGATAGACTAAACTATCGCCCGCTTCACACTCCACCCACGTCTATTGAACAGATGTAGAGGCTCATCCCTTGTTCCCTCTTTAGGATGTGGTTTCCGGCTTTCTCTTTTCCAATCTTTTCACTTTTCTTTTTCTTATTTTTTATTTTTATCTTTGTTTTCAATTGGAGTAGATAGACTAAACTATCGCCCGGTTCACACTCCACCCACGTCTATTGTACAGGTGTAGAGGCTCATCCCTTGTTTCCTGTTTAGGATGTGGTTTCCGGCTTTCTCTTTTCCAAATCTTTTCACTCTTGCGTAGCCCCCTGCACATCAGTGGCGTTACCGCCTTGCTCGGGGTGATATGATTAATATATATATATTAGTCATCTATATACAAGCCTGTTTCGCTGTATCACAGCTCATCATAGTGGCTAGACACATCCACTTTGCTTCTGGCCGGGATCAAAACTCGACCGATTTGGTGTCAGTCGGAGTCGCTACCCACTAAGACAAAGGCGTATGGAATCAGAGAAGGGAAATTTTAACGTCTTGTATATAAGCAGTGTATACACAATCCAGTCACCAAAAGAACTCAATTAATTTCTGAAGAGTCACGCTTATACAGAAGAAGTGGAAACTGTTTTTCAAATTTTCTTCTCTAGAGAACTCAATTGTAATGAGAGCATCAGTCAATTAAATACCATACGTGATACACGTTTGGGCGATCATGTCTCGAAAGAGACATGACTGATTTCGCAGAAGATTATCTCGCGGTAGGTTGCCATTGTTTTCTGTGGTAAACTGGTTGCCAGCCAAAGGCTATAGAACCCAATCTGTCCTGTTATTTGACTCATAGCTAGAGGGGGAAGAGATGTATTATATTATTAGTAGTAATTAGTGGGGGATCAGTTTATTATTTCATAGCAAAAGAAAACCGATCCCCCACTTTATACCCAGTAGAAGTTTTAATTATGTTTGCAACTATTATATTCAGTCAGTCAGTTAAGTGCCATACGTCATAAACGTTTGGGCGATCATGTCTCGAAAGAGACATGGCTGACTGATTATCCCGCAGTAGATTGCCATTACTTTCAGCGGTATACTGGTTTCCAGCAAAAGCTATAGAACCCAATCTGTTATTTAACCCATAACGGGAGGGAAGAGACGGATTAATACCTTTCCCAAGGATATTTGCGCGTAAGTGAATGCAAGGAATTCAACTGGAATTCGAACTCGGCTCTCAGTTATTTCGTTGCGAGCCGATATCCACTGTCCTTAGTTTTTCCATTCTTTTAAAACCATGGCTCGTGCACACTCCTTTGAAGCACGGACGTGGAAATCACAAGCCCCGTGCATCAGATCCGATACGCAGGGCGGGCAAAGCGTTAAGACTTGCAAGTAATGGGGCTCAATTAGTAAGTAAAAACATTTTTTTCTTTGACCCACTTCTCCAGGGAAATCAGCTCGCATTTGGTTTCTCGCTCGCGTAAAATTAAAGTAGGATATTTTTTGAAGTTATGTGTTTCCTCCGCAATTTCAACACTCTCTTTCCCGACGCTTCGTTGAAGAGAGTTCAAACTAACACTTTGGTGGTCGAGAAGGTTTCGGTTAAAATGCTCGCCGTGATTTTTAATTATTCTGTCTGGTTTCAACAAAATGTTTTATTGGATTGGCAACTTCCCTTATCAATCAACTCTTAATCCCGAAGAAAAAGAAAAATTTGCATTATTTTGATACCAGTCTCTTCATCTTATTTAGTCTAATAAATATTTTCTGGGATTGGAGATCTTATCAATTTTGAAAGGAAATAAATTTCATTACGATATCGTTTCATTATTCTATATGGTATAAAACCTGTTTTACAGAACTGAGGACCTCATTTTTTAATCAACTCACGTAATTTTGAAAATAAATAAATATACTTCATAATTCGATTTGGTCTAAAACTTGTTTTAAAAATGATAGATCTTACTTATCAATTAACCCTTGGACTATAATTACCATATCTCTGTGTAGATAAAAAAAAAATATTTAAACTACAATATTCAGACTGCTGTTCTCATCTTCGTTGCTATATTCGTTACGTTTCAGCCGTTACAGGCTCCGGCTTTCTTCAGAGGTCAACAAAACTTCAATATTTGAGTTAATGGGACATAACTTTCAGAGGTGAACAAAAGCTTCTTCAAGAATTGAGTTAAAGGGAGATAACCGATACTGAGACACGTGGAAGAGGCATGACTCGTAGAACTAGAGTAATCGATCCCGGTGGACGAAATAAAAGGTTCAGTTTGAAATTCCAATCACCTGAAGAAGGCCGGAGAGTACAACGGCCGAAACGTCGTGAATATGACAACAGAGATGAGCACAAAAGCCCGAATTATACAAATAGTGCAATTAATTACAATACCTCATCTAAAATATGAACAAATATCAGATAAAATGTCTAAGATCTGGAGACAAACTTTTGTTTAATGATTATTTTTTCACCATAAGCAAGGCAATAAAGCCACTAAAGTTCATGGCGTTACTGAATGTTAGAGAATATGAGAAAAAACACTATTAAGGAGAGGGAACAGTAAAAGGATAAGAAAACTGGAAAGCAAAAAAAAACTGGAAGAGTGTTCCACAAACGAAAAGTGGGATAGAAAAAATTGTTAGCATAGAACTTACGGTTCTATTTTGCCATTTCAACTCTAAAATGATAAGACCTAGCCGCCAATCTAGTACTGCGTTTCATAAAATCTAGGTACCATAGAAGAGAGTTCATCAGAACAATTAACATGAAAATATTTATAGAAAAGGCACAGGGAAGCTATGTTACAATGGTGGGAAAGTGACAAAGGTCGAGGTGCCATGCTAGAACCAATAACATTGCAGAATCCTCTTTGCGTTTCCTCTTCTTCTTCTTTTACTTTATGCCATGTCTCTTCGGAACGTAAACGATCATGGCCCTCCACATTTCCTCATCCCTTGTAGCCCTTAACACCCTTGTTACACCTCCCAGACCCTGTTCTGCTATCCATTTTCTTAAGCCTATCAAATATATCACGCGTTACTTTCACCTGTCTCTCTCTCTCTCTCTCTCTCTCTCTCTCTCTCTCTCTCTCTTTCCCACTATCTGACTTGTGAGTGAGATTCTCTAAGGCCTCCTTCTCTTTACATGTCCCAGAAACTTCAGTTGTTTTCCCGCTGATGTTTCCTTTTCGTTTCCCTCCTCACATGTTTTGTTATTGGTATCCTCAGCATCCTTCTGTAGAACCACATTTTGTTTGCTTCAAGTTTGAATCTAAATCTATTGCAAGAGCACCAAACCAGATTTGACGGCAATATTCAAAATATATTGAATTGTAACTAACATATCACTCAATAAGTCCTAGGCCTGACATATAGATGGCACCACTAATTAAAAAAATTAATGTGATTTTTATGAAATACTAAATTAAATGGCTTAGACAAAAGTTGGGTTCAATTGGATAATTAGTTTACAAATTATAGTTATTTAAGTGAAGCTACTGTTGCAAATTTTCAAAACAACGGAAACATCTGAATTTCGCGTGTTGATAAAGCATTGTTTTCTGATGGGAAAAATACGGTTCAAGCAAAGCAATGGTTTGATAAGTGTTATTCGGATTCTGCTTTTGCGGAAACAACATTTAAGAGGTGATATGCTAACTTTAAATAACATAAATGATGCTGAACACTCAGGTTTCCCAAAATCCAGGTTGTCCCAGAAAACACCAAAAAGATCCACAAACTCGTTTGGTCGATCGTAAATTGAAATTGTGTAAGATAGCAGAGGAGTTGAACATATCAGAAGGCAGTGCATTCATTTGTGACAGTATCTCCTGCCTGGCCGGCTGGTTGGTTGGTTCGCTCGCTGGTTCGGGAACGGAGCCTGCTGCCATGATGTCGAAACCGTACCAGTTATGTCGACGCTTTCGGGCTGCTGGTCGTGATGATCTCGTCACAGAAGCTGGTCCTCAAGTCGTTTATTACAACAACAGACCCACTTTATTTCAGAAAGTCACGTTGTGTAAACCCGGTAGCCGTATTTCTACCAGATTCAGACCGGACACTTATGGTTAAAATAAAGTAACCAAGGCACAAAAAAAAAAAAAAATTAAATAAATGTATAAGTTCGAAGACGCCTGGAGAGTTACGAAGAAAGTCTTTATCAAAAAAAAAAAAATTGTTAGTTACAGGAGCAAGTAATACAGTTGTCGGAATGTCAGTTTACAACAGAGAGAGAGAGAGAGAGAGAGAGAGAGAGTTTTCAAAATATCAGAGCTTTCAATCTTCAAATAAAAATGTCTTTTCCAAGTTTCGTTAAAGTAATCAGAGCTGTTCAAATTTTCATTAAAGTCTTTTCACATATTCTCTTTAATCAGAGCTGCAACTTTAAATACAACAAAGTTCTCTCGGGTTCTTATCGGAGCTTAACGGAATTTACCGAATTAGAGGCGGCTAATGGCGGCGACGATGGGGTTTGTTTTTCCTTGTTTCTCGAAGGTCTCTCTCCGAATCTCTCTCTCAACTGATTTTTCTCGCTGAGTCTCCATTTTTATAGCCATCCCAAATCCTCTTGGGGGATCTCGCCGACTCAAATCCTTTGACCAATGAGATTGTTTTCCACCCACACGATTTGCGGGGAGCCATGACTCGACGAATGAAATATCAACAGCTCACATGACGTAATGTCTTTCTGTCTTCTTTTCTTTTTCAATTACATGATTCCTAGGTTTTCGATTTTAGTCTATGTTCCCAGGAAAAATTGTTGATGATATAACCCTACCTGTCTTCATCAAGTAAATTCTGACATTTTGTTATGGCTACTTCCCTATTACAAGTTTCTACCTAGGCTAAAACAACTCGTTTCGTGTATGAAAATGAAAGAAAATTATATATCTCTCTTTTTTCCAAATTCTCAGCCAATTTCTCTATTCTCCAGATTTTAAAAGTACATGATAGTATTAAAAATAGATTTTTACATAAGCTCACATCTCGGATTACAATAAAGCACAACTAATAATACCACTAATATTAATTTCTCTCTCTCCGTCGTATAAAACCAAACAAAATATATATATATGTATCAGCGGGAAATAGTGTCACACATTATTTTGCATGAACATTTGTCAATGGGAAAGCTTTGTTCAAGGTGAGTACCGCGTTTGCTCACAGTCGATCAAAAACAACAATGCATCAACGATTCAAAGCGTTGTTTGCAACTGTTTCAACGCAACAACAAGGAGTTTTTGCGTAAATATGTGACAATGGATGAAACATGGATCCACCACTTCAAATCAGCTGAGTGAACAGCAGCAGGTGAAAGCCTTCCAAAGAGACCAAACACGCAAATATCAGCAGGCAAGATTTTGGCTTCCGTATTTTGGGACACGTAAGCTATTTTGTTCATCGATTACCTTGAGAAAGGAAGAACCATCAATAGCGAATATTATATAGCATTATTGGCGTGTTTGAAGGAAGAAATCACAAAAAAAAACGGCCATACATGAAGAAGAAAATTATCTTTCTCTAAGAAAAGGCACTGTGTCACAAGTCGGTCGCAACGATGGCAAAACTACATGAATTGCACTTCAAATCCTTCCGCATCCAACCTATTCTCCAGATCTGGATCCCAGTGACTACTAGCTTTTTGCGGACCTCAAAAGAATGTTCTAGGGAAGGAGACTTGGCTCCAATGAAGAAGTGATATCGGAAACCGAGACGTATTTAAAGACTAAACACAAATCATTGTATGTCGAATTTTGCCTAAAAGTTGTTGTTTTATTAGTTAGACCCATTGTTGAGTGATGAGTTATCGTTTTTGTTTCAGTAAGTTTTAGTTCATTGATATTTTCTTCTGTGAATGTGTTCACAGTAAGCCATATCCCGCTATGAAATCACATCTTGTGCACTCAATCGAACCTATATGTTGCTGTTGATGTGATACTGCTATGAGTTGCAAAACTCCAAAACAAATGAAGGAAGTAATGAAGAACACCATCTCCGGAGCTAATTTATAGTGAAGAATATGAAGCTACACTTGGAATTTAAAAAAAATGAATAAAAGGCTAAAATAAAGGAAAATATTTCGAAATTCTTGCTTCATATATCTGTCTATCAATGTAGCTATATATATATATATATATATATATATATATATGTGTGTGTGTGTGTGTGTGTGTGTGTTTATATATATATATATAGAGAGAGAGAGAGTGAGTGATAGATAGATAGATAGATAGATAGGGAGAGAGAAAAAGAGAGAGAAAGAGAGAGAGAGATATTTAATTCATTTGTTTATACGTTATTTTTCATGGATACTCATATTAAAGTAGATACCCTGTTTTTATTATGAAACAGCATGAAATCTTGTTTGAAAAATATGCGCCGTCCGTCAGGATTCGAACCTGCGTCTCCTAGGGGAAATCCTCATTAGATCTGACGTGCCTTAAGTATGAGTAGCCATTAAAAATAATCTTTAAACACAAAATAATTCGAATCGCCCAAGTGTTTATCATGTATGCACTTAACTCCTCTCTCTCTCTCTCTCTCTCTTTATATATATATATATATATATATATATATATATATATATATATATATATATATATCAGTCTGTTCATATATATATATATATATATATATATCTCAGACTGTTCATATCTATCTATCTATCTATCTATCTATCTATCTCAGACTGTTCATATCTAGCTATCTAGCTATCTATTGGAGGATCTCATCAAAGATGAAGGAGAGGCTAAAGGCAGCAGAAATGTGGTTTTGCAGAAGGATGCTGAGGATACCATGGACAGAGCACGTGTGCAACGATGAGGTGTTGGAAAGGATGCGAACGAGAAGAAAACTGATAATAAATATCAGGAAGCGACAAATGAAGTTCGTGTGACACGTAATGAGGAAGGGAGGCATGGAGAACTTGATACTCACAGGTCGGATAAATGGAAGAAGAGACAAGGGAAAGCAGCGCGAGAAGTACTTGTTAGGCCTGAGCAAATGGCTGACGAAGCGGGGCTTGGAAGAGATACCAAGAGAAAAATTACTGAGAGCGACAAGAGACAGAGCCAGGTGGAGGTTCATGATCGCTTACGTCCTGAAGGGACACGGCACATGAAGAAGAAGAAGAATCTATTTTAGTCTGTTCATTATCGATCTTCTCGCTCTTGCTTCATTTTTTCCTTTATTTGACTTTCATTCTATTTTTTTTTTTTTTATAATTTTAATGTGTCTTTCATTATAAATTGGCTCCGGAAATAGGGTTTCTCATTTCTTTCTTTCTTTCTTTCTTTCTTTCGTTTTATTCACTTTGTTTGAGTTTACTTTAGGTTTTTATTTTTTTAAAAGTCCATGAGGCTATTTTACCAAACACCTTCAAAAATATATTTTCTAGGAAAAGAAAACTTTAGCTAACAAATCAGTAATAATTGTCACCAAATAAATATTCATTTGAAATTCTTGTCTGTTTATTCAGAGCCATCAGTTCGTCATATCATTTTCCCATGTATAAAACTTGTTCGTTTCCTGGCTGGGTCCCCTTTAAAGACTTAAACTTACGATGTTAAAGAATTCCGTTAGTTCTAATGCAGTGGTTCCCAAACTTTTTTGTCCCGTTCCCCCTTTTCCAGTCACTTATTCACTTGTGGACCCCTAATAACGGAATAAATTAAACCAGAAAAAATAAAAGGTTTTTCTGTAAAAAAAATATATTCATGTAAAATGCCTTGCGTTATTATGCTGATTAAGTTTTAAACTTACTCATATAAAATCAAAAAACATTTCATTCAGCCCCCCCCCTTTATTTAAGTAAAACACCTAGTAAAAATGTAATGTTAACGTTGTTATACTTGTAGGTATTGTACGCAAAAACTATCTTTATAAAACTGGCTTTATTTTTTAGTTTACGAGCGAATAAATGAATAAAAATATCATAAAACCTGAATAAATGAAATACATGTATGAAAAAAAACAAAAAAAAAACACTAAAAATCAAAAAAAAGAAGTGAATGAAACTTTTTATTTATTGAAAATGGGAAGAATCATCTTACAAGGGTAAATGTTTGTTTTAGGTGCCGACGGCTTTTCCCCCTTCAAATTTATCCAAAATAGCATTATTTCTGTGCAAATGTATATGCTGAACTCAAATCAACAATTAGTTATTAAAGAAACTTACCTTTTTTGCTTTGAAAGTCCATAAAAAACGAACTATATCTCGCACTTTTTCTCTCCCGTAATTCTCACGAAGTCATGTAGAATGACGTTCTACGTAGGCAGCAATTTTCTCTAGAATTTTGGTCGATTTTCTTCCTTTACTGAAACTTCCGGCGATGTACTTCCTGTAATGAAAGTAATAAGCATAGAAATACAATGGCGCATTACTGTCATTACCGGAAGTACATCGCCGGAAGTATCAGTAAATGAAGAAAAATCGAGCAAAAATCTGCCAAAATTCGTTGTATTACGCAGTACGTCATTCTGAAGTTAATTACATGATTTCGTGAGAGTTACGGGAGAGAGAAAGGGCAAGATATAGTTGGGTTTTTTTTTTATGGGCATTTAGATAAAAAAGAAAAAGGTAAGTTTGTTCAATAACTAACAGTTGATTTGAGTCCAGCATATACATTTGCACAGAGGTAATGCTATTTTGGATAAATTTGAAGGGGAAAAGCGTCTGGACTTACAACGAAAATTTACCCTTACAAGTAAAAGAAAGCAAGTTTGAAACCATGGATAAAATTATAGGGTGTGCGCCGCACATCTAGCACATTATGAGTATATGCCGATACGAATTAGAATCTTTTGAACCCCTTGAAATTCTTTCATGGACCCCCTAGGAAACCAAGGTTCTAATGAGATAAAATGGCTCCGGACTGCTTTTGCTGAAAGCGCTCGGGTGTCGGGCAAAAATCTGTATTTTTCGTTTTTTTTTTTCCTTTTTGGCGTTCATGCTTCATTTGGGGAAAAAAAAAATTTGAAATTTTTATTTATTTATTCTGTTATGCGAAGCTATCCTGGCCATGGTATTAACAGCCATTTGTTACCCATCCCCGCTCTGGTCTGTTCTTTGAATCGAAATTCACCTAGCAGCTTAACTTGATGTTGATTTTTGGGAAAAGCAAGAATTGAAGAGTGAAACTTTCTTAATTCAAATTTCCTGTGTTAAACTGTGAGGTATTTTTCGTTATTTTTTTTTTTAATATCTGTATTTTTCGTTTTTTTTTTCCTTTTTCATCATTGATTGGTTGGTTGGTCCTTTGATAGAAAGAGTGTACCTTTCTAGACTGTGATGTCACATGTTTGATGCTCTTGGGTAATGCGACCTCATCTTTGTTGTATCACTTGGTGAGAATTCAGGCTTTCCTAAGTTTATTTACTAAGCATACTTTATGAAGACTGTCCTCACTACAGTAGTAATGATCTAGGATACTAGTTCGTTAACAAAGAAGTTTATCAAATATTTCTTAGTTGAATGATTGCCATGATTTCCTACATTATTCAAACAAGTATCTATATTCTCACAGCTATGGATTAAATAGCAGTATAGACAACCCTCTCTAACCTTGGATGGCAACTAATCTAAAAAAATGAATTTGAATTCAAAACCGTGGAAAAGGCGAAGAGAAACCACTCTATTCCAATAAGCCAGAGTCATTTGCAGATAGTATGGAAATAAAAGTTGAGCCATGACCGCCTTGCACCTGGACGGACATACAGTAGCACCTAAAATCAGGGAACAAAAATGAAAAATTTAGTATCTCCAAAACTTAATATCGAAATTTTGTGAAGTTTTCACTGATAGTAGACTTAAACCTCCCCAACAAGGTCGCTAGCTTTCAGGTTACAGAAAACAATATAAAGGAATTTATCACATATTTACTGTTTTCTTTTTCATGTATTCAGAATTAGGGAACAAATTTAAATTTTAGCTAAATAAATCAGAACAAAACAAAAGACCAACTAATTTAATATTTTATGTTAAGACCTTTATTATCGATGACTACTGCACATCTCACAAAAGATTTTACCAAATTTTGAGAATCAGGAACCGTAATTTTAACCCATTCGTTTGCAACACAGAAACAACGTGACGTTATAACAAATGTTTATATACTCCAGCACTTACACTCGTATTTAAACGTATAAGAGGCAATGTTCCAAGCACAGAAATCATCCCAAAGACCATCACACTGCCTCCCACAACTTTACTGTTTTCTTGGTACAATTATTATTCATTGCTTAACCACTTGGTCTTCGTGCAAATTACTTGCCATCACTTCCAAACGAATTAAACTTTGATTCGTCACTGAAAAAACAAACAAACTTTCGACCAATCAGCTTCTGAATAGAATACACGCTTCTTCGCGAATGCTAACCTTGCTATATTGTTTATGTTACTGATCAGTGACTTTTTCCAAGGGCAGCCTGCAAATTGGCCAATTTCATGTAATCGTCTTGGCATAGTTTGTCTTGAAACCTTGATGTCGTATTTAATTTTTTTTTTTTTAGAAATGTTTCCTGCAGTTCGAAAACGGTCTTCAAATGCGAGGCAGAGCATTATCCTGTCCTGCTTGATAGTCGTTTTTCGAGGTCGGCCAGGTTTTCTTCTTACTGGTTGTGCTACCGGTATATATAACTATATAACTTCAAAACTCTGCTGACAACACTTTGCGAACGGTTTACCTTGTCAGCAATCTGTTGTACGGTATTATTATGCTTTCAGATTTAGTAGAAGAAACAAGCTTCTTTCGTTGTATCATGGCGGAAACTTCTGCTGTAATATTAAAAAGCCATCAGCTTCTTTATGTTTACAGACGCTTATCAGAAGAGCGGATGATGAAACTTTAACCATAACTTTTTGCTTATTATTCTCTAATTTTGGACACATGAAAAATTGTAAATATGTGATAAATTCCTTTCTATTGTTTTCTGTAACCTGAAAGCTAGCGACATTGTTGTTGAGGTTTATGTCTACTATCAGTGAAAATTTCACGCAATTTAGATTGTTAGTTTTGGAGATACTAAATTTTTCATTTTTGTTTCCTAATTTTGAAAGCTACCGTAGCTTTAAAAATATCGAAGGAACCATATTATTTTGGTTATTCAGTTGGCGCGCTGGTTGGCTTTCGTTGCATTGTTTGAGGATCTAAAATGAACTGTCATTATATATATGTAATCTAAACTTATTTATAAATGGAACTTTGTCTTTGTGTGTATGTGTCTGTGTGTGTGTGTGTCCGTTACCTATAGACTCCGAAACGGCTGAACAGATTTTCTTGAAAATTTAGACAGTTGTACTATAAGCGTCTGCGAGTGTTCTTAGCTAGATTTTGTGTCGAGGTACCCTCGATAAATATTGACGATCGATAATCGAAAAAATCGGATTATAGAAGGAGTGGTCCGATTTTAATCAAATTTGATACACTCATAGACAAAGACATAAGAAACGATATTCAGAAATTTCAAGGTTGCAGTTCTTACAATAGTGCAGAAAATCGATTATATATATATATATATATATATATATATATATATATATATATATAAAAGGCAAGATATTTGTGTGTGTTTGTTTATTTGTCTGTGTGTCCTTTATACAAATCCATAATTTTTATCCGATTCTCACCAAACTTCACACAAATATTCTTTAGGCTGATTCTGAGCTCCAGGACCATGGATTAGTTTTAAAGCTTTCATTACATCCGAGCAACGCCGGGCTATACAGCTAGTACATTATATAATGTATTATATAAATTCTGTTTATGGCACACTTGGATCTCAGAAAATAGTCCCCAAATAAGAATTGTCTGTCGATTTTATTCTCTTCCTACAAAAATACTTTGTTGCTCTTTACGATTTATTTGTGTCGTATGTTTTCGAATTCACTGGAAGAAAAGATGAATTTCTTTTTTTACCTTATATTTTACGATCTTCTTTATTTAGGGCAACCATTTAATTTTTGTAAGAACGAATTGAAACGATTTCTTTAAAAACATGTCGACTTACTAGAAAAAAGATGAATAAAATAAACAAAAAAAAAACAAGTGCAGTCAAAAGAAATCTCTAATCTCGTGTAGATCACGTGATATTTGAAAGTCGCTCAGTTGCAGACGATGCCAGATTGAAAACACATGCATCTTTTGCGCAATAGCTATTCCATTTAAAGAAACTTTTTTTTTTCCTTTTGTTTCATTTGATTTTCGTAAATTTTATCGTCACTTTTTACTTCCTATGTTTAAACATAACGGAAGTTTTTATTTATTTATTTTGCTTCTCTTATTTTTTATTTATTCATTCATTTATTTATTTATTTATTTTTACAAATCATTTGTTGGACTTAGTCAGATTTAACACAAGGACACGTATAAATATATTTTTATTTTTGATTCATTTGTACATTTTATTTTTGTACATTTGTTTTTCAATATTTTACGAAATCTACTTGGGTTTTGTTAGACCTCAAAATTTTGAGTGACGGAATCCGATAGAATAAATTAAAATATTGTTGTGGAACTGCTTGTAATTTGGCCGTTTAAAATAATTCCACGAAATCCATGGAAAGAATAAAATTCAGTAGGAAAAAGACAACATAGTATTAACAAATAACATTAATTTTATATAACAACAAGAATACAAGAATTGATTGAAAGAGCAATTTCTTTTTTTTTTTTGTTTCATAGTAAAGTCTTTGGATAGAATATAAACTGTATTGCGTACGTATGTGAGAACAGTGAAATGTGGTTACATGCGTTTTTGTATAAAATATTATGTATATGCGTGCGTAGTAGTAACGTGAATAAAGAAGATAGACAGAATTTAGTTTCCTACGGTGGCGCCGTAGTCTAAGGCGTCTCTTTGTAGTTTGTTCAGTGCTGAGTTGAGCGTTGCTTTTGCGTGTGGACGTGAGCAGAGTATTGAATATCAGCAGCTACAGGGGCGTGGACCTTGGTGGAATTTATGAGTTTCTTTTTAGGGGCCGAACTTTGTGATATTTATACATTTTTTCTAATAAATCAGCTCCAGAATTATTTTATTTATTCCTAATTATCCCTAAAATATCATGTAGTATTTCTACTACTAAGTTCCAGCGATATTTTGACGATATCTCCCTTAATTATGGTGAATAATAAAACAACTTTTCTAATTTATATTCTATGGTTTTGTATTGTCCGCTTGAATGGGTGTGCTTTAAGATGTAAGCACTTTATTGTGAGTTATTGGTTAATAAATATTTGTAGGTGTATTTTAATGTTTATGTAGCTATTCTGTTTGATATTTTAGTGAGCACGATAATGAATGCCTGCAATAAAACTAAAAATATTTTTCACTGTTTTTTGCTTCTCTGAAGCTGAGAAAAAACTTGTAATTTTTAAATTAGTTGAATTCTGAGAAGAATTTTTATTGTTAGTTTTTACCAGTTTTAGTTAATTAGGAAATTAGATTTTTTTTTATTTCCAAGTTATTTGATCCATTCTAACCAGTAAGGCCAGCAGTGAAATCTGGAACTCCAAATTTCACTAACCATTGTGACTATTTGACAGTTTCTTATACATTTTATAATGACTATCTCACTTGTTTGTGCTGTTGTGAGGATTCTTTATCAACGTAAACCAGTTTAATCTAATCGATAGGAATATTATAATATTTCTATTTCTTTTCTGATGGCAAAATACTTGTCCTTTGGCTTACGGCCTATCACGGTGAATACACCGGTTCTCGCTCGATCACCGAAGTTAAGCAACGTTGAGCCTGGTCAGTACTTAGATGGGTGACCGCTTGGGAATACCAGGTGCTGTAAGCGTATAGTGACGGATGTGCGTTGTGGTGCAGTGGATGTCGGCTCGAAAAGAGAAATCGGTGAGCCGAGTTCGAATGCCAGTTGAATACTCTGTATTCACTTCAAGCACTGGTACCCTTGGGAAAGGTATTAATCCGTCCTTTCCCTCCAATTATGGGTTAAATAACAAGGGTAGGACTTGGGGACCCTGCCCTTAAAAACAAATCCCAACGAATCTTAATACTCGAAAATAAAAATGTATTACTAGACACAAAACTTATATAAAAAAACAACAATAAATTGTTGAAAGAAAAAGGTATTACCAGCAATAAATAAATAAAATTTAGTTGGCAGTAAATGACCCGCCGAGATGTTGATTTGCCATTAAAACAAAACAACCAACCAGCCAACTTGTCCTTTCTGCTAATGACTTAGTATGTAGCGGAGTAGCTTAAACGAAAGTTTTTACGCCATTGATTCTTATAAATGTATGTACCAGGTATAAAGGTCATTTGGTACAAAGGTCATTTGGTAGGCATATATTTT
Source organism: Ascarosepion bandense (assembly GCA_037127315.1). Classification (NCBI taxonomy): domain Eukaryota; kingdom Metazoa; phylum Mollusca; class Cephalopoda; order Sepiida; family Sepiidae; genus Ascarosepion; species Ascarosepion bandense. The sequence goes on from JBBBDQ010001264.1 coordinate 989,323, forward strand.
AGTTTGATTTCTGTGTAGTTGTAAATGTTAGTAATGACATTCCGTGTTTCAGTTCTTGTACACACGTTGTTGTAGGTAAAATGTTAGTTTTGTCATTACAGTATTGACCAGTTAAAGTCAATGATGTACCGAAAACTATTTCAGCTGGTGTACAACCCAGTCGTCTTTTTGTAGAGTGTTTCTGATTGATAAAAATACCAGTGTTAAATTCTCTACCCAATCAGTTTTGTTTTGTTTTATCGTTAGAGTAGCTTTTAACTGCATGTGAAAACGTTCTACCATCTCATTTGCTCAAAGTTGATAGGCTGCAGTTTTTATACGTTGAGTTCCCAGTAGGTGATTGAACCCTCTAAATAATGTAGACCGAAACTGAGCTCTTCTGTCTGTTATGAGTACTGCGAATACTCAAAATATTGCAATCCAAGCAGTAAGGATGTTTCTATATTGCTATAGTTGTGGCTGTGATACCTATTGCAATAGGCCAGCGGATAAACCTATCTATGATAGTAAGGATATATGTATATCCTTGTGAATAAGGTAAGGGTCCTACAAAGTCAATATGAATTTTGCACCAACTGTGCTGACTATGCCTGAATGTGATTTGTGTTTTTATCTCGTTCTTCTGACATGATAAATAAGTTTTTATTTAATTTTTTGTCAGTTGACATGTTTGTCCAGAAAAAACGTTCAGTAATTAACTTCGCAGTTGCACGTTTTCCTGGGTGAGACAATTTATTTAAGTGTTGGAATGTTTGCTGTCTCAAATTTGGTGATACGTAAGACCGTAGTTGAGTTTATAAAATGTCACAGTAAAATGTTGTATCACTGAATGAAAAAGGTAGTTCAACTCATTTTACTGATGTGTTTTGTTGTACTTCTTGTCGTGAAGTGTTTGTGGTTTGTTCTTTAGCAATTAATTCAAGGTTCAAAGAACTAGAATCTAAAGAAGCAATTGTGGCATGTGATACTGCATCTGCCGTTATATTTTCTTGACTTGTCACGTATCTGAAGAGAATTGGGAAATATAATCCAGTGTCTGATTTCCTGTAGATTATATTTGTCTGTAGATGTGTGTAAAGCATATATTGATGGTTTATGGTCTCTTTATTTAACTCAATCTCTTCCCTCCAGAAGATGCTGAAAATGCTTGATGAAAAGATATATTGCTAATAGTCCCCTAGAAAAGGTGCTGTACTTGGTTTGTGCTTTATTTAATTTAGCGGAGAAGAAAGATATGGGTGATTTTTGTTTGTTCAAGATTTGATGTATAACCTTACCCACAGCAGTTAATGATGTATCTGTTGTGAGGGTGAGTTTAATTTCTTCCCTATCCTTGATGTAATTCTGCTTAGTGAAGTTAGCTAAAGATATTTTGGCGTTGTGGAATAATTTTAGAATATCTTCATGCAACGTAATCTTTTTGGTCTTGTTCTTCAGTAAATTCGTCAAGGGTGATACGACCTCTGAATAATTGGGGATAAATCTTCTGTAATAGTTTATAGGATTTCGCATTTATCATAGTGACGTTGGTTGCGGAAAGTTAATGCCTCTATTTTGTCTGGTAAAGGTGAAATACCGTCTTGATCAATTTCATGTGCGAGGAAATTTAGTTTTGGTTTTGTAAAAATACATTTATGGACATTGATTTTAATTCGAAAATGTGAAAGTCTTTGAAAAGCTTGTTTTACATGTCGTTTGTGTTCTTGCCGGTTTCTTTTGACGATTAAAACATCATCTATATCGGCATATATGAAAGATAAACCTCTAAATACCACGTTGATTAGTCCCTGGAAGGTAGGAGTGGCATTCTTCTTCTTCTTCTTCTATGTGCCCTGTCCCTTCAGGACGTAGGCGATCATGGCTCTCCACGTCTCCCTATCCCTTGTGACTCTTAGTATGTTTGCTCCTGTTGCTCCTGGCAACCCCCGTTCCGTCATCCACCTGATCAGTCCCTGCAAATATGTTATCCGCTGCCTTCCTCTGTCTCTCCTTCCTTCTATCTGTCCAGTCAGTATCAGGTTCTCCAGGCTCTCCTTCCTCATTGCATGTCCCAGGAACTTCAGTTGTCTCTTCCTGATGCTCAGCATCAATTTCCTTTTTGTTGCCATTCTTTCTAACACCTCGTCGTTGCTTGTATGCTCAGTCCACGATATCCGTAGCATCCTTCTGTAGAACCACATTTCGGCCGCTTCTAGTTTTGTCCTCATTTTCGATGATATTGTCCAGCATTCACAGCTGTATTGAAGAACTGACATCACGTAGCAGTCCAGAACTCTTTTCTTCGTTTCCATGAGACGTAACCTAAAAGGCATTCTTATGAACTCGTATAGTCCGTCGTCAGAAATGTTTTGTGGATGCCCTTTTCAGCAACTTGAACTTGGCAATACGCCCTCCCCACGTCTAGTGGCTTAGCGACCCATTGCAAAATCGTGTGTATGTGGGATTGGGCATTGGTCAGAGATGGTTTTAGCATTTAATCTATGGAAATCATTACATGGACGCCATGCTGTTGTGTTGCTATTTTTAATCATGTGCAATGGTGATGTTCATACGTTCTTAGATGGGCGTATGATTCCCAACTGTAGCATTTGCTGGAACTCTGCCTTAACAATTTTATATTTGTCATCTTAAACTTTCTCGGTTTAAAATGCACCAGTTATCTCGTTGCATTTATGTAATGTTTGTCATTGTGTTTAATTGTGTCCTTTTTTTTTAAAAAGGTTGAGCAAATTCCGTATATCTTTGTATTAATGTCTTAATACCGTTATTTTGTGGTAGAACAGTACTAATTCCGGTTGACTTGTATCGGGACCAAGTTGTCAGATTGTCACAAACTGGGCAGACGTTCGGTCACCTAGACCCACTCGGGTAAATAAATCCGGTCACCTAGCTTCACTCGTGTAAATGTCCGGTCACCTAGCTTCACTCGTGTAAATGTCCGGTCACCTAGTTCCACTCGGGTAAATAATTCCGGTCACCTAACTTCACTTGGGTAAATAAGTCCGGTCACCAAGCTTCACTCGGGTAAATAAGTGCGGTCAACTAGCTTCATTCGGATAAATATGTCCGTTCACCTAGACCCACTCGGGTAAATAAATCCGGTCACCTAGCTTCACTCGTGTAAATGTCCGGTCACCTAGACACACTCGGGTAAAAAAATCCGGTCACCTAGGTTCACTCGTGTAAATGTCTGGTCACCTAGACCCACTCGGGTAAATAAATCCGGTCACCTAGGTTCACTCCAGTAAATGTCCGGTCACCTAGACCCACATCGGGTAAATAAATCCGGTCAACTAGCTTCACTCGGTTAAATGTCCGGTCACCTAGACCCACTCGGGTAAATAAATCCGGTTACCTAGCTTCACTCGGGTAAATGTCCGGTCACCTAGACCCACTCGGGTAAATAAATCCGGTCACCTAGCTTCACTCGTGTAAATGTCCGGTCACCTAGACCCACTCGGGTAAATAAATCCGGTCACCTAGCTTCACTCGTGTAAATGTCCGGTCACTTAGACCCACTCGGGTAAATAAATCCGGTCACCTAGCTTCACTCGGGTAAATGTCCGGTCACCTAGACCCACTCGGGTAAATAAATCCAGTCACCTAGCTTCACTCGTGTAAATGTCCGGTCACCTAGACCCACTCGGATAAATAAGTCCGGTCACTTGGGTAATTGAATCCGGTCAACTAGCTGCACTCGGGTAAATAAATCGCGTAATAATGGCCGTTTTCAATTTCTCGTAGGTTTTTACTTCTAGCATTGTCTCGGGTCCGTAGCCTCTTCGACGAATTCTGATGGTAGTTTTTCTTCACTAAATAGAAGTACAGGGGTCTTTGCGAAAGAATTTTATTCGCGTTGAATATGGCCTACATTTATATAAACCATGACTTGTTATGTTGTTGGGGTTACGTTATATACGCACCTATGAACATTAATGGATATATCCCAATCCTCAAAAATACGTTGGACACTTTTGTGAGGGTGGGAATATAGCCGCCTAACGATTAACTTCGCTCAGACATTGTTAGACTCTCTGCATTCGAGCAGAAAGTAACCTAGTCGAATTTCCACCGAAGGGTCCAGCCTCGTCTGGGGAATATTAGACAATTAATTTTTGTCCGGGCTATATGGTTAGGATCACCCACATTAAAAAGGTCATGTGCCACATTTTGTCTCAAATGGGGAGGCAGATAAATTTTATATATATTGCCGCCTAGAAATTTTCACTCGGACGCAATTCTGACATTGTTGGACTGTCTGCCTTTAGGCAGAGACTAACTCAGTCGAAGTTCCGCCTAAGGATAAAGTCGCGTCTGATTAATCCAGAGTGACTGTTGTTAACGAAACTTCCGTAGTATTGGTGTTTTATTCCATTTTTTTACGGTACGTATATTTGTATTTTGCGTTTGTCAATTTTGGTTCTTTCTCAAGGCAGTTACGTCGGGGTCATCATTTGTTGGAATGTCGTTGTCGACGGCTTTTAATTTTCTTGGCCAGTTTCCAGAAACTGTTCACGGTCATTCGCCAATAAAAAACAGATCTCGTCTCTCTATCAGACAAAGCAGACTTCTTAAGCAACCACAAATCCACTTCGAATGGAATCCGAATTCGAGCGCTATATTGGCATAACTTACTTTTCCCATTTGTTGAAAAATTTCAAAATGTATCTTTTTAAACCATGCCTGTTCGGAAACTTTATTTTGGCTGGTTTTCAGACCATCAAACTTGAGCCTCTTTTTTTTTTAACAAACTTTGAAAACCTAATTTTATACATGTACCTTTTTATAAACCTCCAGACTTCATTTAGGCATTTACACATTTTTGCACATCATTTAAGCAACATCATTTACACATTTTTGCACATCAGAATTTATTCAAACCATTTTTACTAACCATCTGGCTTCATTTTTTTTTTTTCATTTAAATTCTACGTGTTAGTAACTTTTTTCTTTTCATAAACACCTCCCACACTAAAAAAAAAAAAATTGTAACAAATCAACATTTTTTATTGTGTTATTTTTTCTTATTTATCCTTTAATTATTTTTTACATAATTTTACGTATATTTTTTGGCATATATATTTTTATATAAAGTCGTTTGAGTTATTAATATTGCAATGGAGTCGGGATATATAGAAGTGATTATCTGAGGACAAAAATATAATCAATGGTGGTGAGTGTTGGTGCAAAAATTAATCTATGAGACGACAGAAAATCGTATCTAAGAGACAAAACAATTCTTTTGGCATTTTTTCGGGGAGAAAATTACGCCTCATATGTCGTCAAATACAGTAATTATTAAAAGTCATATCCTCGAACCTACAGACTGCTTGTTATATTCGGCTCAGCAGAAGATATTCCCCGGCCCACAACAAGTTGAAAGATTGAAATGACTCTCCTGCTATCTCATCATGAAAGCAAAGAAAAAGAAACAGTTAAACAGGAAAAATAACAAAAAAATCGTGAAAGAAAAATAAAAACAACTGAAAATGAAGAGTAAAAGGTAAAAAAAAGAAAGAAAAAAGAGAAAGATGAAAAAAGAAAGAGAAAGAGAAAGATGAAAAAAGAAAGAGAAAGATGAAAAAAGAAAGAAAAAGGAAGGAGAAAAGATGGAAAAAAACGAGAAATAAAGAAAATTGAAAGAAGAAGCGAAAAAAAGAGGAGACAGAAAAACGGAAGAAAAAATAAATGAAAATAAAAATGAAACGAAGAGAAAAGGAAAGAGAAATGGAAGAAAAAAAGGAAGGAGAAAAGATGGAAAAAAAAGAAGGAGAAATAAAGGGAAATGAAAAAAGGAACGAAGAGAAAAGGAAAGAAAAACGAAAAAAAAAAACAAAAAAAAACGAAAGGTTAAAATATGGAAAAAAACAAGAAGGAGCAATAAAAGAAAATGAAAGAAAAATCGAAGGGAAAAGGAAGAGGAAACGAAAAGAAAAAGGGAGAAGAATAGATGGAAAAAAGGAGATAAAAATGAAAGAAGAAATGAAGAAAAAAGGAGAAACAAAAAAACAAGATATAAATGAAAAAGAAAAGAATCGAAGAGAAAAGGAAGGAGAAACGAAAAAAAGAAGAAATAAATGAAAAAGAAAAGAATCGAAGGGAAAAGGAAGGAGAAACAAAAAAGGGAGGAGAAAAAATTGAAATAAAGGAAGGAGATATAAAGAAAAATGAAAGAAGAAGCGAAGGAAAAAGAGAGACGAAAAGCGGGAAGAAAAGATGGAAAAAAAGGAAGGCGATATAATGAAAAATGAAAGAAACGATGAAAAAAGAAGAAAAAACGATGAAAAAAACAAGAAATGAAAAAGAAAAGAATCGAAGGAAAAAGGAAAGAGAAACGAAAGAAGAAGAAGAAATAAATAAAAAAAGAAAAGTATCGAATGGAAAAGGAAAGAGATTCGAAATAAAAAAGAAGGAAAACAAAAGAAAAAAAAAGAAAGGGGATATACAGAAAATGAAAGAAGAAAAGAAAGTAAAAAGAAAAGGGAAACGAGAAAAAGAAGAATAAAAAATGAAAAAGAAAAGATTCGAAAGGAAATGGAAGGAGAAAAGAAAAAAGAATAATAAATAAATCAAAAAGGAAAGAATCAAAGGGAAATGGAACGAGAGACGAAAAAAGAAAAAGAAATGAAAACGAAAAGACTCAAAGTGAAAAAGAAGTAGAAACAAAAAAAAAAAAAGAAAAAATAAATGAAAAAGAAAAGAATCGAAGAGAAAATGAAAGAGAAACGAAAGGAAAAAGGATGGAGAAAAAATGGAGAAAAAGAAGGAGAAATATAGGGAAATGAAAAAGGAAAGAAAAACGAACAAAGAAAAAATGAAAAAAAAAAAGAAAGGGGAAAAGAAAGAAAAATGCATGAAAGAAGGAAACATCGAAGGGAAAATGAATGAAAAACAAAAAAAACATAAATAAATGAAAAAGAAAAGAATCGAAGGGAAAGGGAAGCAGAAACGAAAAGAAAGAAGAATAAATAAATAAAAAAGAACAGAATCGAAAGAAAAAGCAAGGAGAAAGGAAAAAAAATAAATGAAAAAGAAAAGAATCGAAAAGAAAAGGAAGGAGAAACGAAAATAAAAAAAGAATAAATAAATGAAAAAGAAAAGAATCGGATGGAAAATGAAGGAGAAACGAAAAAAGAAAAAGAAATAAGTGAAAAAGAAAAGATTCGAAGGGAAAAGGAAGGAGAAGCAAAAAATGAATAAATAAATGAAAAAGAAAAGAATCGGAAGGAAAAAGAAAATAGAAACAAAAAAAGAAGAATAAATAAATGAAAAAGAAAAGAATCGAAGAGAAAAGGAAGGAGAAACGAAAAAAGAAGAATTAAATGAAAAAGAAAAGACTTGAAGTGAAAAGGAAGGAAAAAGCGAAAAAAATGAATAAATAAATGAAAAAGAAAAGACTCAAAATGAAAAAGAAGGAGAAACAAAAAAGAAGAGGAAATAAATGAAAAAGAAAGAATCGAAGAGAAAAGGAAGGAGAAGCAAAAAATGAATAAATAAATGAGAAAGAAAAGAATCGGAAGGAAAAAGAAAATAGAAACAAAAAGAAGAAGAATAAATAAATGAAAAAGGAAAGAATCGAAGAGAAAAGGAAGGAGAAACGAAAAAAAAGAAGAATTAAATGAAAAAGAAAAGACTGGAAGTGAAAAGGAAGGAAAAAGCGAAAAAAAAAGAAGAAATAAATGAAAAAGGAAAGAATCGAAGAGAAAAGGAAGGAGAAACGAAAAAAAGAAGAAGAAATAAATGAAAAACAAGACTTCAGGAGAAACGAAAGAAAAAAAAAGGAAGCATAAATAAAAAAAAAAATAGAAGAATCACAGGAAAAGGAAACAGAAAAGAAAAAGCAAGAAAAAGAAGAAAGTAAAATAATAAATAATAAATAAAACAAATGCCGAATAAAACACAAAAAAAAAAAAAAGACAAACGAAGGAAAAACATAAACTGAAATTCTGGGTCGCTGATGCAATCACGTGATCATTTGCGCCTCTTAACCGAAAAACCAAAAAAAAAAAAAATACGGGTAGGCATCTTGGGAATATTTAGGGATTTTATCCTCTTACTCACAAAATCTTCCTTCCTTCCTTCTTTCCTTCTTTCGTCTGTTTTCTTTCGGGTCTTGATGTTTTTTTTGTCTACAATGGAATTTCAAACTAGTAATATTGGCATCAACTCTAGTGAATTTTGGCAATTGAGGGACACAGAGGGTAGGGTGACCAACGTTACGGAGGAGACGATATCAAATTACGAGACAATACACAAACTAAATTTTATCTGTATAATTGCTAGTCTGTGTGTCTGTCTATCTTGTTTTTCAGCCTGTCTATTGGCCTTTACTAAATTGGGTTTAGCGTGTAATAAGGGCAAGGCTGCGTTAACCATTAAGCGAAATAATCACACGCGCCCAGGGAACTAGAAGAAAAAGCCCTATCAATGGAGAAGAGAGCACAACAAGCTTTATTTTTTTTTTTATTTTAAAAATACTCTATTTTATAAAACAAAACGGGGCTTCTAAACTTATCGTTCATACAACCTGGTTACGTTACAGTACTTGGCAATAAGATTATCTTTTCATTACTATATAGTAGTGAGACCATATGTAGAGTTTTTATTTCGTTTTAGCTTTCTGAGGTTATTTTTAATTTTTAAATTAAAAGTACACAGTTGCAACACCTTGTGTGGGGAAGTTGTTGTCCACTACTGTACAGGGGGTCTGCAGGGTGAACATGCAACATTTATGCGCGTGTTTGTATGTAATGAGCTAACAGATACTATACTTTGATTCCAGTTTTTATTTGAGTACACACGAGGGAAATTCGACACTTGATTGGTTTAATATAGGTACTGTAGAAAGTAGAGAGATGGCAAATGCTTATTGAATTGGCTTTGTGTGAAACATAACCAAACTTCCTACAACTTACAGGTTTTATCCAGAATTATCAGAAGGTTATCAGATGGTGTGGATTTGTGGAAGAATAAAAGTATATCCTTTGTATGTTTAAGTATAAATTTATAAGTGGAAAAGAATAACATGAATTGGTAGAAGTCAATGTTCAATGAGAAGCAGTATTAAGAAGTTAAGGGTATCAAGAGTTCGTTGAATTGTTCGTAGAATTCCTTGCAAGAGTGAGTTTATGTGTACGTAGGCAGGAACGTATGTATGTATGTATGTATGAGCGTTTATTATTGGGTAGGATTGTCTTTGAAGTATCGTTTAGGGTGAATGGTGAAAAGGAAGGAGGTGAGAAAGAAAGAAAGAGACAATAATAGCGATCGCTTGACGTTAGTCAAGGGACATGTTAATTACGCTCGTCTCATTTCTCTCTGGCGGCGGTCGAGCTTGCTCCGTCTTTTATTTCGTTTGTGGGGGTCGAAAAGGTCATTTGGGAATTTACTCCCGGATGTGATTCTGGCCTTTCTATTTTGTTTTTAGACGTTTCCTAGTTTTCTATTGGCCGAAAACCGTTTCGCATCGAGGTGTGAAATTTCGCGAGTTTTGTGTGTGTTAAGCAAAAGTTTTGTAAATTCGAGTAAATTCATTTATTTCTAACAAAATCAATGAGTCTGTGCTTAACTTTTGAATTTTAAATGTAGATCTTGTTTTGTTCATTACAGTACCACCATGGAAACGTGATGCCTAAGGTTTAAACTGAACTTAAAAATATTTTCTTGAAGCTTTTATTTGAATTTCAAGCTAATAGATTAAATATCTTCAAGGACACATGAACCAGTGGATACAGACGTTGGTTAGTTCCAGTGACTTGACCCAAAGACTTGTGAGTTCAATACCTGGCTACAGCAGTGGTGTACAAATAATTTAGTGAGTTGAGTTAAAGCGTTGATTAGTTCCAATGACTTGACCCAAAGAGTTGTGAGTTCAATACCTGGCTACAGCAGTGGTGAACAAATAACTTAGAAAGTTAAGTGAAAGGGAGATAACTACATGGCTACCAGAAGTGGTATCGCATATGGAATGAGAATTATATACCCTAGTGATTGTAATAAAGGGTTCGGTTCGAAATTCTTAGCATCTGAAGAAGCCTGGAGCGTACAACGACCGAAACGTCGTAAATATGGCAGTAAAGATGAGGACAATAGTCCGAAAAATGTAAAAAGAGTAGATTAAATTCAATATTTCCAATAATCCAAATACTTTTTTCTATATCTCAAAACTGCGGACATGGAAGGAGACTACCACCACCTTTAAATTTGTTGTTTTTCATTTTTTTTTTTTTTACTTTTTTCAGCGCAATCTTATCGATTACACCCTAAACTTTCCAACTGACAAAAAAAAATTTGGAAAAATTTCAATATTTCAACAATTTTAGGGGGGGGGGGGCTCAGTTTTTCATACAACATTATAGTAAATCGATCCTCTGTTTTGGAACCACTTGCCGGTACGACATTATCACCACCTGTAAATTGGTTGATTATCAAATTTTTTTACTTTTTTCAGCGCACTCTTATCGATTACACCCTAAACTTTCCGACTGTCCAAAACAATGTGGAAAAATTTTCAATATTCGTGTGTTTTGGAAGCAGCACTTCGGTATTGTTTTGTGTTTTGGAAGCAGCACTTCGACATGGCTTGGCAGGAGGTGACCAGACGTACCCTTAATGCGGCTTGGGGAAATCTGTGGCCCGATGCTATTGCCTCACGAGATTTTGAGGAGTTCGAGGTGGAGGCTTGGAACCGATTAGGGCATTTATAGGGTAAAAATCATCTCTACTTACGAAATTTTCACGTTACGAAACGACTTCCAAAACGAATTAATTTCGTAAGTAGAGGTTCCACTGTATATTGTTATAATTATTCTATTCTATCATTACTGTTGTTAATCTTAACTTATTTATAAATGGAACTTTGTCTGTGTGTGCGTGTGTGTCTGTCTGTCTGTGTGTGTCCGTTACCTATAGACTAAGAAACGGCTGAACCGATTTTTCTTGAAAATTTACACAGTTGTACTATAAGCGTCTGTGAGTGTTCTTAGCTAGGTTATGTGTCGAGGCACCCCGATAAATATCGAAAATCGATAATCGAAAAAATCGGGTTATAGAAGGAGTGGTCCGATTTCATCAAATTTGATACACTCATAGACAAAGACATAAGAAACGATATTTAGAAGTGTCAAGGTTGCAGTTCTTACAATAGTGCAGAAAATTGATAATATATATATATAAAGCAAGATGTTTGGGTGTGTGTCTATTTATCTGCCTGTATGTCTGTATTTTTTTCAGCCCTTTTATTTTAGTTTTTGCTTCGGGTTTGGCTCTAAGTAGGTATAATTGTAGTTCTTAGTCTCAGCCATGATACCATTTACTCAGAGGACTTATTTAGCCCTCGAAATTCAGTTTACGACAAAAAAACTTATTTGATATCGATACCAGGAAATCAAAATTTGACTTATATCCATTCATTTTTCTTTCAGTCTACAGTTTCGCTTTAACTAGAAACAACTATTGCTTTTTAGTCTTTCGTGCCAACGTCCAAAGAGTCTGAGCTCCAGGACCATGGATTAGTTTTAAAGCTTTCATTACACCCGAGCAACGCCGGGCTATACTGCTAGTCTCTTATTATTCCTTAAGATCTTCTGTAAGAACAAATCTTCCATTCGCCACATATTTTCCTGTAGTATGTTTTTAGAATTATTCTGTTTTATTATTAGCTAATATTTTATTGTGCTTAATTTATGGAAAAGAAAATCATCCACAAGTGCTTTGTCGAGAAGACAAAAACAGTGCTCCATGTTTAATAGCAGAGGTTTTGGTACGACGATCATCTCCGACAAGAAGTTTTATAATGTTAGACGCGCAGTCACGAGGCAGGCGTTGACGGCCTCTGGCATCATGGCTATTTATTCCTCATTGGTGAATTCAAGTTGTTATACTAGAGGTGGTCTATATGTACACACAATGCACACACCAAATGAAGTGTTTAATTATCTCCTGCTTATTTAAATTTACCAACCATCTGGTTATCGATAAAGACGCCAACACCTCATGAAAGTGTCAACACCTCATAAAACAGTCAACACCTCATGAAACTGTCAATGGCTGGATATTCATATCATGAGCACGCAGATATGATTTTTACATACGACCGTCCGAATGGTAATGGACGCGTGGCTGCACGGCTGTATCAGATTGCGTTTCAAGGCCGAATGCAGCCAAGTAATCCAACCTTTGCTGCTGTTTATTGTCACATTGTTAAGGTAGGAGCCAAAGCACCACAAACTATAGATCTGGGAAAACTGAGACTACAAAGAATATATTCTATAGGCTGCACAAACTACCAATCTGTTGTTTTCGGATGAGATAACATTTGTAGGAGATGGAATAACAAATTTGCACAATCAAAATTTTTGTGGACAAATCGGAATCCCCAACACAAGCTAGACATCAGCATCAGTTTACGATTAATGTACAGGGTGGGACAGAGCAACTTGCTTATTTGAATTTGGCGCCCTGAAGTGATGGTTGCTCCGAGGATAGTTGTAAGGGGCTTACTCATGAGTGTGGGATTTAAAGTTTGTTTCTGTTTACTTTACACGGCACACACAGAGTGCGTGTCAATAACAGTTTTGCAGCAGAACTTTCCAGGACACCTCATCTCTTTGAGGGGCGATCTGCACTGGCCAGCACGGTCCAATGATTTATCACCCTGTGACTATTTTATATGGGGCTACCTGAAGTCAATTGTTTAGAACAATAGTCTTAACACCCTGGCTCACATGAAGAACAACATTCGTCAAGCTATCGCCAACATACCCACTGATATGCTGGAAAGAGTTGACCGAAACTTCAGAGTACGATTAACCCAGTGTATTGAGCAGAATGGACGCCATCTGACTGATGTCATCTTTAAAGCATGTAAAACATAAAATTTAAATGTTGTAATCGATGCTGTTTAACGAATTGCATGTATATCTGCTTTACTTTTTTTTATTATTTGTTATTACAAATAAGCAAGTTACTCTGCCCCACTCTGTATGTGCTGGAATTGTAGGTGACTGTCTGGTAGGTCCATATGTTCCTCAAGTACGTCTTACAGGAACTGTTTGCAGGGACTTTATTTCGAACACACTTTCAGATCTGCTAGAGGATCTACCCCTGCTAATACGAAGACGTATGTTCATGCATGATAGGGTTCTAATAAATTTTAGTCACATTGCGAAGCACTTCCTGGCATGTACCATGAAAAACGGAAATGTATGGGATCCCCTGACCTTTATTCTTTGGATCCCCATCTGTAGGGCCACCTGAAACAATTGCTTTGTGCAGCAGACATTAATAATGCAGAGACGCTTCATCAATGTATCATGGGGGTCTGCAAAACCATTCGACACTGAGTATTTGAAAGGGTTCTCCAGTCATTGATCCGACGGGTGATTGCGTGTGTAGAGTGAGTTTGAGTTTTGTTTAACGGCATATCAACACCACTGTAGGTTATTTAATGCCAAAAAGGTAGGGTTTTAAGGTATTTTTTTAATGTTCGGTTATAGTGAGAATTTGAGTTTGAGTTTTGTTTTACAGCATATCAACCTCTGTGGGTTTTTTAATGCCAAAAAGGTGGGGCTTTAATGTATTTTTTAAAAATGTTTGGTTATAGTCAGAAAATTGATTTAGTCAGATTTTAATTAAATTTTTTTTGTTTTTATTCTTTTTTATTTTAGAAAACTGAAAATGTATTCTAGTTTTATATTCAAAAATGTTTTGCTGAGAATAATTTTTTCCTTCAAAAATGTGTTATGTTAGTATTTTTTCTTAAAAAATATTTATTTTTCTATAAAAGTATTTATATATATATATTATATTTCTATAAAAGTATTTTTATACTTTCATAGTGTTTTGACCACAGTTTGGGGGTTGACTATTTGCCCATAGCTGGGACCCTAACAGGTGCTACCATGGAACAACAGCAATTAAGAGGTGGTTCCATGCTCCTCACAACCTCCTAATCAGAGGCCTTGGTGCTGGATACAGTTTACCGTCATGCACAGGAACAATTGCGTAAGTAGAAGCAAGTAGAGGACATTTTGAACATTTGTTATGAGTTGATGTGTAGAAGTACAACGATGTCTTTTTGGTCATATGGACATTTCACCTTGTGTCAGAAGCCCGCCCCCAATGTTTATAAAAGTATTTTTGGATTTTATATTTAACAGTCAGTCAATTAAGTGCCATACGTGATACACGCTTTGGGCGATCATGTCTCGAAAGACACATGACTGACTGGGCAGAAGATTATCCCGCAGTAGGTTGCTATTGCTTTCTGCGGTAGACTGGTTGCCGAACAAGGCTATAGAACCCAATCTGTCCTATTATTTAACCCATAACTGGAGGGAAGAGACGGATTAATACCTTTCCCAAGGGTATTTGTGCGTATGTGAATGCAAGGAATTCAACTGGAATTCGAACTCGGCACCCCCGATTTGTCGTTCCGAGTCGATAGGAGCGCCCATAGCCCAGAGGTAGAATCGCCGACTGACGCCAATTCGGTCGGGTTTCGATTCTGGGTTAAAAGCAATCGGAGTCTAACCGTACTGGTGAGCTGCGAAACAGATCTGTCTGAGGATGACTATATTTAACAACGTCTACAGTAAATTTTAAACTTAATAATCCAAAAATGAAGGATTTGCGGGCATATGTTTTGTCTTTGATTTGGTGCGAGAAACCCGCCCCCGAAGTTTGTAAAATTATTTTTGATTCACCCTGTCTATGAATGCATAAAGACATATTTATAAATTGATACCCACGTATACACGGGCAACGCACAAGCACTATTCTTAACGGACAGTCTCGCTTTTAATTTACAGGCACATGAAATATCTATAAAAAGTTGGTGACATCATCCCCCAAAATGCAGGAAGTTACATAACAAGAGATGATATTTTTTCGCGAGTAGTAGCGGTACCCAGCATGGTACCCAACTGGTTTTTAACTCGGAGGGGTGAGGGTAAAATACCGGAAGAAAGAGTGATACAGAGTGATACACCGTGAGAAAGTCAGAGTGCGGATTAAAAGCTAGGGGTGAAAGCTAAAGATTGTGGCTGGGTGAACAGAATGAAAAAAAAAAAAGTGAGATCGGTGAGCGGTAAAAAAAAACAAAAAAACTCATAGTGTGTTCATAGTGAAAATCTTTAAATTGTTACGAGGGCTTCACAACGGCATCGTTAACGGAATGTTGAACAGAAAGAAATGAAGAGAGTGCGAAAAGTAATGTAGATGGAGGTGACAGCGGGATACTAAAGAAAGAGAAGAAAAAAACTTGTTTTATATATTGAGATATATAAACAGAACAACAACAAAAAAAAAACAATAGATCGAGCAAGCACGTGTTTAGTTTGTCTATTTTTTTTATATATATATATATCCTTAAGTTTTTAAATTTTGGGAAGGTAGACATTTGATTGAAATTCGAAACGCAATAAAACACATGCTATATTATATTATAAATTTACATACACATAATTATGTATTTGGGTAGCAATCCCTCTTTTATACATGTTTCATTAAAGACGACTGACAAGATACTACAGTTAAGCTTTTTATTCAATTTATCTTGTATTTGTATTAGTGTTCACTTTTCTGGATATAAATGTATAAAATTGTTGCAGAGCATTTAGACAATTTTGAAGGGGGTTCTGGTCAGCTCTTGGACTGTCGCTAGGGTAATTTCCATGCCACCCTTTCGCATATGAAGATGAACATACGGGTGGTAGGAAGGGAGAGCTGATTTGTTAGACTGATATGTTAGAAATTGTACCCGCCCAGATCGATCAAACGAAACGCTGTATTAAACATTTTATTTTACTGGAAACAGTGTTTGTGTTCTTATTTCCTGGCGAGGCATTTGTTTTCACTTACTGTTTCTTTGTGAACGTGCAGCGGACCTTTCCGAGTTTTGGAAACGAGAACAGAAACACAATGTGGCAAAGCCGATTAAGATTTAAGTGGGGACCCTGTTTTATTTTTACAAAAACAAAAATGGTTCATTCAATATATAAGGTGAATTTTTCGGTATAAGGACTTCTAATACAGATAGAAGCTTACTTTTTTTTTTATTTTTCAACGTAGTCTCCTAGTAGTGTCACACACTTTTCCCATCTGTGCACAAGTTTCCGTATTCCCTAAGCACTTTTGACTTCATCGTCACTTTCAAACTTCGTGCCTCTCGTGAACGCTTTCAAGGGACCAAACAGGTGAAAGTCTGGAAGCTGCAAGGTCTGGGCTGTAAGTGGGGTGAGGTAGCAGTTCCCAGCTTAGCTCGTTGATGGTCTACACCCTTCGGGCTGCTGTGTGAGGCCTTGCGTTGTCTTGATGCAAGACGACTTTAATTTTTTGTGCTGTCCTAACAGATAGTCCTTGCAATGTCATCCACTGTTACCCTTCTGTCAGACTGAATGGAGTCATTGACTGATTCGATCACTTCAGGAGACTTCACTTCTGTAGGCCTCTCAGGCCTGTCTTCATCCTCAACACTGCTCCATCCTTCTTTAAACAATATAGCCCACTTGTAGACATATTTTTGGCTGAAACATGTGGTACCATACACAGTTGACATTCTCCTATAAATCTCAACTGGTTTGCACCCTTCAGCAACCAAAAACTTGATAACTGACCTCTGTTCAATCCTGGAGCATGTTTCATGGTCAGCCATCTTTGTTAATCTCCAAAACTCTCAATGTTTTTTTTTCAATCTGCAAAAAAATTAAATCCCTTTAAAAAAGAAGTAAAGAACAAAAATTAAACAAAAAGTAAGCTTCTATCTGTATTTGAAGTCCTTTTTACCGAAAAATTCACCTTATTTATTGAATGACCTTCGTACTTTCAAAATAATTTCTGGAAGGTTTAATTATTAGTGATGAAAATGTTTGCTTTGTGGTAAACGTAAATCCATATTTCGATTAATGTTTGTTTTGTTTAAAATATTGCATTCATCAATGATCTCCCCGATGCCATAACATCCCAAGTAGGCATGTACGCCGATGACACTACAGTTTGCTCTCGCCTCGATCAAAAATCTGGCGTGGGCGACAAGGCGAACCTCGCTGTCGAGCTTGAAAAGGACCTCCAATCCGTAGTGGACTGGGGTAAGAAATGGCTCGTAAATTTCAATTCTTCCGAAACGAAGCTGCTATCAATTAACCACCATAGACAACCGCACCTACCTCCCATTAGCATGGAACAAGCTTGCCTCCCAGAGAGTAAAACACTACGCCTCCTTGGCCTCACATTCTCAGCGGACCTCAAGTGGAATGACTTTATCGAATCCATTGCTAAATCCGCTGCTATGAAAGTCGGTTCTCCGTGCAGGGCCTGGAAGTTCTTTCCGTCTGAATCTATCCTGCACATGTATAAATCTACCATCCGCCCGTGTATTGAATACTGCTGCCACATCTGGTCGGATGCACCTGCTATTCTTGTTCTTGACAAAATACAACGGAGAATCTGTAACGTGATCGAGACCGACTTGTCTGACCGGCTGCAGTCGCTCTCTCACTGCGCTATAGTGGCAGTGGAATTTTTTTTTTAATCATTTCCCCCCGAGCAAGGCAGAAATGCCACTGATGAGTTTGGGGCTACATAACTGTAAAAAGATTAATTAGAAAAGAGTGAGGAGTACAAACTAGTTAGAAAGGACCAATAGAAAGCTGAGAATGCAGATGCGATGACAGATACATAGGTGGAGAGAAAGGGAAGAATATACGGGGTGGGGAGAGAGCTAGAGTCCAGTGGTTAATAGATGAGTATTGACATTGCATTTAAATTTCTGGAGGCTGTAGCCGTCAGGAAAGCAAGAATATGGGAGCGAGTTCCACAGGCGGGAAGTGCGAGAAAAGAAGCTGCAGGAGTAGAATTGTCGTCTGCATTTGGCTAACCTAACTGTGAATGTGTGGGACCCAGTTGCCAATCTGGTTGCACGAGTGAACACCTGCTGAGGAGGCACCAGTGACTTAAGTTCGTCCGAGCAGAAGCCATGAAAGTATTTATAGAACAGACAAAGGGAGGCCACATGCCTTGCTTGGGGTGAAATGATTTAAAAAAATCAGTCTTTAAAATTCTCAACATATCCTGCAGCCCATCTTAAACATTTTTGGTCGTTTGGGCTCGGTGATTCAAATTAAACAACCCATCAGTTTATAATTTAATTAAACTGCCAAATATGCTCCATTGCTCCTGCTATTTACCTCAATCCCCTTGAAAAGATCCAAAGAAGAATTAGTAATATTAGCAGTCCTGATCTGGTGGTTCCGTTTCAGCCACTTTCCCAAGTAAAGGTTGCTTCTCTGTCAGTCAGTTAAATGTGATACACGCTTTGGGCGATCATGTCTCGAATGAGACATGACTAACTGGGCAGAATATTATCCCGCAGTAGGTTGCCATTGCTTTCTGCGGTAGACTGGTTGCCAGCCAAGGCTATAGAACCCAATCTGTTCTGTTATTTGACTCATAGCTAGAGGGAGAAGAAATGTATTGTATTATTAAGTAGTAATTAGTAGGAGAACAGTTTATTACTTCGTAACATATAAAACTGATCCCCAACTTTACGTCCAGTAAAAGCCTTAATCCTGTTTTCAACTATTATATTCAATCAGTCAGTTAAGTGCCATACGTGATACACACTTTGGGCGATCATGTCTCGAAAAAGACATGACTGACTGGGCAGAAGATTATCCCGCAGTAGGTTGCCATTGCTTTCTGCGGTAGACTGGTTGCCGACCAAGGCTATAGAACACACTCTGTCCTGCGATTTAACCCATAACTGGAAGGAAGAGACGGATTAATACCTTTCCCAAGGGCATTTGCGCATAAGTGAATACAATGGATTCAACTGGAATTCGAACTCGGCTCCCCGGCTTCCGAGCCGATATCCACTGTACCACAACGGACACCCTCCTTCTCTGTATCTTTTTTATAAATACTTTCCTGGTAACTGTCCGGATGAGATCTTCCCTATGATAACGAGACTTTATGAATGTAAGCGCAATACTAAATGGTGATGAAATCTCACAAATTTACAGTTAAGCTGGCTAGATGCAATCGTAAGTTCTATGCTAACAGTTTCTTTTTCTCGCACTTCTCGATTGTGGAACTCCCTTCTGGCTCCATGTTTTCCAGTCAACTTTAATCTGCAAATATTTAAAAGCGATGTCAATCGCTAATTACAGTCCTGATTATTCTTTCCTTTTCCTTTTAATATTCGCTTCCTAATTCTTCCACAACCTGTAACGCCTTGTATCTTAGTGGCTTTACTGCCTTGCATGGAATAATACCGATAAAAAATACCATAAACCTAGATTTTCTCATTAGAAGTGAGACCAAGTGGTAAATAATTTTCTTAAAATGAGTGGTGATTTTCTAAGCGTAGCTTACATGTGGCACAAGGCCGAAAGTATGGGACACCCAGTGAGAATCTGACTCACTGCTCAGTCATAATTGTGCTAGCGAGACAACCTTGTTAACCATTACCACGTCGGGGTGCCCAAAACGATTGTGTCTATTGTTACGGACAAGTAAAGTAAAAAAATTAACACTATTAACAAAATTAACACTATAAACATTTCAGTGCCATACGTGATAGACGCTTTGGCGATCATGTCTCGAAAAAGTAATGACTGACAGGTCAGAAACCCCTCCCCCCAGTAGGATGTCATTATTCCACTGGGCAGAAGATTATCCTGCAGTAGGTTGCCATTGGTTTCTGCGGTAGACTGGTTGCCAACCAAGGCCTGTTATTTAATCCATAGCTGGAGGGAAGAGATGGAGTAATACCTTTCTCAAGGGTATTTGCGCGTAAGTGAATGCATTGAATTTGACTGAAATTCGAACTCGACTCTTCGATTTCTTGTTCCAAGCCGTCATCCACTGCACCATAGCACATCTTTTATTTATTACTAGCAGTATCGCCCAACGTTTCCCGGGTGTAATGAAAGCTTTAAAACTAATCCATGGTCCTGGAGTTCAGACTCTTTGGACGTTGGCACGAAAGACTAAAAAGCAATAGTTGTTTCCAGTTAAAGCGAAACCGTAGACTGAAAGAAAAATGAATGGATGTAAGTAAATTTTTATTTCCTGGTATCGATATCAAATTTTCTGCACTATTGTAAGAACTGCAACCTTGAAACTTCTGAATATCGTTTCTTATGTATTTGTCTATGAGTGTATCAAATTTGATTAAAATCGGACCACTCCTTCTATAACCCGATTTTTTCGATTATCGATTTTCGATATTTATCGGGGGGTACCTCGACACAAAACCTAGCTAAGAACACTCGCAGACGCTTATAGTACAACTGTGTAAATTTTCAAGAAAATCGGTTCAGCCGTTTCGGAGTCTATAGGTAACGGACACACATACACACAGACACACACACTCACACACACATACAAAGTTCCATTTATAAATAAGTTTAGATTACACACAGTCAGAATTGTAAGTTTAAAAATGCATCAAAATTAAAAAGAAAGTCATTGTTAGTGGTAATTGACGCAAGCTTCGTTGTGGAGAATATGTTAATGTTATGTGTAATGATTTGAATAATGTTATGTGTAATGATTTGAATAATGTTATGTATAATGATTTGAATATAAGGAATTTCTATAAAGATTTATTTTATCGTTGCAAAAAAAAATCGTATTTATATCTAAACCTCATCGACAAACCAATTTCGTGGTCAAAGCGATCCTCTTTCTTGGCGCTGAAAGTTTTTCTTCTCTTTTTTTATATTTCGGCGAAAGGAATGTAACTTATCTTTGGCGCTCATCTTTGTAAACTCCTTACCTAGATGATGATTGGTTAGAAAAACTGATAAAATTAGAATCGTAAAGCCAGACTCGGCGGCAGACATGATGTCAGGACAGAAAGCAGTGAAATTCTTTCATTATATGAAAACACACTTTTGTCAATTGATAAGCATTTCTACGAAGCCACACTGGACTTATTCTTCTCGAATTGGGAGCGAGAATTTCAGCTTAATTGTATGCTTAATCAAATATGACACAAGGACAGGTGAAGATGAGAAATGCAGAGAAGACATTCATAATACAGTCGTATCTGCGGAGGATCGTTTCCAATTTCTAATATGTCCCAGATTCCAAGAAATTCCATATTTATATAGTGGGGGCAGTATTTTCATATAACCAATATACATTTAATTTAATGAATTTAAATGCTTCGATAGTATTTTCTGATTCCAAGAATACAGTTTTGACCCCGAAATACAGTTCTGCCTCCAAGAGTACTGTTCTGACCCCAGGAGTACTATTCTGACCCCGTGAATACTGTTCTGTCCCTGAGATTAAGTGCAGTCTCGAAGACAGCCAAATAAACGCCCAAAGGCAATTAAGAAAGAACTGTTCTACGTTCGAGAGTACTGTTCTGTCCGCCGAGAGTACTGTCGTGACCTTCGTTAGGTCACGATACTGTTCTGTCTCCGGCAGTACGCGTCCGTGCGCGCAGTCTCAAAGACAGCCAGATAAACGCCTTAAAGCAATTAAAACTCTGAAGACAAAGTCCTGTATATCGGCAGGTTTATTAAGAACCAAAATATTAAACCTAGAATAAATCCGTATAGATAAGACTAGTTCCTTCGAAAATACAAACTGACGAGCGTAACAAGAAAAAACAGAAGCAGCCAGAGGCTTGAACATAAAACTAAGACCGTTTGTCTAATAAACAGGTAAAAGAAAATTAGCAAGTAGTTCGTAGAGATGACTATGTATAAAGTTTTTTTTTAGGAGAATACATAACAATGTTGCAGTGAAATCGCGGAAAAAGAAGTTACGAGGAGGCTACATTTTACAACAGTGTACGTGGATCGTGAATATGTTTTGAAAGGGTTCTACACAAAGACATAAAATTGTTAAAAAAATAAATGTGTGGAATAAGGCTCCATTTTACAACAGTTTACAAGGATCGTGAATACGTTTTGAAAGGGTTCTACACAGAGACATAAAATTGTTAAAAAATAAATGTGTGAAATAAGGCTCCATTTTACAACAGTTTACAAGGATCGTGAATACGTTTTGAAAGGGTTCTACACAGAGACATAAAATTGTTAAAAAATAAATGTGTGAAATAAGGCTCTATTTTACAACAGTTTACAAGGATCGTGAATACGTTTTGAAAGGGTTCTACACAGAGAGATACAATTGTTAAAAAAATAAATGTTTGAAATAAGGCTCTATTTTACAACAGTTTACAAGGATCGTGAATACGTTTTGAAAGGGTTCTACACAGAGAGATACAATTGTTAAAAAAATAAATGTTTGAAATAAGGCTCTATTTTACAACAGTTTACAAGGATCGTGAATACGTTTTGAAAGGGTTCTACACAGAGAGATACAATTGTTAAAAAATAAATGTGTGAAATAAGGCTCTATTTTAAAACAGTTTACAAGGATCGTGAATACGTTTTGAAAGGGTTCTACACAGAGACATAAAATTGTTAAAAAATAAATGTGTGAAATAAGGCTCCATTTTACAACAGTTTACAGGATCGTGAATACGTTTTGAAAGGGTTCTACACAGAGACATAAAATTGTTAAAAAATAAATGTGTGAAATAAGGCTCTATTTTACAACAGTTTACAAGGATCGTGAATACGTTTTGAAAGGGTTCTACAGAGAGATACAATTGTTAAAAAAATAAATGTTTGAAATAAGGCTCTATTTTACAACAGTTTACAAGGATCGTGAATACGTTTTGAAAGGGTTCTACACAGAGACATAAAATTGTTAAAAAATAAATGTGTGAAATAAGGCTCTATTTTACAACAGTTTACAAGGATCGTGAATACGTTTTGAAAGGGTTCTACACAGAGAGATACAATTGTTAAAAAAATAAATGTTTGAAATAAGGCTCTATTTTACAACAGTTTACAAGGATCGTGAATACGTTTTGAAAGGGTTCTACACAGGAGCATAAATTGTTAAAAAATAAATGTGTGGAATAAGGCTCTATTTTACAACAGTTTACAAGGATCGTGAATACGTTTTGAAAGGGTTCTACACAGAGACATAAAATTGTTAAAAAAATAAATGTTTGAAATAAGGCTCTATTTTACAACAGTTTACAAGGATCGTGAATACGTTTTGAAAGGGTTCTACACAGAGACATAAAATTGTTAAAAAATAAATGTGTGAAATAAGGCTCCATTTTACAACAGTTTACAAGGATCGTGAATACGTTTTGAAAGGGTTCTACATTTAGAGACATAAAATTGTTAAAAAATAAATGTGTGAAATAAGGCTCTATTTTACAACAGTTTACAAGGATCGTGAATACGTTTTGAAAGGGTTCTACACAGAGACATAAAATTGTTAAAAAAATAAATGTTTGAAATAAGGCTCTATTTTACAACAGTTTACAAGGATCGTGAATACGTTTTGAAAGGGTTCTACACAGAGACATAAAATTGTTAAAAAATAAATATTGAAATAAGGCTCTATTTTACAACAGTTTACAAGGATCGTGAATACGTTTTTGAAAGGGTTCTACACAGAGAGATACAATTGTTAAAAAAATAAATGTTTGAAATAAGGCTCTATTTTACAACAGTTTACAAGGATCGTGAATATGTTTTGAAAGGGTTCTACACAAAGACAAATTGTTAAAAAAATAAATGTGTGGAATAAGGCTCCATTTTACAACAGTTTACAAGGATCGTGAATACGTTTTGAAAGGGTTCTACACAGAGACATAAAATTGTTAAAAAATAAATGTGTGAAATAAGGCTCCATTTTACAACAGTTTACAAGGATCGTGAATACGTTTTGAAAGGGTTCTACACAGAGACATAAAATTGTTAAAAAATAATGTGTGAAATAAGGCTCTATTTTACAACAGTTTACAAGGATCGTGAATACGTTTTGAAAGGGTTCTGCACAGAGAGATACAATTGTTAAAAAAATAAATGTTTGAAATAAGGCTCTATTTTACAACAGTTTACAAGGATCGTGAATACGTTTTGAAAGGGTTCTACACAGAGACATAAAATTGTTAAAAAATAAATGTGTGAAATAAGGCTCTATTTTACAACAGTTTACAAGGATCGTGAATACGTTTTGAAAGGGTTCTACACAGAGAGATACAATTGTTAAAAAAATAAATGTTTGAAATAAGGCTCTATTTTACAACAGTTTACAAGGATCGTGAATACGTTTTGAAAGGGTTCTACACAGAGAGATACAATTGTTAAAAAATAAATGTGTGAAATAAGGCTCTATTTTACAACAGTTTACAAGGATCGTGAATACGTTTTGAAAGGGTTCTACACAGAGAGATACAATTGTTAAAAAATAAATGTGTGAAACAAGGCTCTATTTTACAACAGTTTACAAGGATCGTGAATACGTTTTGAAAGGGTTCTACACAGAGACATAAAATTGTTAAAAAATAAATGTGTGAAATAAAAGGCTCTATTTTACAACAGTTTACAAGGATCGTGAATACGTTTTGAAAGGGTTCTACACAGAGAGATACAATTGTTAAAAAATAAATGTGTGAAATAAGGCTCTATTTTATGATTTACAAGAGTCATTGATACGTTTTGAAGAGTTCTACACAGAGAATACAATTATTAAAAATAAATGTGTGAAATAAGGCTCACACAACAGTTTAGGATATTGAATACGTTTGAAAGGTTCTACACAGAGAGATACAATTGTTAAAAAATAAATGTGTGAAATAAGGCTCTATTTTACAACAGTTTACAAGGATCGTGAATACGTTTTGAAAGGGTTCTACACAGAGACATAAAATTGTTAAAAAATAAAATGTGGAAATGAGCTCTATTTTATGGTTACAAGGATCGTGAATACGTTTTGAAAAGGGTTCTACACAGAAGAATGCAATTGTTAAAAAATAAATGTGTGAAATAAGGCTCTATTTTACAACAGTTTACAAGGATCGTGAATACATTTCGAAGGGTTCTACACAGAGACATAAAATTGTTAAAAAATAAATGTGTGAAATAAGGCTCTATTTTCAACAGTTTACAAGGATCGTGATACGTTTTGAAAGGGTTCTACACAGAGACATAAAATTGTTAAAAAATAAATGTGTGAAATAAGGCTCTATTTTACAACAGTTTACAAGGATCGTGAATACGTTTGAAAGGGTTCTACACAGAGAGATACAATTGTTAAAAAATAAATGTGTGAAATAAGGCTCTATTTACAACAGTTTACAAGGATCGTGAATACGTTTTGAAAGGGTTCTACACAGAGACATAAAATTGTTAAAAAATAAATGTGTGAAATAAGGCTCTATTTTACAACAGTTTACAAGGATCAGTAGTACGTTTTGAAAAGGGTTCTACACAGAGACATAAAATTGTTAAAAAATAAATGTGTGAAATAAGGCTCTATTTTACAACAGTTTACAAGGATCGTGAATACGTTTGAAAGGGTTCTACACAGAGACATAAAATTGTTAAAAAATAAATGTGTGAAATAAGGCTCTATTTTACAACAGTTTACAAGGATCGTGAATACGTTTTGAAAGGGTTCTACACAGAGAGATACAATTGTTAAAAAATAAATGTGTGACAAGGCTCTATTTTTACAACAGTTTACAAGGATCGTGAATACGTTTTTGAAAGGGTTCTACACAGAGACATAAAATTGTTAAAAAATAAATGTTTGAAATAAGGCTCTATTTTACAACAGTTTACAAGGATCGTGAATACGTTTTGAAAGGGTTCTACACAGAGACATAAAATTGTTAAAAAATAAATGTGTGAAATAAGGCTCTATTTTACAACAGTTTACAAGGATCGTGAATACGTTTTGAAAGGGTTCTACACAGAGACATAAAATTGTTAAAAAATAAATGTGTGAAATAAGGCTCTATTTTACAACAGTTTACAAGGATCGTGAATACGTTTTTGAAGGGTTCTACACAGAGACATAAAATTGTTAAAAAATAAATGTGTGAAATAAGGCTCTATTTTACAACAGTTTACAAGGATCGTGAATACGTTTTGAAAGGTTCTACACAGAGACATAAAATTGTTAAAAAATAAATGTGTGAAATAAGGCTCTATTTTACGAGTTTACAAGGATCGTGAATACGTTTTGAAAGGGTTCTACACAGAGACATAAAATTGTTAAAAAATAAATGTGTGAAATTAAGGCTCATTTTACAACGGTTTACAAGGATCGTGAATACGTTTTGAGGTTCTACAGAGATACAATTGTTAAAAAATAAATGTGTGAAATAAGGCTCTATTTTACAACAGTTTACAAGGATCGTGAATACGTTTTGAAAGGGTTCTACACAGAGACATAAAATTGTTAAAAAATAAATGTGTAGAAGTGAAATATTTTACAGCAGTTTACAAGGATCGTGAATACGTTGAAAGGTTCTACACAGAGACATAAAATTGTTAAAAAATAAATGTTTGAAATAAGGCTCTATTTTACAACAGTTTACAAGGATCGTGAATACGTTTTGAAAGGGTTCTACACAGACAGATACAATTGTTAAAAAAATAAATGTTTGAAATAAGGCTCTATTTTACAACAGTTTACAAGGATCGTGAATACGTTTTGAAAGGGTTCTACACAGAGAGATACAATTGTTAAAAAAATAAATGTTTGAAATAAGGCTCTATTTTACAACAGTTTACAAGGATCGTGAATACGTTTTGAAAGGGTTCTACACAGAGACATAAAATTGTTAAAAAATAAATGTGTGAAATAAGGCTCTATTTTACAACGTTTACAAGGATCGTGAATACGTTTTGAAAGGGTTCTACACAGAGACATAAAATTGTTAAAAAATAAATGTGTGAAATAAGGCTCTATTTTACAACAGTTTACAAGGATCGTGAATACGTTTTTGAAAGGTTCTACGCAGAGAGATACAATTGTTAAAAAATAAATGTGTGAAATAAGGCTCTATTTTACAACAGTTTACAAGGATCGTGAATACGTTTTGAAAGGGTTCTACACTTTTGAGATATAAAATTGTTAAAAGAAATAAATGTTTGAAATAAGGCTCTATTTTACAACAGTTTACAAGGATCGTGAATACGTTTTGAAAGGGTTCTACACAGAGACATAAAATTGTTAAAAAATAAATGTGTGAAATAAGGCTCTGTTTACAACAGTTTACAAGGATCGTGAATACGTTTTGAAGGGTTCTACACAGAGATACAATTGTTAAAAAAATAAATGTTTGAAATAAGGCTCTATTTTACAACAGTTTACAAGGATCGTGAATACGTTTTGAAAGGGTTCTACACAGAGACATAAAATTGTTAAAAATAAATGTGTGAAATAAGGCTCTATTTTACAACGGTTGAGATCGTGAATACGTTTTGAAAGGGTTCTACAGAGACATAAAATTGTTAAAAAATAAATGTGTGAAATAAGGCTCTATTTTACAACAGTTTACAAGGATCGTGAATACGTTTTGAAAGGGTTCTACACAGAGAGATACAATTGTTAAAAAATAAATGTTTGAAATAAGGCTCTATTTTACAACAGTTTACAAGGATCGTGAATACGTTTTGAAAGGGTTCTACACAGAGACATAAAATTGCTAAAAATAAATGTGTGAAATAAGGCTCTATTTTACAACAGTTTACAAGGATCGTGAATACGTTTTGAAAGGGTTCTACACAGAGACATAAAATTGTTAAAAAATAAATGTGTGAAATAAGGCTCTATTTTACAACAGTTTACAAGGATCGTGAATACGTTTTGAAAGGGTTCTACACAGAGAGATACAATTGTTAAAAAATAAATGTGTGAAATAAGGCTCTATTTTACAACAGTTTACAAGGATCGTGAATACGTTTGAAGGTTCTACACAGAGACATAAAATTGTTAAAAAATAAATGTTTGAAATAAGGCTCTATTTTACAACAGTTTACAAGGATCGTGAATACGTTTTGAAAGGGTTCTACACAGAGACATAAAATTGTTAAAAATAAATGTGTGAAATAAGGCTCTATTTTACAACAGTTTACAAGGATCGTGAATACGTTTGAAAGGGTTCTACACGAGGCCAATTGTTAAAAAAATAAATGTTTGAAATAAGGCTCTATTTTACAACAGTTTACAAGGATCGTGAATACGTTTTGAAGAGGTTCTACACAGAGACATAAAATTGTTAAAAAATAAATGTGTGAAATAAGGCTCTATTTTACAACAGTTTACAAGGATCGTGACGTTTTGAAAAGTTCTACACAGAGACATAAAATTGTTCAAAAAATAAATGTGTGAAATAAGGCTCTATTTTACAACAGTTTACAAGGATCGTGAATACGTTTTGAAAGGGTTCTACACAGAGAGATACAATTGTTAAAAAAATAAATGTTTGAAATAAGGCTCTATTTTACAACAGTTTACAAGGATCGTGAATACGTTTTGAAAGGGTTCTACACAAGAGAGATACAATTGTTAAAAAAATAAATGTTTGAAATAGAGCTCTATTTTACAACAGTTTACAAGGATCGTGAATACGTTTTGAAAGGGTTCTACACAGAGAGATACAATTGTTAAAAAATAAATGTGTGAAATAAGGCTCTATTTGCAACAGTTTACAAGGATCGTGAATACGTTTTGAAAGGGTTCTACACGAGACATAAAATTGTTAAAAAATAAATGTGGCAAATGATATATTTTTACAACAGTTTACAAGGATCGTGAATACGTTTTGAAGGGTTCTACACAGAGACATAAAATTGTTAAAAAATAAATGTGTGAAATAAGGCTCTATTTTACAACAGTTTACAAGGATCGTGAATACGTTTTGAAAGGGTTCTACACAGAGACATAAAATTGTTAAAAAATAAATGTGTGAAATAAAGGCTCTATTTTACAACAGTTTACAAGGATCATGTGAATACGTTTTGAAAGGGTTCTACACAGAGACATAAAATTGTTAAAAAATAAATGTGTGAAATAAGGCTCTATTTTACAACAGTTTACAAGGATCGTGGGCCTGAATTTTGAAAGGGTTCTACACAGAGAGATACAATTGTTAAAAAATAAATGTGTGAAATAAGGCTCCATTTTACAACAGTTTACAAGGATCGTGAATACGTTTTTGAAGGTTCTATACAGAGACATAAAATTGTTAAAAAATAAATGTGTGAAATAAGGCTCTATTTTTACAACGATTTACAAGGATCGTGAATACGTTTTGAAAGGGTTCTACACAGAGACATAAAATTGTTAAAAAATAAATGTGTGAAATAAGGCTCTATTTTACAACAGTTTACAAGGATCGTGAATACGTTTTTAGAAGGGTTCTACACAGAGAGATACAATTGTTAAAAAAATAAATGTTTGAAATAGGCTCTATTTTACAACAGTTTACAAGGATCGTGAATACGTTTTGAAAGGGTTCTACACAGAGACATAAAATTGTTAAAAAATAAATGTGTGAAATAAGGCTCTATTTTACAACAGTTTACAGGATCGTGAATACGTTTTGAAAGGGTTCTACTAGAGATACAATTGTTAAAAAATAAATGTGTGAAATAAGGCTCCATTTTACAACAGTTTACAAGGATCGTGAATACGTTTTGAAAGGGTTCTACACAGAGAGATACAATTGTTAAAATAAATGTGTGAAATAAGGCTCTATTTTACAACAGTTTACAAGGATCATCGAATACATTTTGAAAGGGTTCTACACAGAGACATAAAATTGTTAAAAAATAAATGTGTGAAATAAGGCTCTGTTTACAACAGTTTACAAGGATCGTGAATACGTTTTGAAAGGGTTCTACACAGAGACATAAAATTGTTAAAAAATAAATGTGTGAAATAAGGCTCTATTTTACAACAGTTTACAAGGATCGTGAATACGTTTTTGAAAGGGGTTCTACACAGAGAGATACAATTGTTAAAAAAATAAATGTGTGAAATAAGGCTCTATTTTACAACAGTTTACAAGGATCGTGAATACGTTTTGAAAGGGTTCTACACGAGACATAAAATTGTTAAAAAATAAATGTGTGAAATAAGGCTCTATTTTACAACAGTTTACAAGGATCGTGAATACGTTTTGAAAGGGTTCTACACAGAGACATAAAATTGTTAAAAAATAAATGTGTGAAATAAAGTCTATTTTACAACAGTTTACAAGGATCGTGAATACGTTTTGAAAGGGTTCTACACAGAGAGATACAATTGTTAAAATAAATGTGTGAAATAAGGCTCTATTTTACAACAGTTTACAAGGATCGTGAATACGTTTTGAAAGGGTTCTACACAGAGACATAAAATTGTTAATAAATGTGTGAAATAAGGCTCTATTTTACAACAGTTTACAAGGATCGTGAATACGTTTTGAAAGGGTTCTACACAGAGACATAAAATTGTTAAAAAATAAATGTGTGAAATAAGGGCTCTATTTTACAACAGTTTACAAGGATCGTGAATACGTTTTGAAAGGGTTCTACAGAGAGATACAATTGTTAAAAAATAAATGTGTGAAATGAGCTCTATTTTACAACAGTTTACAAGGATCGTGAATACGTTTTGAAAGGGTTCTACACAGAGACGCAAAATTGTTAAAAAATAAATGTGTGAAATAAGGCTCTATTTTACAACAGTTTACAAGGATCAGATACGTTTTGAAAGGGGTTCTACACAGAGAGATGCAATTGTTAAAAAATAAATGTGAAATAAGGCTCCATTTTACAACAGTTTACAAGGATCATTATTGAATACGTTTTGAAAGGGTTCTACACAGAGAGATACAATTGTTAAAAAAATAAATGTGTGAAATAAGGCTCTATTTTACAACAGTTTACAAGGATCGTGAATACGTTTTGAAAGGGTTCTACACAGAGACATAAAATTGTTAAAAAATAAATGTGTGAAATAAGGCTCTATTTTACAACATTTTACAAGGATCGTGAATACGTTTTGAAAGGGTTCTACACAGAGAGATACAATTGTTAAAAAATAAATGTGTGAAATAAGGCTCCATTTTACAACAGTTTACAAGGATCGTGAATACGTTTTAAAAGGGTTCTACACAGAGAGATACAATTGTTAAAAAAATAAATATGTGAAATAGAGCTCTATTTTACAACGGATTTACAAGGATCGTGAATACGTTTTGAAAAGGAGGGTTCTACACAGAGACATAAAATTGTTAAAAAATAAATGTGTGAAATAAGGCTCTATTTTACAACAGTTTACAAGGATCGTGAATACATTTTGAAAGGGTTCTACACAGAGAGATACAATTGTTAAAAAATAAATGTGTGAAATAAGGCTCCATTTAACCAGTTTACAAGGATCGTGAATACGTTTTGAAAAGGGGTTCTACACAGAGACACTTAATTATTTTAAAAAATAAATGTGTGAAATAAGGCTCTATTTTACAACAGTTTACAAGGATCGTGAATACGTTTTGAAAGGGTTCTACACAGAGACATAAAATTGTTAAAAAATAAATGTGTGAAATAAGGCTCTATTTTACAACGGTTACAAAGGATCGTGAATACGTTTGAAAGGGTTCTACACAGAGAGATACAATTGTTAAAAAAATAAATGTTTGAAATAAGGCTCTATTTTACAACAGTTTACAAGGATCGTGAATACGTTTTGAAAGGGTTCTACACAGAGACATAAAATTATTTAAAAAAATAAATGTGTGAAATGGCTCTATTTTACAACAGTTTACAAGGATCGTGAATACGTTTTGAAAGGGTTCTACACAGAGAGATACAATTGTTAAAAAAATAAATGTTTGAAATAAGGCTCTATTTTACAACAGTTTACAAGGATCGTGAATACGTTTTGAAAGGGTTCTACACAGAGACATAAAATTGTTAAAAAATAAATGTGTGAAATAAGGCTCTATTTTACAACAGTTTACAAGGATCGTGAATACGTTTTGAAGGGTTCTACACAGAGACATAAAATTGTTAAAAAATAAATGTGTGAAATAAGGCTCTATTTTACAACAGTTTACAAGGATCGTGAATACGTTTTGAAAGGGTTCTACACAGAGACATAAAATTGTTAAAAAATAAATGTGTGAAATAAGGCTCCATTTTACAACAGTTTACAAGGATCGTGAATACGTTTTGAAAGGGTTCTACACAGAGAGATACAATTGTTAAAAAAATAAATGTTTGAAATAAGGCTCTATTTTACAACAGTTTACAAGGATCGTGAATACGTTTTTGAAAGGGTTCTACACAGAGACATAAAATTGTTAAAAAATAAATGTGTGAAATAAGGCTCTATTTTACAACAGTTTACAAGGATCGTGAATACGTTTTGAAAGGGTTCTACACAGAGACATAAAATTGTTAAAAAATAAATGTGTGAAATAAAGGCTCCATTTTACAACAGTTTACAAGGATCGTGAATACGTTTGAAAGGGTTCTACACAGAGACATAAAATTGTTAAAAAATAAATGTGTGAAATAAGGCTCTATTTTACAACAGTTTACAAGGATCGTGAATACGTTTTGAAAGGGGTTCTACACAGAGAGATACAATTGTTAAAAAATAAATGTGTGAAATAAGGCTCCATTTTACAACATTTCGGGATCGTGAATACGTTTTGAAAGGTTCTACACAGAGACATAAAATTGTTAAAAAATAAATGTGTGAAATAAGGCTCTATTTTACAACAGTTTACAAGGATCGTGAATACGTTTGAAAGGTTCTACAGAGACATAAAATTGTTAAAAAATAAATGTGTGAAATAAGGCTCTATTTTACAACAGTTTACAAGGATCGTGAATACGTTTTGAAAGGGTTCTACACAGAGAGATACAATTGTTAAAAAATAAATGTGTGAAATAAGGCTCCATTTTACAACAGTTTACAAGGATCGTGAATACGTTTTGAAAGGGTTCTACACAGAGACATAAAATTGTTAAAAAATAAATGTGTGAAATAAGGCTCTATTTTACAACAGTTTACAAGGATCGTGAATACGTTTTGAAAGGGTTCTACACAGAGACATAAAATTGTTAAAAAATAAATAGTAAAGCGAAATATAAGGCTCTATTTTACAACAGTTTACAAGGATCGTGAATACGTTTTGAAAGGTTCTACACAGAGAGATACAATTGTTAAAAAATAAATGTGTGAAATAGGCTCTATTTTACAACAGTTTACAAGGATCGTGAATACGTTTTGAAAGGGTTCTACAGAGAGATACAATTGTTAAAAAATAAATGTTTGAAATAAGGCTCTATTTTACAACAGTTTACAAGGATCGTGAATACGTTTTGAAAGGGTTCTACACAGAGACATAAAATTGTTAAAAAATAAATGTGTGAAATAAGGCTCTATTTTACAACGGTTTACAAGGATCGTGAATACGTTTTGAAAGGGTTCTACACAGAGAGATACAATTGTTAAAAAAATAAATGTTTGAAATAAGGCTCTATTTTACAACAGTTTACAAGGATCGTGAATACGTTTTGAAAGGGTTCTACACAGAGATACAATTGTTAAAAAATAAATGTGTGAAATAAGGCTTATTTTACAACAGTTTACAAGGATCGTGAATACGTTTTGAAAGGGTTCTACACAGAGACATAAAATTGTTAAAAAATAAATGTGTGAAATAAGGCTCTATTTTACAACAGTTTACAAAGGATCGTGAATACGTTTTGAAAGGGTTCTACACAGAGAGATACAATTGTTAAAAAATAAAAATGTGTGAAATAAGGCTCTATTTTACAACGGTTTACAAGGATCGTGAATACGTTTTGAAGGGTTCTACACAGAGAGATACAATTGTTAAAAAATAAATGTGTGAAATAAGGCTCTATTTTACAACAGTTTACAAGGATCGTGAATACGTTTTGAAAGGGTTCTACACAGAGAGATACAATTGTTAAAAAATAAATGTGTGAAATAAGGCTCTATTTTACAACAGTTTACAAGGATCACGAATACGTTTTGAAAGGTTCTACACAGAGACATAAAATTGTTAAAAAATAAATGTGTGAAATAAGGCTCTATTTTACAACAGTTTACAAGGATCGTGAATACGTTTGAAAGGGTTCTACACAGAGACATAAAATTGTTAAAAAATAAATGTGTGAAATAAGGCTCTATTTTACAACAGTTTACAAGGATCGTGAATACGTTTTGAAAGGTTCTACTGAGACATAAAATTGTTAAAAAATAAATGTGGAAATAAGGCTCTATTTTACAACAGTTTACAAGGATCGTGAATACACGTTTTGAAAGGGTTCTACACAGAGACATAAAATTGTTAAAAAATAAATGTGTGAAATAAGGCTCTATTTTACAACAGTTTACAAGGATCGTGAATACGTTTTGAAAGGGTTCTACACAGAGAATACAATTGTTAAAAAATAAATGTGTGAAATAAGGCTCTATTTTACAACAGTTTACAAAGGATCGTGAATACGTTTTGAAAGGGTTCTACACAGAGAGATACAATTGTTAAAGAAAATAAATGTGTGAAATAAGGCTCTATTTTACAACAGTTTACAAGGATCGTGAATACGTTTTGAAGGGTTCTACACGAGACATAAAATTGTTAAAAAATAAATGTGTGAAATAAGGCTCTATTTTACAACGGTTTACAAGGATCGTGAATACGTTTTGAAAAGGGTTCTACACAGAGACATAAAATTGTTAAAAAATAAATGTGTGAAATAAGGCTCTATTTTACAACAGTTTACAAGGATCGTGAATACGTTTTGAAAGGGTTCTACACAGAGATACAATTGTTAAAAAAATAAATGTGTGAAATAAGGCTCTATTTTACAACAGTTTACAAGGATCGTGAATACGTTTTTGAAAGGGTTCTACACAGGGCTTTATAAAATTGTTAAAAAATAAATGTGTGAAATAAGGCTCTATTTTACAACAGTTTACAAGGATCGTGAATACGTTTTGAAAGGGTTCTACACAGAGACATAAAATTGTTAAAAAATAAATGTGTGAAATAAGGCTCTATTTTACAACAGTTTACAAGGATGTGAATACGTTTTGAAAGGGTTCTACACAGAGAGATACAATTGTTAAAAAAATAAATGTGTAAGCTGAAATAAGGCTCTATTTTACAACAGTTTACAAGGATCGTGAATACGTTTTGAAAGGGTTCTACACAGAGACATAAAATTGTTAAGTAAATGTGAAAATAAGGCTCTATTTTACAACAGTTTACAAGGATCGTGAATACGTTTGAAAGGGTTCTACACAGAGACATAAAATTGTTAAAAAATAAATGTGTGAAATAAGGCTCTATTTTACAACAGTTTACGAGATCATTGAATACGTTTTGAAAGGGTTCTACACAGAGACTAACAAAATTGTTAAAAAATAAATGTGTGAAATAAGGCTCCATTTTACAACAGTTTACAAGGATCGTGAATACGTTTTGAAAGGGTTCTACACAGAGAGATACAATTGTTAAAAATAAATGTTTGAAATAAGGCTCTATTTTACAACAGTTTACAAGGATCGTGAATACGTTTTGAAAGGGTTCTACACAGAGACATAAAATTGTTAAAAAATAAATGTGTGAAATAAGGCTCTATTTTACAACAGTTTACAAGGATCGTGAATACGTTTTGAAAGGGTTCTGCACAGAGAGATACAATTGTTAAAAAAAATTAAATGTTTGAAATAAGGCTACATTAAAGAAATGTTCAAATAATAACACGAAAATATATCGCTTGTGTCTCTCAACATTTTTCCTCTTGGTACCTTTCCCAAACCAGGCTCCGCCATCCACTTGCTCAAGCCCATCAAATCCATATATAGCAATTAAAAATAATCAAATGGGAAAGAAGAAAAACAGCACCAACTAAGAACACGTCCAAAAATGTTAGCACGCTTGACCTAAAGAAGGAAATAGCGATAATTTTCATTCTAGAACAAGATCCTTTGTTTCCAAATGTACACACAATAAATTCCTACTACTCTACCCACAAGGCTTACAGCCATATCACTTGGAATACACCAGATCACCGAAGTTAAGCAACGTTGAGCCTGGTCAGTACTTAGATGGGTGATCGCTTGGGAATACCAGGTGCTGTAAGCGTTTAGTGACGGATGTGTGTTGTGGTGCAATGGATATCGGCTCGGAAAGAGAAATCGGTGAGTCAAGTTCGAATTCCAGTTGAATACCCTGCATTCACTTAAGCACTGGCACCCTTGGGAAGGGAATTAATCAATCTTTTCCCTCCAGGTATGGGTTAAATAACAGGGTAGGACTTGGGAAACCTACCCTTAAAAACAAAATCCCAACGAATCTTGGTACTCGAAAAGAAAAAAGTGTTACTAGACACAAAACTTATATAAAATCAACAATAAATTGTTGAAAGAAAAAGGTATTACTAGCAATCTGAACTTATTTATAAATGGAATTTTGTATGTGTGTGTGTGAGTGTGTGTGTGTGTGTGTGTCCGTTACCTATAGACTCCGAAACGGCTGAACCGATTTTCTTGAAAATTTACACAGTTGTACTATAAGCGTCTGCGAGTGTTCGTAAATAGGTTTTGTGTCGAGGTACCCCCGATAAAAATCGAAAATCGATAATCGAAAAAATCGGGTTATAATAAAATTTGGAGTAGGATATAATATAAACTAAAATATACATATTTAGAAAGTTTCATAAAGAAACAAAACGCCAGAAATTTAAATAGCATTGCACAAAGCAAGACCACTAATAAACAATGGAGCTGCAGGGACAAAAATAAATGCCCACTTCAAGGATTTTGTAATACAAAAGAAGTCATTTACAAGGCAAAAGTACAAAAAAAAGATCAAAATAAAATATATTTGGGATCAACCAAAGACACCATTTATTTTTGTAGTCAGGATTAGTTTTATGGTTCGGATTAGTGTTGCAAGCGTTGATAAAAAAATAAACGACTTTTGTTCCTAATTAAAAAGAACGTAACCTACAAACAGCTAATAAATTTCCACGAATATTTGTTGTTGTCCCGTACCCGATTTATATCGAAAAAGAACTATTTGAAGTTAATGACTCTTCTCAGGGCTATAGAATACACCAAAATAGTCGTTTCTTTTCGAATATATTTTATCTTATCTAGGAATGTGACCCAGTTATTACAAATTAGCCTCCAGCCCAGCTGATATATATATATATATATATATATATATATATATATAAATTATTTATGACGTCCTGTTTTTATATATATATATATATATATATATATATATATATATATAAATTATTGATTGACGATCCCGTTTATATATATATATATATATATATATATATATATATATATATATATATATAAACAAACAGGACGTCATAATTATTTTTTTTATTTTTACTTATGGACCTTAGATATCTTTCGGTCAACACTTATTCATAGGACATTCGTTGGCTCTTTTAATTAAAGGGAAACAAAAACAAATGGAAACGACAACAGAAGGTAAGTTAAAGCTCATTTAAAATTAAATTTATTCAATTAATTAAAACGTGAGTGGGGTGTAAATCACAGCTACAAAAGATTTAATAAAATTGGAAAAAAGGAGAAACTCACATTCCCTCTAAGAATAAAAAAAAATTATGATGTCCTGTTTGTTTAAAGCTATTGTTCGTTTCTGTCGGTACAAGTCTTTATATATATTTTCTAAACATATACTGTTAAATATAAGAGACAATGAATGTCTATTATGTTTAATCATGAGCCTTTCTATACATCGTATTTTGTCTTTAATTTCAGGTAAAATAAAGAAAAAAATTCTCCAACATTTGGATAATTTTTTATTAAGTTGGTTCTAAGCTTTCGACTCACATGAGCCAGCTTCAGAGAGGTTACAAGGACGTTAGCATAAAAACATCCACCATCAGCGACGATTTTATCTTGTGTTGACATCGAACTTTGCTAAGTAACGATAACAGTTACCAAAAATAGCAAACGCTATGACAATGGCTCATGTGAACCGAAAGCTTAGAACCAACTTGATAAAAATTATCTAAATTTTTGTCTTTATTTTCACCTGAAACTAAAGCCAAAATTCGATGTTTAGAACGGCTTATGATTAAAGATAATAGGCATTCATTGTCTCTTATATTTAACAGTATATGTTTAGAAAATTATCTGCTGCCTCGATACAATATATATATATATATATATATATATATATGCTCTTTGCATATCTCCTTTGAATTTTTTTTTTTTGAGTAGCTTACGTTGAAATACCTTTTTAATACACACGATCCTATATCACCAAACAAAATTTACAATCACCCACCATTTTTGTTCAGTGGCTCATCGTCTAAACAACGGTTGAAATCTTCCAATTTAGAAAACCCTGCTATAAACGTTATATTTTGTGGATAAACATATTTGAGTAACCATCTTTTTCCAACCAGATAATTGTCTACTGGACGCGCGTTGTGGAGCATTGGCTATCGGCTCGGAACGGCAAGTCGGGGAGCCGCGTTCGAATTCCAGTTGAATTCCTTGCATTCGCTTATGCACAAATACCCCTGGGAAAGTTATTAATCCGTCTGTTCTATCCAGTTATGGGCTAAATAATAGGACAGATTGGATTCTATAGCCTTGGCTGGCAACTAGTCTACCGCAGGAAGCAATGGCAACTTACTGCGGGATAATCTTTTGCCCAGTTAGTCATGTCTCTTTCGCGACATGATCACCCAAGCGTGTATCACGTTTGGCACTTAACTGACTGAATATAATAGTCAAAAACATGATTAAAGCTTCTACTGGGCATAAAGGAGATCAGTTTAATATTATGAAGTAATAAACTGATCCCCCACTAATTACTTCTTAATAATATAATAAATCACTTCCCCCTCCAGTTATGGGTTAAATAATAGGACAGATTGGATTCTATAGCCTTGGCTGGTAACCAGTCTACCGCAGAAACGAATGGTAACCTACTGCGGGATAATCTTTTGCCCAGTCAGTCATGTCTTTTTCGAGACATGATCGCCCAAA
Organism: Ascarosepion bandense; assembly: GCA_037127315.1. Lineage (NCBI taxonomy): Eukaryota > Metazoa > Mollusca > Cephalopoda > Sepiida > Sepiidae > Ascarosepion > Ascarosepion bandense. The sequence continues at coordinate 1,028,254 of JBBBDQ010001264.1, forward strand.
GCGTGTATCACGTATGGACTGAACTGTCTACCAGCATGGATTCCAAGAGTCATTCATAAACAGGACGTATTCGAACTTGACTTTTTTTATGCAGAGGAAGCCCGGCGTATAGCTCGGCGTGCTTTTAGACTGCTCACTCATGAAAAACTTTTATGGTGAAGCAGAGCTCAATTATCTTCGTAAAGGGAAGCGCAGTGTTCGCTCTTTCGAATCTCATTGAGACAGACAAACAGACAGACAGACAGACAGGCTTGTTTTGGCTGCTTCTGATATTTAGCCACTATTTGTATCCGCCCTCTCTGTCTGTGCCTTATCTACCCATAGACCGTCTTTTTAGTTCATTGATAAAACTGGAGCTATTAATAATAAAAGGAAAAGGTCAACAATTATTATTGGTGACCTGTCTTTTCTGAAAGTGGATTAATTTCACACGTATTTAACTATTTGGGCCAGGAAAAAATTACTCCCAAATTTAAGGTTGGCCATGACAACCTTTCAAAGTATTTCATTGGGAAAAGTGTTTTCCACTGAGCTCTGACGGGAAAATAATTTGATAAGCAATCACGTGACCGTTTGATATGAAAATCTAAAAAAATGGGTACCAGACGAAAGACAGTGAGGCAATAAGAAAAATAGATAGGCATAGAAATACGAGAGTTATTCAATAAATAAGGTGAATTTTTCGGTATAAGGACTTCTACGAGGGTCATTCAATAAATAAGGTGAAATTTTAGGGATAAGGACTTCTACAGGGGTCATTCTTCTACGAGGGTCATTCAATAAATAAGGTGAATTTTTCGGTACAAGAACTTCTAATAAAGATGACATAAAACTTTACCAAGCAACAATAACAGTTACCAAAAATAGCAAACGCAGTTGGTAAACTTGTAATGCGGTTCTATGACGTCACACCGCGTGAGAGCTCGAAATGATAACAGGAACATATATTTCAATGCAATGTAATGTGTACTGACCAAATTTAAACGTGATTTTATGAAGTGTGAATTGTTTGGATAGATAGACTGAACTAATTGGAGTAGATAGACTGAACTATCGCCATGTTCAAACTCCACCCACGTCTACTGAACAGGTTAAGAGGCTCATCCTTTGTTCCCTGTTTAGGATGTGGTTTCCGGCTTTCTCTTTTCCAATCTTTTTCACGTTTCCTTTTTGTTTTTTGTTTTTTTTTTCAATTGGAGTAGATAGACTGAACTATCGCCATGTTCAAACTCCACCCACGTCTATTGAACAGGTTAAGAGGCTCATCCCTTGTTCCCTGTTTAAGATGTGGTTTCCGGCTTTCTCTTTTCCAATCTTTCCACTCTTACGTAGCCCCCTGCTCAACAGTGGCCTTACCGTCTTGCCCGGGGTGATATGATTAAAAAAAAAAAAAGATGGCCTCCAATATCTGAAGGTTCTTTTTACTGTGTGTATGAGTGAGGGCTATTGTATTGTTGACTAAAATCTGTCTGATATGTCAACACAAGATAAAATCGTCGCTGATGGTGGATGTTTTTATGTTAACGTCCTTGTAACCTCTCAGAAAATGGCTCTTGTGAGCCGAAAGCTTAATAAAAAAATAATCCAAATGTTGGAGAATTGTTGTCTTTCTTTTCACCTGAAATTAAAGCCCAATTACGATGTTTAGATTGGCTCATGATTAAACATAATAGACATTCATTGTCTCTTATATTTAACATTATATGTTTAGAAAATATATATATAGTCGGTCAGGGTTGACTATGGGTAGCATCCTAGTCTGCTTGGCTGGAGCACCGGCGTCTGTGTCTGTAGAAACCTATGCATGAGTGACAGTTTTTGTTGCAGAGGCTGCATTTATGCTTTGCTTTTGGTCTGTCGGAGCTGTCATTTTGCTTTCTGCGAACCCGCCTCTCCATGGCGACTTGTGTCAGTTGCTCCTCTCTTTATTTGAGTCGTTGGGCTAGGGTTCCTCTCCATTCCGTCCGGTTGATTGCTACGCTCTCCCATGACTCCGTGTTGATGCCCACAGCTTTCATATCGCGTTTTATGATGTCACGATACCGCAGTTGTAGCCGCCCAGTGGGTCTTCTTCCATAGGCCAGCTCTCAATACAGGAGGTCTTTTGCAATGCGAACGTCTGGCATGCAGTGGACATGGCCTAGGCAGCGGAGTCTGCGCTGTTTGTGAACATAGTAGGCAGATCCGCGAGAGACAGGACCTCAGTGTTGGGCACCTTGTCTTGCCATGAGATTCCTTATATACGTCGGATACGTCACACGTGGGTGGTGTTCAGACGCGTGTCTTGCTTGGCATATCATATATATATGCGATTAAGGCCCTACACAACTTCCTGTGCCTTGTAGCTCTTAATATATTTTATGTTGTTATTTCTCCCAAGCTCAGCTTTGCCATCCACTTGCTTAAGCCTGTCAAGTATGTCACACGGTGATTTTCCCGGTCCTTCTTTCCCTCTATCCGCCATAGGAGTATCATATTCCCCAAGCCCTCTATCCTCATTATGTGCCTCAGAAACTTCAGATTTTCCAAGCTACCTAACCGAATAATATCTTTCAAACTTTCCTTGATTATGTGTACGCCGTCTTTTAGCGTTGTTTGTCTCTCCTGGTCGCATTTTCCTTTATGTTTTTGAAGTGATGGATTCAGTTTGTTTCTTCGTCTTGATGACACGACTGATAGTTAAAAGGCTGACACCAACAATATCCGCGATCACTCTATAAGGCTTGCCAGTGTGTTCGTGCAGCAAGCGTACGCTTCTTAGCGTAACGTCCAACGAAGGCAATGGTTGTTGGACAACTAATTGACAGTCAAGACAATAGTGTCTGGACGTAATAAAAACCTGATGCAATCAAGGATGACGCAAGATTTTTCAAGGCCAAAAAAATTTCATCATACACCGCAATAACAGCAGTGCAAAATTAACTAATCTGAGGGAAAAATAGAAATCGATTACAGCCTGCACAATAGTGGGTTTAAAACTAACCATATGGTGAATAAAAAGGGAAACTAATGCAGTTGTTTCAGTTAATTTGCACAAGGGTGTAGATAGATAGATAGATAGATAGATAGATAGATAGATAGATAGATAGATAGATATGAAGAGGCGAAGAGAGATAGATAGATAGAGAGAGAGAGAGAGATATGAAGAGGCAAAGATAGAGAGAGAGAGATATGAAGAGGCAAAGATAGATAGATAGAGAGAGAGAGATATAAAGAGGCAAAGATAGATAGATAGAGAGAGAGAGATATAAAGAGGCAAAGATAGATAGATAGATAGAGAGAGATATGAAGAGGCAAAGATAGATAGATAGATAGATAGATATGAACAGAATGACATAGATAGATAAATAGATAGATAGATAGATAGATATGAACAGAATGACATAGATAGATAGATAGATAGATAGATAGATAGATAGATAGATAGATAGATAGATAGATAGATATGAAGAGGCAAAGATAGATAGATAGAGATATAGATATAAAGAAACTAACATAGATAGATAGATAGATAGATAGATAGATAGAAACTAACATAGATAGATAGATAGATAGATAGAAACTAACATAGATAGATAGATAGATAGATAGATAGATAGATAGATAGAAACTAACATAGATAGATAGATAGAAACTAACATAGATAGATAGATAGATAGAAACTAACATAGATAGATAGATAGATAGAAACTAACATAGATAGATAGATAGATAGAAACTAACATAGATAGATAGATAGATAGAAACTAACATAGATAGATAGATAGATAGATAGAAACTAACATAGATAGATAGATAGATAGAAACTAACATAGATAGATAGATAGATAGATAGATAGAAACTAACATAGATAGATAGATAGATAGATAGAAACTAACATAGATAGATAGATAGATAGATAGATAGATAGATAGAAACTAACATAGATAGATAGATAGATAGATAGATAGATAGAAACTAACATAGATAGATAGATAGATAGATAGATAGATAGATAGATAGATAGATAGATAGATAGAAACTAACATAGATAGATAGATAGATAGATAGATATAAACTAACATAGATAGATAGATAGATAGATAGATAGATAGATAGATAGATAGATAGATAGAAACTAACATAGATAGATAGATAGATAGATAGATAGATAGATAGATAGAAACTAACATAGATAGATAGATAGATAGATAGATAGATAGAAACTAACATAGATAGATAGATAGATGGATAGAAACTAACATAGATAGATAGATAGATAGATAGATAGATAGATAGATAGAAACTAACATAGATAGATAGATAGATAGATAGAAACTAACATAGATAGATAGATAGAAACTAACATAGATAGATAGATAGATAGATAGAAACTAACATAGATAGATAGATAGATAGATAGAAACTAACATAGATAGATAGATAGATAGATAGAAACTAACATAGATAGATAGATAGATAGATAGATAGATAGATAGATAGATAGATAGAAACTAACATATATAGATAGATAGATAGATAGAAACTAACATAGATAGATAGATAGATAGAAAGAAACTAACATAGATAGAAACTAACATAGATAGATAGATAGATAGATAGATAGATAGAAACTAACATAGATAGATAGATAGATAGATAGATAGATAGATAGATAGATAGATAGATAGATAGATAGAAATGGAGAGATTTCTCATCTCTTTCATCGTCGGTCTCTGTCGGACATCTTTCACAAATTTACTCCATAAACTCCCGATTTTTCACAACTTTCGGTAGCTTGTCGATGTATGTTCGGTTAATTTTCTAAGCGCCACTTAGATGTGGCATAAGGCCGAAAGTATGGGGTACCCAGTGTAGATCGAACTCACTACTGTGGATGTATGTTCGGAGTGGGTGCCCACGGCTCCATTTTTCAGTTGGAGAATTCCACATTTTTATAGATAATTTCTTACTTGCTACGCCAACAGTATCCTGAAAACAACAGCCTTCTCCTTGCAATGGTTATAGTCATTGTAATATTAATCATTTTTCTAAAAGGAAACATTTGGCAAACATTGACCGAGCAGTAATTGTTACTTCCGGTGGTAATTTTTATATACTTTCTCTTGGTACAATTTTTTAGAGAAATAAATTTCTGAAATCCAGCAACTGTTGTTGCTCTTTATTGATAGGGGTTTCCTTCCTAACCTTTTATTTGAAGTAGTGTGGAATGTCAATATCTTCATTATCTCACTATTTTCTCTCTCAGTTGAAATTTATGAAATCTTTCTCTTAAAATAACTATTCAGGAAAATAGGTTTCTCAAGTTCAGTAGCTGTTATCGCTTTTTTCAGTATTGATGGGGGTTTCCTTCCTAACCTTTTATTTGAAGTAGTGTGGAATGTCAATATCTTCATTATCTCACTATTTTCTCTCTCAGTTGAAATTCATAAAATCTTTCTCTTAAAACAATTTTTCTGGAAAATAGGTTTCTCAAGTTCAGTAGCTGTTATCGCTTTTATGAGTATTGATAGGGGTTTCCTTACTAACCTTTTATTTGAAGTAGTGTGGAATGTCTACATCTTGATTATGTCATTATTTTCTTGTCGCGTTACATGCGATATATAAAATCTATAGATAGATATGAAAAGAATAATATAGACATGAACAAATAAATATATAGATATGTATGTATGTATGTATGTATGTATGTATGAACAGACTGAGGTAAACATTAATAGATAACCGGACCGGCTGCCCTAGAAAGAAATAGACATATCGACAGAAAAAGGATGAAATTAGAAGGAAAGAAAATGATCCGTTGTTTGGCCTCTTAAAATACGTCTATAGTTTTAAATATCTCATTGACTATTTAGTCGAACAATTGAAGCATTCAGATGTCTACAAACCCAACGCATTCCTGCCGCGCACTAATCTTTGCCTTCATTCCCGTCGGTCGCTGCCAATTCTAGTCATACAGTTTTTATTAGGATTATTTGGTTACTTATCTTTTTTTTTTAGTGTGTGTGGGGGTGGGGGTCACTAAATAGTTGCAAGATTACAATTTAGACTGGGAACGCTTTATGTCCACTGATAGTTTTATTCTTTAGAGCGTACGAAAACAAAACTAACCAGAGAGAGAGAGAGAGAGAGAGAGAGAGAGAGAATGCTATCTATCTATCTATCTATCTATCTATCTATCTATCTATTTCAGTCTGTCTACATCTATCTATCCATTTGTCTATCCCAGAGTTTTCATTATCTATCTATCTCTCTCTCTCAGTTCGTTCATATCTATCTATCTATCTATCTATCTATTATAGTCTCATCATTATCTCTCTCTCTCTATCTATCTGTTCATATCTATCTATCTATCTATCTATCTATTATAGTCTCATCATTATCTCTCTCTCTCTATCTATCTGTTCATATCTATCTATCTATCTATCTATCTATTATAGTCTCATCATTATCTCTCTCTCTATCTATCTGTTCATATCTATCTATCTATCTATCTATTATAGTCTCATCATTATCTCTCTCTCTCTCTCTCTCTCTCTATCTATCTGTTCATATCTATCTATCTATCTATCTATTATAGTCTCATCATTATCTCTCTCTCTCTATCTGTTCATATCTATCTATCTATCTATCTATTATAGTCTCATCATTATCTCTCTCTCTCTATCTATCTGTTCATATCTATCTATCTATCTATTATAGTCTCATCATTATCTCTCTCTCTCTATCTATCTGTCTATCTATCTATCTATCTATCTATTATAGTCTCATCATTATCTCTTTCTCTCTCTCTCTCTATCTATCTATCTATCTTTCTATCTATCTATCTCTTTCTCGATCTGTACTAATCTATCTATCTATCTATCTATCTATCTATCTATTTCTCGATCTGTTCTAATCTATCTATCTATATATCTATCTGTTCTAATCTATCTATCTATCTATTTCTCGATCTGTTCTAATCTATCTATCTATCTATTTCTCGATCTGTTCTAATCTATCTATCTATCTATTTCTCGATCTGTTCTAATCTATCTATCTATTTCTCGATCTGTTCTAATCTATCTATCTATCTATTCTAATCTATCTATCTATCTATTTCTCGATCTGTTCTAATCTATCTATCTATCTATTTCTCGATCTGTTCTAATCTATCTATCTATCTATTTCTCGATCTGTTCTAATCTATCTATCTATCTATTTCTCGATCTGTTCTAATCTATCTATCTATCTATTTCTCGATCTGTTCTAATCTATCTATCTATCTATTTCTCGATCTGTTCTAATCTATCTATCTATCTATCTATCTATCTATCTGTTCTAATCTATTTATCTATTTCTCGATCTGTTCTAATCTATCTATCTATCTATTTCTCGATCTGTTCTAATCTATCTATCTATTTCTCGATCTGTTCTAATCTATCTATTTCTCGATCTGTTCTAATCTATCTATTTCTCGATCTGTTCTAATCTATCTATTTCTCCCGATCTGTTCTAATCTATCTATTTCTCGATCTGTTCTAATCTATCTATCTATCTATCTATCTATCTATCTGTTCTAATCTATCTATCTATCTATTTCTCGATCTGTTCTAATCTATCTATCTATCTATTTCTCGATCTGTTCTAATCTATCTATCTATCTATTTCTCGATCTGTTCTAATCTATCTATCTATCTATTTCTCGATCTGTTCTAATCTATCTATCTATCTATTTCTCGATCTGTTCTAATCTATCTATCTATCTATTTCTCGATCTGTTCTAATCTATCTATCTATCTATTTCTCGATCTGTTCTAATCTATCTATCTATTTCTCGATCTGTTCTAATCTATCTATCTATCTATTTCTCGATCTGTTCTAATCTATCTATCTATTTCTCGATCTGTTCTAATCTATCTATCTATTTCTCGATCTGTTCTAATCTATCTATCTATTTCTCGATCTATCTATCTATCTCTTTCTCGATCTATCTATCTATCTCTTTCTCGATCTATCTATCTATCTCTTTCTCGATCTATCTATCTATCTCTTTCTCGATCTATCTATCTATCTATCTATCTATCTCTTTCTCGATCTATCTATCTATCTATTTCTCGATCTATCTATCTATCTCTTTCTCGATCTATCTATCTATCTCTTTCTCGATCTATCTATCTATCTATCTCTTTCTCGATCTATCTATCTATCTCTTTCTCGATCTATCTATCTATCTCTTTCTCGATCTATCTATCTATCTATCTATCTATCTATCTATCTATCTATCTATCTATCTCACTCTGTTCAAATCAACTGTGACACCTACTAAACGAGCTTGTGAAAAAGGGTGACAGAATATAGACTGGGGCATAGTAAGAAGGCAAACATTACTAAGACTGACTAATTTGTTTTTTAAGGCTCATCATTCTTTTGCAGGTTATTTAAAACCAGAATTTTTTTTAATTTTAAGATTCTAAATAAATCTAATAATGATTTACTGATTCTTCTTCTACTTCTTCTTCTATGTGCCGTGTCCCTTCAGGACGTAGACGATCATGGTTTTTCACATCACCCTATCCCTTGTCAGTTTTAATATCGCTTCTTCCCCTCTCAATCGCCGCTCCCACATCCATCTACTCAAATCCATCAAGTATGTCATGCATTGCTTTCCCTTGTCTCTCCTCCCATCTATCCGTCCCGTGAGTATCAGGTTCTCCAAGCCCTTCTTCCTCATGACATGTTCCAAAAAACTGCAGCTGTCTTGTTCTGATGTTAAGGATCAGTTTATTCTCGTGTCCATCTTCTCCCAAACCTCGTCGTTGCTCACATGTTCTGTCTACGGTATTACTGAACTAAATTCCGATGCAGCCGCCATCAAGGACGATGCACTTGTTCTGTTGATGCAGGAGTGCATAAGTGTCATCTCCTCGAAAAATATGGTGTCAAGTGACTGGAACCTGTCTTGAAACGACAGCGGTGAAATCTGATGCACGGCACCTGAATGCTATTTGGCGAGCTTAAGTGCCTGACCCTCCGTCTTCAGATCATATTTAGGCCACCATTGAAATCACTCAGATCAACAAAAATGATCGAGGTTTTGCTAAAGTGCTTTTATAACACTAACCATCACATGTATCATTCTCACCATTTTTGCCACTTTACTGACCACACACACACACACACACACGCCTATATATATATATATATATATATATACGTACAGATTGGCGGAAATGCACAAGAGCACAGACGCTCACATGCACACATACACTATGATTAAAAAAACTTGCACCAAATAAAAGCGAATATAAAAAAGCAGAATCAAAAAGTGACGTCATGAATATGTAATGAATATGCATACACCTTGGTTCCCCCTCACTGGAATGTGATTGGCTTGTGTCAGTCATAAATACAGACGAAGGCGAGGACACATAGAGGTCTACTGGTCTACCGCTATAGGTCTATGTCCATAGGTCTACCACTTTTGATCTACGACTATTGGTCTATGTCTATTGACTGCATACGACGAGTACCGTCCATTACCTCTACGTAATAGATTGTCCTACTCGGTTGCATTTGCCTAAACCTGGAATTATATATATATATATATATATATATATATATATATATATATATATATATATATAGTTGGAGAATTTTTGTCTTGATTTTCAATTGAAATTAAAGCCAAAATACGATGTTTAGAACGGCTCATGATTAAACATAATAGACATTCATTGTCTCTTATATTTAACAGTATATATATATATATGTGTGTGTGTGTGTGTGTGTGTGTGCGCGCGCACGCGCGTGTGTGTGTATAAAAAACCCAGTACATATATTGGTTTTACTACAACCACGCTCTCCCGTAGACTTACATGTCATCTTTCTGATCAGAGTACAATTAAACAACATTTCTCTGAAAAACATAAACATGTAGGTAATATCAGACAGATTTTGGTAAACAATACAGTGATCCTTACTCATACACATCGTAAGAGGAACCTTCAAATATTGGAGGCCATGTACATCAAATCTAAACAACCAACAATTAATAAAATCACCTTTAAATCCGGACATAACACGTTACATTGCATTTAATTACATGGTTTTGTAGTCATTTCGTGCTATCATGCGGTGTGACGTTATAGAACCGCATTGCAAATTTGAGAACTGCGTTTGTTATTTCTTGTAACTATTGCCGTTGCCTAGCGGAGTTTTATGTCAACACAAAATAAAATCGTCGATTATGGTGGATGTTATTGTATTACCGTCTTAATAACCTCTCTGAAGATGGCTCATGTGAGCCGAATGATTAGAAGCAAATTAATAAAAAATTATCCCAATGTTGGAGAATTTTTGCCTTTATTTTCAACTGAAATTAAAGCAAAAATACGACGTTTAGAACGGCTCATGATTAAACATAATAGACATTCATTGTCTCTTATATTTAATAGCATATGTTTAAAAAATTACTTTCTGCCTCGATATACTATATATATATATATATATATATATATATATATATATATATATCCTTTTCCGGGACATATCAAAAAGTATAAACAATCAATTGTAAATACACCCTGACGAGTGGATTGAGTGATTCCCGAGAAGGGTCCTTCTACGAAATTAGTCGGGATGCTGAAGATAATATCAATCAGCTAAGTGACAAAACATTTATTTGCATCATATATATATATATATATATATATATATATATATATATATATATATATATATCATAGCGTTAAAGAAAAAAAATTATTAAGATCGGCCATACCAAATATTAAAACAAAATTACCAGTCGACCGGTTTCTTCCCCACTCACCAGAACTATAAACGGGGGAATATTATGAAATATAAATTCGTTATGGGTGACATGAATAAACGGAAGGGGAAATTTTAATTTTGTTAAGAGTTAATACATCTGAAGATGCTAGAGACCCAGCAAAGCAAGCCCAAACAAGCACTTCTTTTGTTTACAAAGAGAGGGACGCCTAGAACTGATAAACAGTGTATCCAACACCTTCAGATGAAAAACGGGAGAACCAGTCCACACTAAAATCCAAAACACAACTCGGAATTTTTATCAGATGATCCGCAATCAGTCAGTTAAGTGCCATACGTGATACACGCTTGGGCGATCATGTCTCGAAAGAGACATGACTGACTGGGCAGAAGATTATCCTGCAGTAGGTTGCCATTGATTTCTGCGGTAGACTGGTTGCCGACCAAGGCTATAGAACCCAATCTGTCCTGCTGTTTAACCCATAACTGGAAGGAAGAGACGGATTAATACCTTTCCCAAGGGTATTTGCGCATAAGTGAATACAATGGATTCAACTGGAATTCGAACTCGGCTCCCCGGCTTCTCGTTCCGAGCCGATATCCACTGTACCACAACGGACACAACTAACATCCAAACGCTGCGTCGTTCTACCTTTGTAGTCAACGCCACAATTACATTTAAAGTAGTAGAGAGCAGAATTAATATGATGTGAGGTGGTAAAACGTCTTTACGCATAGATGGAGAGACAGATCTTGTTTTAAACACAATACGTTAGCTGCAAAAATGAAATCCCCTTGGCAAAGGTCTCACTCACCCTACCCAACCACGCTATTCGAAGATAAACTGGACATTTTCAAAACGTTGCAGGTTTCATTTTATTAAACTCAGTAATCTTATTTCGAATAACCGATTGAACAATGTCCGAAGGATTGAGATTGTTCACAAAGATACTAGTTTCAACAAATTTCATTTTTCAAGATGTCATCTGAACAAATCATTAGCGCTCACCGAGTGGCATTCTTTTTGTCCTAAACAACAAAAGATCAATTTGAACAAGACTTTGGCCCATATGGTGCTAATAATTAGTTACCATACTTGATAGAAATCTTATTCTCATGAAACCAAAAAGACTATATTTATAAGATAAAGAAATTATTATTGCCGTAGAAATTAACATAAAAATCTAACAATTCAATTCTTCTATTTAAAATACGGCCCCTAAATTTACTGGCCTGTATTTGAAAATGTTTAACTTGATGTTCAATCCAAGGTCATCTAATCGTCTTTGATGGAAATGCAACGTTCTAAATATGACATCCGCGTTTAAAATTAACGTTGTATATCTGACTCACTCAACCATCAATAAAATGTTTTCCTTCTTGTCCTGTACCCTCATATTCTTTCCGTATGGATATATTTAACTCATTCATTTTTTTAAAAATAGCTTTGATGAGTTAAATATTTTAAAAGATTTTTCATGAACTAAATTATTTTCATTATAATACACTGTTAAATTCTAATATTGAGTTCTCATCGGATTACGATACCCCGTGTAATTAACCTTACAAATTACCAAGGATGCTACTTAATATTGTATATATATAAAAAAGAAAATTAAGGCAGACACGTTATTTCTTGGTAAATCGGAAGTGTAGGCCTATTTCAGACGAACCATCATCAGCTTCCATCTTTATTGTACAAAGGTAAAATCCTTGTTACAATAAAAACGGAAGCTGATGATGGTTCGTCTGAAATAGGCCTACACTTCCGATTTACCATGAAATAACGTGTCTGCCCTAACTTTTCTTATATTTGCTCTGTATGTATTTATATACATATATATTTAGAGCTCTCTTAGAGAGTTATCCTACCACTGTATGTACAAGATACTCCTTTGGATTCTTCTACAGCGCATGTTGATATATATATATATATATAGTTATTATTATAGTAAAACTTACCAGGAAAACAGTATCACTAATGACTAAAAGCATAAAGTCCTACCGTTAACAAAACGTTAAACAAAGTCGTCAGACCCAAAAGGTAACACCAAATGGGTAAAGGGGGATAAAAAAAGAAACAAACAAAGCAAAAGCCGTGTTCGAAAGAAAAAAAAAACCCAAGACGAAAACCTTAACAAAAAAGAGCTCGATACGAAAGTACGAGAGTAGAGCAAAGACACTTTTAGATTTAGTTCATATATATATATATGTGTGTGTGTGCGTGTGCGTGTGTGTGTGTGTGTGTTATTAAGTTGCAATGATACTTAGTGCAAAACTTGCTGTTTTACAAGAAATTATATAAAAAACGACAACAAGCATACACACACGAACAAAAACACTTTATCATGACCAAAAAAGGGAGCATAACACCGAAAAAAAGCTCGACCCAACAGAGTAAATATATATATATATATATATATATATATATATATATATAAGTGTGGCACTGATGTCCGCACCGTATGATGACAGTCTCTTGCATGCTTGAACACAGTCTTTAGGTCTAAAAAACGCTCTCAATTATAACACAGACTATCGCCATTCTGTGCCGAAATCAGCGTCCACACATGCAATATCCTGGATACTGTGCACTTGAGATATAAATATGCCGCAAGGCGATATTTTATCATATATATATATATATATATATATATATATATAGTCATCCGCAGACAGATCTGTATCACAGCTCATCAGTACGGTTAGATATCCGATTGCTTTTTACCCACGATTGAAACCCGACCGAATTGGCGTCAGTCGGCGATTCTACCTCTGAGCTATGGGCGCTCGGTGGAATAAGGCAGATATTTTAGCGTGTATATTGTCATTATACCCGCCCAATAGCCAGAGTGCTCTAATCCATTACTGAATGAGCGATGCGTACATACCTGAGTATAAGTTTATATCTATCTATCTATATATATATATATATATATATATATATATATATATAAATATACTTATTTATAAATGGAACTTTGTCTCTCTGTGTGTTTACACAGTTGTACTATAAGCGTCTGCGAGTGTTCTTAGCTAGGTTTTGAGCCGAGGTATCCCCGATAAATATTGAAAATCGATAATCGAAAAATCGGGTTATAGAACGAGTGGTCCGATTTTAATCAAATTTGATACACTCCACCCACGTCTATTGAACAGGTTAAGAGACTCATCCCTTGTTCTCTGTTTAGGATGTGGTTTTCGGTTTTCTCTTTTCCAATCTTTTCATTTTTCTTCTTTTTTTTTTTTCAATTGGATTAGATAGAATAAACTATCGCCCGGTTCACACTCCACCCACGTCTATTGAACAGCTGTCTAGGCTCATCCCTTGTTCCCTGTTTAGGATGTGGTTTCCGGCTTTCTGTCTTCTAATCTTTTCACTCGTACGTAGCCCCCTGCACATCAGTAGCGTTGCCGCCTTGCTCGGGGTGATATGATTAAAAAACAAACAAACTCATAGACAAAGACATAAGAAACGATATTCAGAAGTTTATGGTTGCAGTTCTTACTATAGTGCAAAAAATCGATAATATATATATATATATATATATATATATATATATATATATATATATATAAGGCAAGATGTTTGTGTGTGTGTCTATTTATCTGCCTGTATTTTTTTCAGCCCTTTTAGTTTAGTTTTTGCTTCGGTTTTGGCTCTAAGTAGGTATAATTGTAGTTCTTAGTCTCAGCCATGATACCATTTAGTCAGAGGACTTATTTAGCCTTCAAAATTCAGTTTACGACGAAAAAACTTATTTGATATCGATACCAGGAAATCAAAATTTGACTTACATCCATTCATTTTTCTTTCAGTCTACGGTTTCGTTTTAACTGAAAACAACTACTGCTTTTTAGTCTTTCGTGCCAACGTCCGAAGAGTTTGAACTCCAGGACCATGGATTAGTTTTAAACCTTTCATATATATATATATATATATATATATATATAGCGACTGATCTACCAATAGCAGCAGTACTTCCAAAAAATCTCTAATCAGATGATTATCCTATCTTCGGGCCTGTTTTTATTCCACAGCATCATTAAAGCTAAGGACGCCCCATCAGTACTCAGAGTATCAGGAGGTTTTGTTGGGATCTGCCCCAATCGTCAGTCTTATCTCCTTTGATATCAGCTTGAGATTAATCAGATGTCAAGGTTTCAGTAAAAATGTCAGCCCAAAAACGGGAACTTATCTGTATTAGTCACCAAACGAATATTTCTAAAACCTGTTAGCGAGAGAGCTATAAATACAACCAATTCGCTATTAAGTCAGTCAGTAAGTCAGTTAAGTGCCTTACGTGATACACGCTTGGACGATCATGTCTCGAAAGAAACATGATTGACTGGACAGAAGATTTTACCCGCAGTAGGTTGCTATTGCTTTCTGTGGTCGACTGGTCGTCAGCCAAGGCTATAGAACCCAATCTGTCCTGTTATTTGACTCATAGCTAGAGGGGGAAGAGCTGTATTATATTATAAAGAAGTTATTTGTGAGGGATCATTTTATTAGTTCATAACAATAGAAACCCGATCCCCCACTTTATGCCCATTATAAATTTTAACTATATTTCCAACTATTTTCTTCAGTCAGTCAGTTAAGTGCCATACGTGATACACGCTTGGAGGATCATGTCTCGAAAGAGACATGACTGACTGGGCAGAAGATTTTACCCGCAGTAGGTTGCCGTTTCTTTCTGCGGTAGACTGGTTGCCAACCAAGGCTATAGAACCCAATCTGTCCTGTTATTTGACCCATAGCTGGAGGGAAAAGACGGATGAATACTTTTCTCAAGGGTATTTGTGCGTATATGATTGCAACGAATTCAAGTGGAATTCGAACTCGGCGCTCCGATTTCTCGTTCCGAGTCGATATTCACTGGACCACAACGCACATCCCGCTATTAAGTATGCTGCTCAAAAAATCAGTGACCTGTCAAAAGTGAAGAAAAGGATCCAAGGAAGAAATCCTAGAATTATTTTAAAAAAAGTGAAAGGATATACACCCGAAAGATAATTAGAAAGCAGTACGACGACTGTAGTTCGCTTGCCGAGTCCCGAATATTTAACCAGTGTTTGAAACCCAGTATTACGTGCTGAACCTTCGATAGACTGCTAAACCGGCTACTGCTCCAGCCGGTACGATCCTTTTATGTTAAAATGAAGGCCACCGCTCACTTCTGTGTTGGAAAGAATTCTCTCACTGAACTTGAGGGTACACACAGCCACCACCACCACCACCAGTTGTAGACATTTTAGCAGTCAGCTTGCTCCTATCAAAGTAAAACTTAATTCATAATATGGCTTATACATTATTTGGCAGGAATACGAATTTACGTATATGATCATGGCTCTCCACAACTCTTGTAACTCAAAGCAGGGTTTACCCCGCCGAGCTCCGCCGTCCATTTCCACCAGTTCATTATGTGGTCCTGGGCATGACGGTAAACTGCATCCGGCAGCAAGGCCTCTGATTGGGAGGTTGTGAGGAGCATGGAAACACCTCTTAATTGCTGTTGTTTGCAGGTCCACCCTGATCCGGAGTGGTAGCACCTATTAGGGTCTCAGATATGGGCAAATAGTTAACCCCGCAAACTGGGGTCAAAAACACTATGAAAGTATAAAAATGCTTTTATAGAAATATATATACATAAAAATTGACTTTTGGAAAAAAATATACATTTTTGAAGAAAAAATCATTACCACAACACATTTTTGAAGGAAAAAATTCTCAGCAAACCATTTTTGAATAAAAAACTAGAATACATTTTCATTTTTCTAAAATAAAAACGAATAAAAAGAAATTTCGTTAAAATCTGACTAAATTAACCCTCTCACTATAACCGAACATTTAAAAATACCTTAAAACCCCACCTTTTTGGTATTAAATGACCCACAGAGGTTGATATGTCGTTAAACAAAACTCACTCACTCATTCACCAGTTCATTATGTAGGCTACTGCTAGGAAGGTTCGGTAACTGTGTCAGGCCAGAAATTTCTTTTTCGTCAGAAGTGGAATGACTATATCGAATCCATTGCTAAATCCGCTGCTATGAAAGTCGGTTCTCTGTGCAGGGCCCGGAGGTTTTTTCCGTCTGAATCTATCCTGCACATTTATAAATCTACCATCCGCCCGTGCATTGAATACTGTTGCCATATCTGGTCGGGTGCACCTGCTATTCTCCTTGGGCTTCTAGACAAGGTACAGCGGAGGGTCTGTAATGTGATCGATACCGACTTAGCAGACCGCCTGCAGTCTCTCTCTCTCTCTCACCGGCACGACGTGGCTTCCCTGTGTCTCTTCTATAAATACTTTCACGGCTTCTGCTCCGATGAATTTAGATCACTGGTGCCCCCTAAATACGAATTTGCACGAGATACTAGATTAGCAACTAGATCCCACCCTTTTACAGTGAAACCGATAAAATGCAACCGCAACTTCTACTCCAATAGTTTTTTTTCTCGCACTTCCTGACTGTGGAATTCTCTTCCACATGACGGCTACAATTCCCAGGAGTTTAAATGTAAGGTCAATAGACACCTCCTAACAAACTAACTTCCATTCTTTCAAATACTCTTCCCACCCACCCAACTATCTATTACCCACCTTCTGACATTTCCTATATCTAACCACTCTTCCTATTTACCTCCCCCTATGTAGCCCCAAGCGCAATAGTGACAGTGGAATGCCTTGCTTGGGGTGAAATGATTAAAAAAAAATCCATTTTGCGCATTTAAAAATCTATTTGTCCGTACATTAAATATTGTTTCCATATCTAGTCGGGTAGTCCTTCTATTCATCTCGAGTTTCTCGACAAGATCTAAAGAAGGATCTGCAATTTAATCGGGCCTGAGTTGGCATCTCGACTTCAGTCCTTTCTCGTCCACGTGATGTCGCTTCCGTTTCTCTTTTCTGCAAATATTTTCATGGCAACTGCTCTGATGGATTTTCCCCTGGGGCTCCGACAACATGAATTTGAGCGTGTTACTAGACTGGCATCTATGTCCCACCTTTTTAATGTTGAAATAGTTATTTTTTTTTATATTCTTTTCACCTCAAGCAAAGCAGTACTGCTACCGGTGCACAGGGGATTACAGGAGAGGAGAGCGAAAAAGAAGAAGAAGAAAAGGGTACAAGAAAAAGAGAAAGTATAAGAGAAAGATGCGAATCAAGAAAATAAAAGGTAACAATTGACGTTGCATTTAAACTCTTGGAGATTGTAGTTATCTGAGAAGCAAGTATACAGAAGGGAGTTTTACAGGCAGGAAGTGCGAGAAAAGAAGCTATTACAGTAGAAGTGATGGTTACATTTGATTGTTTTAACTGTAAAATGATGGGACCTAATTACCAATCCTGTAGCTCGAGTAAATTCGTGTAGACGGGGAACCAGGGAGCTGAGCTCGTCAGAGCAGAAACCGTGAAAATACTTGTAGAAAAAGACAGAGGGAAGCCACATCTCCTGGCCTGACACAGTGATCCAACTTTCTTAGCAGTAGATGTAATTTGCACGAGACACTAGATTAGCAACTAGGTCCCACCCTTTTACAGTGAAACCGATAAAATGTAACCAAAATTTCTACTGAAATACATTATTATCTATTATAAAAAACGTCATATTTCATGCACAAAGAGAATTTTTTCTTGTGCAGTATATTATTGTTACAAGATGATAGAAGTATGCCACTACCCAGCCGGTCGCTGTTGGTTTCAATCCAGTCAGCTGGTCGTAAATTGACTGTCACGGTTTTCTCCCTTGTCCCACGTTGTGGCAGGGTTAGGGTTAGGGCGTTTGTTCTGTATGTTGGTTTGAAAAGTATTGATTCTGTTGGTGAGATTGGGAAAAAAACCCGGGGTTTATTCTGGTAATTTTTTTATGACGGCACTCTTGAAGATTTTCCTTGTGAATAATATTTTCTCTTTTGATGAGTATGGCATTTTTTGGTGGAAATTTTGGCCTGATTTATTTCTGTGTATAACCAATGCATTTGTTAAATTGTTATTCATGAGGTCTATTTTGTGTTCATAGATACGTTTTTTTTTTTAAATTTTAGAATGTTTCTCCAACCTATTGCGAAGAACAATTTGGGTAATATATTGAAGAAACATGCAAAGATTTTTAAAAACATCGTATCTATGAACACAAAAGCATGGATATCTACTAAAATAACCGTTTGAATATATATACTAAAATATCTGCTAAAAATAACACTGAAAGTAAAAAAAAAATGTCGAATTAAAATAAAGATCTATTAAGTCTTTAGATGTGTAACAAATGTAATCCTACTGAATGACACACATTTTCGTAACAAAGATCTATCGAAAATAATCAGGCCGGTAGAAATAAATATATAATACTGTTTGATTATAAATAGAATATCTACTTAAATACAAGTATCGATCAAAAATAATGTTCAAACAATTCATTTCAAATTGTCGGTTGTTTATAACCAAGTTTCGTTAATCTTCGTTAATTTCCGTAACATGACGATTATCGTTAATAATCCGGCCGGTAGAAATAAATATATAATACTGTTTGATTATAAATAGAATATCTACTTAAATACGAGTATCGATCAAAAATAATGTTCAAACAATTCATTTCAAATTGTCGGTTGTTTATAACCAAGTTTCGTTAATCTTCGTTAATTTCCGTAAATATAAAACAGAATATCTACTTAAACTCCGACCACGCTGTTGTCTCTCTCAGTATTTCTTTCCACTCTCACTTCCCCCCCAGGAGCCCCCTACCTATAGGACCTTCTAACTCTACCAAAAAGCTGACTGGGATGCGTTTCGCGATTTCCTCTGCGACGTCCCTTGGGGAAAAGTGTTCGACCTATCAGTTGATAATTGTTCCTCTGAGGTCTCGTCATGGGTGAAAGCTGGCATTGATGCCTTCATACCCACCAGGAAGTATTGCCTAAAACCTCATTCCTCTCTGTGGTTCTCTCCGGCCTGCTCAGCCGCCATTGCCCAAAGGAACCATTACTTCCGTCTATTCCGGAGACAGTCATCTGATCACAATAGGCGCCTGTTCACATCTGCTCGCAATGAGTGCAAGAGAACCCTAAATGACGCCAAACGGCTGTTTGATGAGAGAATGCGACAGCGCATAGCTGACCGCAAGTTCGGCTCCAAGGACTATTGGAGGATTTTCAAACGAGTGCTGAACAGTAGCAAATCCTCAATACCTCCTTTAATCCATGAATTTGAGGTTCACACATCATCTGCGGACAAAGCTGAGTGCTTTGCCCGCAGATTCTCATCCAACTCCACATTTGACTCATCTGGAGTACACCCACCCGACTTCCCTATTAGAACTGAGGCCAAACTGCACGACGTATATATTACCCCGACAGTAGTATCCCGAGTAATTTCAAAACTCGACCCCCATAAGGCGAGTGGAGACGATGGAATCCCGGTGATAGTCCTTAAGAGGTGTGCTCCTGAACTTTCCCCTGTCCTCTCTAAACTCTTTAACTAATGCCTTTCTGCTTCCTGTTTTCCTGCATGCTGGAAGTTTTCTTCAGTCGTTCCTGTATTTAAGAATTGTGGTGAACCCTCGGACCCATCCAACTATCGCCCTATCAGTCTTCTACCGATATTCGGGAAAGTATTCGAGGCCATAATCAATGCTGAAATAGTTCAACATCTCACTGCCCACAAACTCTTCTCTGACAGGCAATATGGCTTCCGCTTTGCCAGGTTCACGGCCGACTTGCTAACAACCGTAACGGAGTACATGCTCCAGGCCATTGATGAGTCTGACGAGGCTCGCGCGGTTGCTCTGGACATCTCCAAGGCTTTCGACAGGGTTTGGCACCTTTTCTTTTTTTTCTTTTTTTTTCAATTGGAGCAGATAGAATAAACTACCGCCCGGTTCACACTCCACCCACGTCTATTGAACAGGTGAAGAGGCTCATCCCTTGTTTCCTGTTTAGGATGCGGTTTCCGGTTTTCACTTTTCCAATCTTTTCACTCTTTTCTTTTCTTTATTTTTTTTAATTGTAGTAGATAGACTAAACTATCACCCGGTTCACACTCCACCCACGTCTATTGATCAGGTGAAGAGGCTCATCCCTTGCTCCCTGGTTAGGATGTGGCTTCTGGCTTTCTCTTTTCCAATCTTTTTACCCTTACGTAGCCTCCTGCACATCAGTCGCGTTATCGCCTTGCTTGGGGTGATATGATTAAAAAAAAATACAAGTATCGATCAAAAATAATGTTCAAACAAATCATTTCAAATATGTGTATGTGTATTTTTATATACATGCGTAGTACACACGTGTATATGTGTTTAGCACGGGTGTAGATACCATCACAGACACGCGCACACACAATTATCATTGCTATCAAGATATGATTATAATAACCGTCACCTTCTTACATGTACACTTCCTCCAATCACCCAACCAGCATAAACAAGCAATCTAAAGGTTGATAAATAACCACAAATAAACTAAAGAAATATGCCTTTGTAAAATAACTTGAAAAGGCGATTTCTCTTTTCACCTACTCCCTCTAATCTCCTAGTAGCTTCTATATACGGCCCACTAAAAGAGTAATGGAAAATAGTCTTCAGATGGCATTGAGGCGTGAAACTGACAATCACCATGCAGTGTTGATGCCTTGTCTGTGTTCATATTATATATACACACACACACATACACACACACACACATATATATATATATATATAATATATATATATATATATATAATCATCCGCAGACAGATCTGTTTCGCGGTATCACAGCTCATCAGTACGGTTAGACTCCAATTGCTTTTAACCCAGGATTGAAACCCAACCAAATTGGCGTCAGTCGGTGATTCTACCTCTGGGCCATGGGCGATCGGTAGAAGAAGGCAGACTTTTTAGTATGTATATTACCATTATGCACGCCCAATAGCAAGAGTGATCTAATTCATTAGTGAATAAGCGATGCGTACATGCCAGTGTAGCTACAGTTTTTCAAAGTCTACCAATCTTCCAGAATGCTCAATCAGGGTGTCAGAGCGTAATACGAGTGAATACAGAACGAAGAAAGAATTTTTAAAACGTCGAAAACATTAATTTAAAACAGTGCTCGATATATAATATATAGAGCTGTGAATATTTATTATAAATTATATTTTAGAGCATGTACATAATTTTTTCACCAACATCCCACACACAACTCACCAAATATAAGAAAAGAGGCTTTCCATTCCTATCCACACCGCCTAATGAGACATTGAAGTTTCAATGTCGAAACAAATGTACTATTTGTAGTGGATATATATAAAAAATTATGTACATGTTCTAAAATATAATTTATAATATATATATATATATATATATATATATATATATATATATATATATATCACAACCTGATTGAGCACTCTGGAAGAATGGTAGACTTCGAAAAACAGTAGCTACTCTAGCATTTACGCATCGTTCATTCAGCAATGAATTAGAACACTCTCTGCTTTTGGGCGTGTATAATGATAATATACACGCTAAAAAGTCCGCTTCCTTCTACCGAGCGCCCACAGCTCAGAGGTAAAATCGCCGACTGACGTCAATTTGGTCGGGTTTCAATCCTGGGTTAAAAAGCAATCGGGTGTCTAAGCGTACTAATGAGTTGTGATACAGCGAAACAGATCTGTCTGCGGATGACTATATATATATATATATGAGCCACGAGCGTTCTGTAGAAGAAGGCAGACCTTTTAGCGCGTATATCATTATACACACCAATAGCCATAGTGCTCTAATTCATTATTGAATGAGCGATGCGTATATGCAAGAGTAGCTACTGTTTTCAAAGTCTCCCATTCTTCCAGAGTATTCAGTCAGGGTGTGATATATATATATCTATATATCGAGACACATGATAGACATGCAGAGTTTATACGATTAGAACTGATAAGGAAATCCGATATCGGACTTAGTTCCCCTTCTTTTGATTTATAGATGGCCACTTATGTAATTAAAGCTGAGATAGCAAAAACAAAAAAAAAAAAAAGGAAAAAATGGACTCTATTCTAAATTCATTTTCTACGCAATGCGAAATGCCAGTAATGTCGATCCGCTAAAACCTTAACGTAAAACAAACTGACTAAAATAACCAGACAAATGACTTGTTGTTCAATTCAGTCATGTCAAAATCTCTGAGATGTCATCTTTGTAATGATTTCAACATTCGTGAAGGGATAACAGTCTTACGATAATGGACGAAACACATAAATTTAGTAATGTTTTGCGAGACTTATTGGATAAATCTTGTTAGACTGGCAAGCATATTGTCCCTTAAACTTAGTTTGGCCAAGCCTACGAGTGTAAATCACACAATGACCATTGATTGATCAATACAACTATAAGAGAATGTGTTAATCACTTGTAACAGAGAGTAGGTTACGAAATTCGATAGCGACGGTTGTGTTCCTTCAAAATAAATGAATTCGATATACACTGGTGTTTTACATATATATTCATAATATAGAACAACATAGTTTAAATAAGAAGATAAATTATATTTGTGAGATTAGCTATATTTTCTGTGCGTGTCTTCTGTGTAAGTGAATGATGCGCCCAGTTGTTTGGTTGAAACTAAGAAGTCGGTATGCCAAAGGAAGTATTCTAAATATTTGGAATAAACCGAATGTCATATAATAAAAACATTCAAAGAATTTAGGATAATTAATTTAAAACATATATATATATATATATATATATATATATATATATAGCTAACCTAGGTAGGTTCGTTGGCTCTTAAGGTTAGTTATTTACTTTCTTTGCTCTGCTCTGCTTGCGTATTCAGCGCTTTTTTTGTTTAAGGTTACTCGTCACAGGACTTTTTCTTTGGGCTACGTACTTTGACTGATGTTCAATTGATTAGCTCGTTCTTTTTTTATTACCCTTTTTTGCTTCTGCGTATGTACTTACTAGGAGGGTTTTTCGAAACTAATATAGCGATAAGTTTACATTTATATATATACTAGCAGTATAGCCCGGCGTTGCTCGGGTGTAATGAAAACTAATCCATGGTCCTGGAGCTCAGACTCTTTGGACGTTGGCACGAAAGGCTAAAAAGCAATAGTTGTTTCCAGTTAAAGCGAAACTGTAGACTGAAAGAAAAATGAATGAATATAAGTCAAATTTTGATTTCCTGGTATCGATATCAAATAAATTTTTTTCGTCGTAAACTGAATTTTCTAGGCTAAATAAGTCCTCTGAGTAAATGGTATCATGGCTGAAACTAAGAACTACAATTATACCTACTTATAGCCAAACCCGAAGCAAAAACTAAAATAAAAGGGCTGAAAAAAATAGACATACAAACAGATAAACAGACACACATACAATATCTTGCCATTTATATATATATTATTGATTTTCTGCACTATTGTAAGAACTGCAACCTTGAAACTTCTGAATATCGTTTCTTATGTCTTTGTCTATGAGTGTATCAATTTTGATTAAAATCGGACCACTCCTTCTATAACCCGATTCTTTCGATTATCGATTTTCTATATTTATCAGGTGTACCTCGACACAAAACCTAAGAACACTCGCAGATGCTTATAGTACAACTGTGTAAATTTTCAAGAAAATCGGTTCAGCCGTTTCGGAGTCTATAGGTAACGGACACACACACACAGACAAAGTTCCATTTATAAATAAGTATATATATATATATATATATATATATATATATATATATATATATCAGTGAGAGAGAGAGAGAGAGAGAGAGAGAGAGAGAGAGAATAAAAAGATGCCTTGAACGTTTTGTTTAAAGTGCAGGTTTATTGTTGCTATTATTATAATTATTACTTGCTTTTTGTGTGATATATTAAGTGTCCATAGAGTAAACTTTAGACTCAAAACACGTGCGACACTAATACCATTACGGACGCTTAATATATCATACAAAAAGTAAGTAATATTAATAATAATAACAACAACAAATCTACACTTTAAACAAAACGTTCATCTTGCACATTCTCTCGTTGAAGTTTTTCTGTATTTAATATATATATATATATATATATATATATATATATATATAATTTCACTAAAAATGTTCAATAGACGTGGGTGGAGTGTGAACCGGGTGATAGTTTAGTCTATCTCCTCCATTTGAATATATACTTCCGAGATGAGGTAATATTTGCACTTCTGTCCTCGTCTTTATTTCTATGTTTACTACGATGTTTCTGCCGTTGTACACCGCCATCTTCAGGTGCTAGGAATTTTGAGCCCGAATCCTATATTTCGATCACTGGGATATATCATTCTCATTTCATGTGCGATGTCACTTCCGGATGCCATGTAGTCATTCTCTTTAACTCAACTCTGTATAAGTCATTTGCTAACCACTGCTGTAACCACGTATTGAACTCAGAACTCTTTTGGGAAAGAACCAACGCTTATATCCACTGGGCCATGTGTTCTTTGAACATCAGTGTATGAATTTTTGGGACGTAAAACCTAATGCCTCAGTAACCATTTTTTTTTTTTTTTTTACCAGAGCTCGTATTGCAATCTTTAAAGCTAATGATTTTCTCTAGCACTCCGTATTACTGATTGCCATATTGTATTCATTTCTATGCTTGGCTGGCTTAGGAGATTTTTGTGACCTAGCATATGCGCTGATTAAATTTACGTAGTTTCAAATGGTGTTCTATATAAGTTATTTGAACTTCTTTTCATAGAGGACGTTGATTTCCCGTCACCATTCATATGTGGTCAGCTATGCCTGATTTTTCTATTTCTCGTGTTAAGACATCCGTCGGTGCATGGAGCCATGCCGTTCTCCTCAGTGTTCTTGACAGGCTCTCCAAAGGAGAGTCTGTAATGTGATAGGTACTGATCTGGCGGCTCGACTGCAGCCACTTCCCCATCGTCGAAAATGTGGCCTCCCTTTGTCTGTTCTATAAATAATTTCATGGCTTCTGCTCAGACGAACTTAAGTCACTGATGCCTCCTCAACAGGTGTTTACTCGTGCAACCAGACTGGCAACTGGGTCCCACCCATTCACAGTCAGATTTGCCAAATGCAGACGACAATTCTACTCCTGCAGCTTCTTCTCTCGCACTTCCCGCCTGTGGAACTCGCTCCCGTATTCTTGCTTTCCTGACAGCTACAACCTTCAGAAATTTAAATGCAAAGTCAATACTCATCTACTAACCACTGGACTCTAGCTCTCTCCCCTCCCCTGTATAACCTTACCTTTCTCTCCACCTATGTATCTGTCATCGCACCTGCTTTCTCAGCTTTCTATTGTTCCTTTCTAACTAGTTTGTACTCCTCACTCTTTTCTAATTAATCTTTTTACATTTATGTAACTCCCTGCACATCAGTGGCGTTTCTGCCTTGCTCGGGGTGAAATGATTAAAAAAAAAAAAAAAAGACCTTGTGATGTTCTTGCTGCCTTACCTTAAATGGTCGACCTGTTTCTTGGTTATAATTCTTTCCACAGCTACATGGAATGGCGTACACACAGTCCTGAGCCAGTTTCTTCTCTATTGGAGGTCTTACTTGGGGGAGGTACCTGCGAAGTGTGGAACCACTTTTGAAGGTCCTCCTGATGTCATATAGATCACAGATCCTTTCTATTTTCTCCGATAAACCCATAAATTTTTATTAATTTATAAATGTTTATTAATTATTGTATAGTGTATGTATTTGCATTGTATGTGCATGTATTTGCATTGTATAGTGCATGTATTTGCATTGTATAGTGCATGTATTTGCATTGTATAGTGCATGTATTTGCATTTATACGTTCTTACATCCACTTGCACATTCATGCACGCACATATATAGGTGTGAGTATGCACACATACACATATATAAACGCGTGTGCGTGCACGCATATAGGCACACGCATGTACACAACCAAACTCACCGACACAAACATATGTACACTTATGTGTGTGTTTTGTGATTAAGACAGTGCTTAAATGCTAGTTTATATATATATATATATTACATACTCCCACACGTCCAGGACGTACCCAGTCTCACATATACGGAATTATTAAATAGTGTGTATATGTTAAAGTAAGTATTTGCTCATATATGTTATCGTTTATCTAATGTTTCATTTGTATTTAATGTTTAGTAGTTTATTTGTTTTTGCATTTGTGTTATTTATTTAGGGATTAAATATTGGGGCTAAGTTTCTTCATTTGCAGGTGTCTGTGAGTATGTATGTTTATATTTATATGCACGTGCACGTACCTATGTATATGATTCTGGCTCCATATGTATTCTGATAAGTTTGTATTGTGTATTTTTGCTTTCGAATGAAATATTGTGATTATAATATTTTTCTTTAAATTGTTTTTTTTTCTTTCTGTAACGCTTATATAACTTTTTCAGTCTGTGTTAATGTTACTAGTTACTATAGCTTTGTATATGATATTATTGGTTAAGCATTTATTGATAAGTTGGCAATTTTCATTATTTCCGTAGTTACATTTATTATTTTACTGGGTGTTATTGTCATTGTTTTGTTATTGGTTTTGTTGAGTATTTTTTTTTATTGTGCTTAGTTATTACTTCTCCATATTATTCACGCAGCTGTAAATAAATTTTGGTTGTAGGTTGGTCGATGATTTTTGATAATTTGCTATTTTTAGGAAAGTGTTTGTCAATTATTTGGCAATCATTTTGAAGAATAATTTCCCTGTTTGTTTTTATTATATTGTTGTAGACGGGGTGGTACGAACCAAATTATATTTATTTTGCTGTTGTTTTTAATTGATCAATTTTAATTGTACCAATTATTTCGGTTTTTGTATTCTAGTTTGTTTGGATATCAACTCTTTATCATAGTTGATTCATGTTTTTTGTTTTCTTTGAGTGTTTTAAGGCTACTAGAATTTGTAGAAATACTTTTATTTATAGAAATGGATATTCGTTTAATACGATAGCGGGTTGTTGGAATTTTTATTATTGTATTTTGGGTTGCTGTTTGATTTTTTGGTATGGTTTTTAGGCCCCGCTATTTAGATTGAATATTATATCGAGTTTTTGTTTGAATTTTATATCTATTGTAAATCGTTGGATTTTGAAGGTTTTATTATTTATTTCATTATTTTTTTCGTGGTTCTGCTGCTTGCAATTTCTTAGAATTAATCGACCGCCGTCCCTGTATAGACCGATATCTTCTTTGTTCTTAATAATTAGATTAAGTATATGCCGATGTCCACTGTACCACAGTGGATGTGGTACAGTGGATATCGGCTCGGAACGAGAAACCGGGGAGCCGAGTTCGAATTCCAGTTGAATCCATTGTATTCACTTACGTGCAAATACCCTTGGAAAAGGTATTAATCCGTCTCTTCCTTCCGGTTATGGGTTAAATAACAGGACAGATTGGGTTCTATAGCCTTGGTCGGCAACCGGTCTACCGCAGAAAGCAATGGCAACCTACTGTGGGATAATCTTTTGCCCAGTCATGTCTTTCAAGACATGATCACCCAAAATGTGTCTCACGTATGGCACTTAACTGACTCAGTGAATATAATAGTTGTAGACATGATTAAGGCTTCTACTGGGCATAAAGTGGGGGATACGTTTTCTATTGTTATGAAGTAATAAACTGACCCCCACTAATTACTACTTAATAATATAATACATCTCTTCCCCCTCTAGCTATGAGACAAATAACAGGACAGATTGGGTTCTATAGCCTTGGTCGGCAACCGGTCTACCGCAGAAAGCAATGGCAACCTACTGTGGGATAATCTTTTGCCCAGTCATGTCTTTCAAGACATGATCACCCAAAATGTGTCTCACGTATGGCACTTAACTGACTCAGTGAATATAATAGTTGTAGACATGATTAAGGCTTCTACTGGGCATAAAGTGGGGGATACGTTTTCTATTGTTATGAAGTAATAAACTGACCCCCACTAATTACTACTTAATAATATAATACATCTCTTCCCCCTCTAGCTATGAGACAAATAACAGGACAGATTGGGTTCTATAGCCTTGGTCGGCAACCGGTCTACCGCAGAAAGCAATGGCTACCTACTGAGGGATAATCTTCTGCCTAGTCAGTCATGTTTGTTTCGAGACATGATCGCCCAAGCGTGTATCACGTATGGCGCTTAACTGACTGACTGATATGCCGATGAGTTCTCTTACCATGATAGGTAATTATTGTTACCTCAAATTTATTGTCCTTTTGCCCATGTTTTATTATTGTAGTTTAGTATTGATTTTTGGTAGTGTTTAATTATATTAAGTCATCATTGGAGATTGTCATGTATTGTTTTACTAGGTCCATTCTGTCGTTCAGTGTATATTCATTAATAAATGGGTAGAAGTCTTTTGTGTTTAATTTCGTAAAGTAGCAGTTTTCTTTGTTACTAATGATATTAAGCCAATTGATTGTTGCTTTTTGCATTTTTCTATTGGTTTATGTTTAGTATGTTTCTTAGTTTTTAATATATTTTTCTAATATTTTTTCAGTGTTATTCTTTTGTTGGGTTTAATAATTAGCATGCTGGTTTGGTCGTGAAACTGTCCTTATGTTCTTTTAATTTAATAAATGGTTCTACCTTTGTCAAAGGGCAGCCCAAAATGCCAAATACAGGTGGGGGATAATAAAATCAAGCAGGTACAAAAATTTAAATACCGGAGAAGTGTTCTAGGAGCAGACGGAAAGTGCGGTACAGAGATCCGAAGGCGAATTGGCATGGCGAAGGACGCATTCCAGAAGTTGAGTAAGGTATTAAGAAACAGGACAATTTCGCTAGAAACAAAGAGTACTGGATCGCTATGTAATGTCAGTTCTTCAATATGGCAGTGAAAGTTGGACAATATCATCAAAGATGAAGGAAAAAGTTGAAGCAACTGAAATGTGGTTCTACAGAAGGATGATGCGAATATCATGAATCAAGCATGTGAGCAATGATGAGGTCTTAGAAATGATGGAAACAAAAAGGAAATTAATACTGAGCATCAGGAAGAGACAGTTAAAGTTCTTGGGACATGCAATGAGGAATGAGGGCTTGGAGAACCTGATACTAACAGGCCAGATAGAGGGCAAAAGAGACAGTGGGACGCAGCGGATAACATATTTGAAGGGCCTGATCAGGTGGATGACAGAACGAGGGTTGCATGGTGCAACAGGAGAAAGCGTGCCAAGAGCCACCAGGGACAGGGAGATATGGAAAGCCATGATCGCCTACGTCCTAAAAGGACAGGTCACATAGAAGAATAAGAATTTTGGTTTAGGTTATTAGCTTCTTTGTTTATATCACTTACTATTTCATTATCTGTGATTTTGTAAAATTTAGTAACTTTTTTGTGCCAACTAGTTTGTTGTAATTGTTGGTTTCCATTTTATATATTGACCTGGACTTATCTTTTTTTATAATTTTTTTTAGTTGTTTTTCATTTTTTGATTTTTTTCAAGTCTTTTCTTTGGGGATTATTGTTAACTTTTCATATCTCCAAATTATTGATTATTTTTGTAAGGTCATATTCAAAAGCAATGAGGTCGTTTTATAATGATGGACATTTCGTTGAGATAAATTTAAATTTGTTAATGTCATATAATAATTCTGCTTGTTCCTTCCTTAGTTAGTTCCTTTAGCCATTACGCCACTTACTCTATACACGAGCTTTTCTTTCCCCTCTATATCTCCTCAGCCTTTCTTTCACCTTTACCAAACGGAAGGGTAGTAAAGAGTGAGAGAGTAGGGGGAGTGAGCCTATAGCATTACCGTAGCAGTAGCAGCTTAAGCTGGTGGCTGTAGCAGCAATTGTGTGTGTGTGTACTGCACAATATAGTAAAAACAGGTAGGTGTGTTGTCGTATCCCACGAACTAATAACGAAATTTCTGGCCTCTACACCCTTGGCCATTACTCAGTTGGTCTTTTCTGTTTACAATGGACACAGGAGCCATGATTTTTCAGTAATAAAAAAAAAACATTTTTTCTTTCAAAATCACGGGTTCCGCTAGTAATATAAGATTACAGTAAAGTAGCTTCTATGGACATTACTTTTATAGATATTTTAATAAAATTAAACTCTGTGTTATCGTTATTTTATGATCCAATACCTTTATGTTTGAAGACGTTACTATCATTTGTAGAATGACAAAGTAAAATTTGTCCAGGAAATCATAATTATCCTTCCGTGGAAATTCAACGGGTTCCGCTAGTTGTTGCTGTGGTTGCCGCTATTGTCATTGTCTTTGTTGAGGAAATAGAATATCTTCCATCTTAAGTGTTAAATAAGTGTTTTATTTTTTCAGTGAGTTTGGTTTTGTAATCAGATGTCGTATATTTTTAAGGAGTAGTTAAATTGTGTTGACTACATGTTAATGTGAGATAGTTGTTTTCAAAACAAAAACAGCAATTAAAAATCTGCAAAAGAGCTCAACGGAGAATTATGTTTCAGGAGCTACAGATTAGTAGTGTCGCCAAAGATAGTATGAAGCCGAAAATGCTTCTTATTTATTTATTTATTTATTTATTTATTTATTTTAATCGTGTCACCCCAAGCAAGGCATTTTACTGACACTATTGAGCAGGGGGTTACATTAGAGGAAAGTTATGAGAAAGAGTGACAGGTTATAGCGGGTGTCATGAAATGTGTAAGAGAAGGATGACTGTGGCCATAAAGTGGGGGATCAATTTATGTATTGCTTATAATATAAAATTGATCCCTCACTTTATATGTACATAATAATTTCTTGTCTGTTAATAAGCCGTAGAAAACGAATCAATCAGTCAATGAAATACTGATTAGCTACACATGCATGTCTTTAGAGATTTATTTACATTCTCTGGAATATAAATGTGTAGAATTTTTTTTTTAATCACATCGCCCCAACCAAAGAATTTTACTATCACTGTTGAGCAGGAGGTTACATAGGAGGAAAGTTATGAGAAAGAGTGACAGGTTACAGAGGGCGTCAGGAAGAGGGTAGGAGAAGGATGAGAATACCGGTGAGAGCGGAGTGGACGGAGAAAGGCGCATGATAGATAGAGAGAGAGGGGGGAGAGGATGCAAGTTGGTGAAATAGGAGATGACTATTGACTTTACATTTGAATTCTTGAAAATTATAGCTGTCAGGAAAGCAAGTAAACAGAAGGACAGTCAATGTGATATTGAGAGAAAAAAGGCAAGCAGTTTTCGCAATAAAGTGCTTGATATCAAAATTAGAGCACTAATAGAATTAATGTGAATAAATTATTCACTTATGAATAAATCATCAGTATAGCCCGGCGTTGCTCGGGTGTAATGGAAGCTTTAAAACTAATCCATGATCCTGGAGCTCAGACTCTTTGGATGTTAGCACGAAAGACTAAAAAGCAATAGTTGTTTCCAGTTAAAGCGAAACTGTAGACTGAAAGAAAAATGAATGAATATAAGTCAAATTTTGATTTCCTGGTATCGATATCAAATAAGTTTTTTTCGTCGTAAACTGAATTTTCTAGGCTAAATAAGTCCTCTGAGTAAATGGTATCATGGCCGAGCCTAAGAACTACAATTATACTTACTTAGAGCCAAACCCGAAGCAAAAACTAAAATAAAAGGGCTGAAAAAATAGACATACAGGCAGATAAACAGACACATTCACAAGCATCTTGCTTATATATATATATTATCGATTTCATGCACTATTGTAAGAACTGCAACCTTGAACCTTCTGAATATCGTTTCTTATGTCTATGAGTGTATCATATTTGATTAAAATCGGACCACTCCTTTTATAACCCGACATAAAAACCTAGCTAAGAACACTCGCAGACGCTTTACAAAACTCGCAGACGATTTACAACTGTGTAAATTTTCAAGAAAATCGGTTCAGCCGTTTCGGAGTCTATAGGTAACGGACACACATACATACACACACACACACACAGACACACAGAGACAAGGTTCCATTTATAAATAAGTTAAGATTTGTCACTGGATTTGTTACTTTCAGTATTCCAATTTCGTAGGCGGACCTGTCTGTTGACTCTGCAGGCGTTATCAGCAATTTATTGTTTGTATTTGTCTATT
Source organism: Ascarosepion bandense (assembly GCA_037127315.1). Lineage (NCBI taxonomy): Eukaryota > Metazoa > Mollusca > Cephalopoda > Sepiida > Sepiidae > Ascarosepion > Ascarosepion bandense. The sequence goes on from JBBBDQ010001264.1 coordinate 1,061,065, forward strand.
TTTTCTTTTTATATATGTACTAGCATCATAACCCGGCGTTGCCCGTGCAACTCAGATCATTTTTTGATTAGATGATTAGTGCAACGTTCAAAAATTCCAAAAAATCAATTTTCTTTTGTTTTGCGTAAACGTGATTTGATGTTTTGTGTGACATTGTAAACAACATTGCGTTTGTTTTTGTTTCAAAATTACGGGGGAAAATATTTACATCTTTTTGTTGGCTAAATAAATTTTAAAAAGTCGGAATAAAAATTAAATATAAAGGCTCTTTTTTTTTAGTCGCGTTTGACACGACTAAACACAGGACAATATTGTGTTCTATAGTCTTGGCTGGTAACCAGTCTACCGCAGAAAGCAATGGCAACCTACTGCGGGATAATCTTCCGCCCAGTCAGTCATGTCTCTTTCGAGATATGATCACTCAAAGCGTATATCACGTATGGCATTAAACAAACTGAATACAATAGTTGGAAACAAGATTAAGGCTTCTACTGGGTATAAAGTGGGGGGTCTGTTTTATATTGTTATAAAGTACTAAACTGATCCCCCATTAATTACTACTTAATAATATAATACATCTCTTTCTCCTCTACCTATGATTCAAATAACAGGACAGATTGGGTTCTATAGATTTGGCTGGCAACCAGTCTACCGCAGAAAGTAATGGCAACCTACTGCGGGATAATCTTCTGTCCAGTCAGTCATGTCGGTTTCGAGACATGATCACCTGAAGCGTGTATCACATATGATACTTAATTGACTGAAATGCCAGAGAACTCAAAATCATAAAACCTTGAATCCTCTTTGCCTGTATATATATATATATATATATATATATATATATAGAGAGAGAGAGAGAGAGAGAGAGAGAGAGAGAGTCAGTTAGTCATTCACAGACAGATCTGTTTCGCTGTATCACAGCTCATCAGTACGGTTAGACTCCGATTGCTTTTAACCCAGGATTGAAACCCGACCGAATTGGCGTAATCGGCGATTCTGACTCTGGGCTATGGACGCTCGGTAGAAGAAGGCAGACTTTTTAGCGTGTATATTATCATTATACACGCCCAATAGCCAGAGTGCTCTAATTCAATAATGAATGAGCTATGCGTACATATATATATATATATATATATATATATATATATATATATATATATGTGTGTGTGTGTGTGTGTGTCATGGCGGCATCACCCACAACGGAATGGTCTCTTCCAACCAGTACCTATACCTCCCTTCACAAGAGGTGAGAGTGAGTAGCTTGTGAGCAGCTAGTAGATAACCTGAGGAGAACTCCCTGAACATAGCCGAGATTCGTCTACGAACACTGCCTACCATTACGAGTCCCAGTTCGAGGGTCGAATTATAGTATTACACACTAACCCGTATTATCGTTCTACTAACAAAGTTCCAAGTGTTGTATTTTGCTGTATGTAATATATATTCGTTTTTTCTAATGTTGGCTGTTCTGTGTTATTCTTGCCGGACCTTTTACCTAGTTCACGACAATATATATGAGAGAGAAAGGTTGTGAGGGAGATTGTGTGTGAGAGAGAGAAAATAGAATATAGATAGGTCAGTCAGTTAAGTGCCATACGTGATACACGCTTGGGCGATCATGTCTCGAAACAAACATGACTGACTAGGCAGAAGAGATATCCCGCAGTAGGTTGCCATTGCTTTCTGCGGTAGACTGGTTGCGGACCAAAGCTATAGAACCCAATCTGTTCTGTTATTTGACTCATAGCTAGACGGGAAATAGATGTATTATATTATTAAGTAGTAATTAGTAGGGGAACAGTTTATTACTTCATAACAATAGAAAACTGATCCCCCACTTTATGCCCAGTAGAAGCCTTAATCATGTTTCCAACTATTATATTCAGTCAGTCAGTTAAGTGTCATACGTGATACACGCTTGGGCGATCATGTCTCGAAACAAACATGACTGACTGGGCAGAAGAGATATCCCGCAGTAGGTTGCCATTGCTTTCTGCGGTAGACTGGTTGCCGACCAAAGCTATAGAACCCAATCTGTTCTGTTATTTGACTCATAGCTAGAGTGGAAAGAGATGTATTATATTATTAAGTAGTAATTAGTAGGGGAACAGTTTATTACTTCATAACATATAAAACTTATCCCCAACTTTACGTCCAGTAAAAGACTTAATCCTGTTTTCAACTATTATATTCAGTCAGTTAGTTAAGTGCCATATGTGATACACGCTTTGGGTGATCATGTCTCGAAAGAGACATGACTGACTGGGTAGAAGAGATATCCCGCAGTAGGTTGCCATTGCTTTCTGCGGTAGACTGGTTGCCGACCAAGGCTATAGAACCCAATCTGTTCTGTTATTTGACTCATAGCTAGAGGGGGAAGAGTTGTATTATATTATTAAGTAGTAATTAGTAGGGGAACAGTTTATTACTTCATAACATATAAAACTTATCCCCAACTTTACGTCCAGTAAAAGACTTAATCCTGTTTTCAACTATTATATTCAGTCAGTTAGTTAAGTGCCATATGTGATACACGCTTTGGGTGATCATGTCTCGAAAGAGACATGACTGACTGGGTAGAGGCAGAAGAGATATCCCGCAGTAGGTTGCCATTGCTTTCTGCGGTAGACTGGTTACCGACCAAGGCTATAGAACCCAATCTGTTCTGCTATTTAACCCATAACTGGAAGGAAGAGACGGATTAATACCTTTCCCAAGGGTATTTGCGCGTAAGTGAATACAATGGATTCAACTGGAATTCGAACTCGGCTCCCCGGTTTCTCGTTCCGAGCCGATTTCTCCTGTATCACAACGCACATCCTTAGATAGGTAATCAGCATAAATGACTTTAGTACAAACATTAAGCTATCAAAATGGTTTCCTTAACTATTTATCTTTTAATGTAATCCAACTCGGTGACTCAGACATGAACAGACAAGAAAAAAATCAATTTAGATCCCTTCTGATATAGATACGTAGATGCCCACATACAGAGCGCAAAGACTCGCGATAGTTGAAATCTTGATCTCCTGAAAGGTCATTTCCTGTTGTAAGTACAGACTGCCATATTTGCTTGTTAACGAATGCAAACAAACTGTTGTTCATATCTGACATTATAATAAAAACTTATATTGTTTCTTTTTTTTTCACTTTTTTTTTTTTTTTAAATCAAAAAGCAGATTTCTCTTCATCGGTTTCATATAAAAGCTCGTCTACTTGCAAAAAAAAAAAAGGGAGGTTTTGTTTGCAAATCCAACGTTTCGGAAGTCTTTTGTGTGCAACGCTCCTTCAGACCAACAATTTTATGTCCTTTGTAGCTCTAAGCAGCTTTTCTTATTTTGTCATCTCTCCTAATCCCTGTTCTGCCAATCATTTACACAACTTAATCATTTAGGTTATTCGCTGATCCCCTCTATCCCTCTTGTCATCAATATATCCTGTGAGTGTCGAATTTTCCAGTTAATTTCCTTATTGTGGGCCCGAGAAATGTTAGTTGTCTCTCATTCAAAATACGAGTGTCATTTTTATTTTCATTTCCTCTAAAGCTTCATCGTTACTCACATATTCAGTCGATGTTATTCTCATCATCCTTCTGTAGAACCATATTTCTATTGTTTCAAGTGTCTTTTTCACCTGTGAATAGACTATCCAGAATTTAATGCCATATAGGAAGACTGATATCTTGTAACTATTCAGTAATCTTTTCCAACGAAATTTTCCCATTTCTTAATACTTTGCCTAGCTTTTGAAAGGCGTCTTTTGCTATCCCAATGCGCCTTCAGATTTTAGTGTCGCACTTTTAAACAGATTGAGTTTGCCCTCTTGACCTGTGACAATGCTATTAAACTGTACCATTTATTTAAAATCATTAAGTCTTTAAATAATACAGAAAACTTGACTTCAGTCTTTTTTGTGAAAAACTCTTATATATATATATTGAGAGAGAGAGAGAGAGAGAGAGAGAGAGAGAGAGAGATTTGCTAAAAATGAGCATACATGATGAAACAATGCCCTAAATTTAATTAAAATATATTTATCATCAAATGCTTTATGTTATTACTAACAGGAAAGACCAAGACCAAAGGGTTTTTTGATCATTAAATGATATATTGACCTCTTCTAAATGTTCGTTGAATTTTTTTATGACTCAGCCGATGACCATAACTTAGTATAAAAAATTTTACCCTCTTTTGCGATGAAAAAAAAACGCATTAATTTGTAAATTCTTACAAAAATGAAATAACTGTTGGATTTTAATGAAAATTTCAGAACTTATTGAAAAATTAATGAAATTATTTTTTATTTCTTTTATTGAATATTTTAGTAAAAATATTTTGTTACGTGTTCTCTCCTCCATTTGTTAAGTTTAAGAAATTTCGATAAATTCTTTTTTATATCCCTTGATTTTTATATTAGTAATAACCAGAACTCCTTGGAAAATTTAAATCATTATTATTATTTTTTTTTTTTTTTTTTTACGAAACAGGGAACCCAATTTCCCGAAAATCTGCTCTGGGTCGTAAAAATAAAAAATACAATAAAACTAAGACATTATGTGATCAGAAAAACCTTTCATTGCTTTTATGAATAATTTGTTTTTTCGACAAATAATGAATTTTTACAATAATTGTTTCTATTTTTTAAAAATTTTGCTTAGAATAGTTTATAAAGTTTAATTTATTTTTTGAATTCTGTATTAATTTGTGCCAGTTAGTTGATAATGTTGTTAAGTAAAAAGTGTATTTTTTTTTTTTTTTTTTTTTTTTTTTTTTTTTTAATCATATCACCCCAAGCAAGGCGATAACGCCACTGATGCGCAGGGGGCTACGTAAGAGTGGAAAAAATTGGAAAAGAGAAAACCGGAAACCGCATCCTAAACAGGGAACAAGGGATGAGCCTCTTCACCTGTTCAATAGACGTGGTTACTCATAATAAATGGAAAAGCTTACTATAATTCATTCAGCGACTCTCACCCAGTATTTTAAAAATGCGTGTGTGTGTGTGTGTGTGTAAGCGTCCCGGTTTTTGTAAATATGTAAATATAAAACTTATTTATAAATGTAACTTTGTCTGTGTGTGCGTGTATGTGTGTGTGTCTCTCTGTGTGTGTGTGTGTGTGTGTGTGCATACCCGTTACCTATAGACTCCGAAATGGCTGAACCGATTTTCTTGAAAATTTACACAGTTATACTATAAGCGTCTGCGAGTGTTCTTAGCTAGGTTTTGTGTTGAGGTACCCCAGATAAATATCGAAAATCGATAATCGAAAAAATCGGGTTATAGAAGGAGTGGTCCGATTTTAATCAAATTTGATACACTCCTAGACAGACATAAAAAACGATATTCAGAAGTTTAAAGGTTGCAGTTCTTACAATAGTGCAGAAAATCGATAATATATATATATAAAAGTCAAGATACCGGGTCTGATCAAAATCAGTTTTTCAGCCCTTTTATTTTAGTTTTTGCTTCGGGTTTGGTTCTAAGTAGGTATAATTGTAGTTCTTAGTCTCAGCCATGATACCATTTACTCAGAGGACTTATTTAGCCTTCAAAATTCAGTTTACGACGAAAGAAAACTTATTTGATATCGATACCAGGAAATCAAAATTTGACTTACATCCATTCATTTTTCTTTCAGTGTACGGTTTCGCTTTAACTAGAAACAACTATTGCTTTTTAGTCTTTCGTTCCAACATCCAAAGAGTCTGAGCTCCAGGATCATGGAATAGTGTTAAAGCTTTCATTACACCCGAGCAACGCCGGGCTATACTGCTAATTCTGCCATATCTTCGTAATTGGCTTCGTGTCTGGAAAACATCTTTCGCTATTCCTATGGGCCTTTGGATGCCTGTGTCTCACATTTTCCCGTCGTCTGTTAAGTGACAAATACCGCAGACGTTAAAAGAAGGAAATGGCGGAATAAGTAGGGCGCGGTTTTAAAGAATAAATCAGGCGACTATCGGTATGCCCCTGATCATTTTATTTCCTTTTTTTTCTTTCTTGTTTATTTTATATACATGTAATAGTGGGAGGCTTTTCTTTTCAGAAGGAAGGCAACCAGATTGCTAACAAGAAAAAGAACCTACAAAAATAGAAAATTCCAACCAACAATAACAACGAAAAGGAAGGCGACAGGCAGGAAATATGGGGACAAGGAAAAAATATACAAACAAACGAGTTAAGTAAAAAGATTACTAAATGTTTCCGCTGAGATTTTTATTCAATTATAAACTCTGCTTGATTACATTTAATTAAATTCCCGCGAAAAAGTTGACTTTTGCTGGCAAGTGTGAAAACCTCTGCTTATTTCACGAATGAATTTTCCTGACGATATTCAGTCAGTCAGTCAGTGCCATACGTGATACACGCTTGGGCGATCATGTCTCGAAAGAGACATGACTGACTGGGCAGAAGATTATCCCGCAGTAGGTTGCCATTGCTTTCTGCGGTAGACTGGTTGTCAGCCAAGGCTATAGAACCTAATCTGTCCTGTTATTTAACCCATAACTGGAAGGAAGAGACGGATTAATACCTTTCCCATGACACCAACCTATCAAACTTAGTCATAAAACTCAAAGTAGAACCTACTTGTTCTTCATTAGTTCTATTCATCTTGTCGGATTCCGATCCATACATTCAACTCATATATATATATATATATATAGTCATCCGCAGACAGATTTGTTTCGATGAATCACAGCTCATCAGTACGGTTAGACAGCCGATTGTCCTTTACTCAGGATTGAAACCCGACCGAATTGGCGTCAGTCGGCGATTCTACCACTGAGCTACGGGTAGAAGGAGGCAGATTTTTTAGCGTGTATATTATCATTATACATGCCCAATAGCTGAGAGTGTTCTAATTCCTTGCACGATGCGTAGATGCCAGAGTAACTACTGTTTTTCAAAATCTAGGTATAGATGTCCAGTCCGTAAACGGCGAGGATAATCCAAAAAGATCAACTTGATATTAAATATTAAGTGTTATATGTATATACAGAGCTCAGTGGATGTTATCCAGGGCAATATGATATTCATAAACGACATATGTATATATATTTAGTGTATCGAGGCAGCAGATAATTTTTTAAACATATACTGTTAAATATAAGAGACAATGAATGTCTGTTATGTTTAATCATGAGCCGTTCTAAAAATCGTATTTTGGCTTTAATTCCAGGTGAAAATAAAGACAAAAATTCTCCAACATTTGGATAATTTTTTATTAATTTGGTTCTAAACTACTTTTTCTGCGTTTGCTATTTTTGGTAACTATTATCGTTGCTTAGTAAAGTTTTATGTCAACCCAAGATAAAATCGTCGCTGATGGTGGATGTTTTTATGTTAACGTCCTTGTAACCTCTCTGAAGATGGTTCATGTGAGCCGAAAGCTTAGAACCAACTTAATAAAAAATTATCCAAATGTTGGAGAATTTTTGTCTTTATTTTCACCTGGAATTAAAGCCAAAATACGATGTTTAAACATAATAGTATGTTTAGAATATATATATAATATTTACGCTCTCACACCCTGATTGAGCACTCTGGAGGAGGGGTAGACTTTGAAAAACAGTAGCCACTCTAGCGTGAACGCATCGCTTATTCATTAAAAATGAATTGGAGCGCTCTGACTGCTGGGCGCGTAATATGATATGCGCTAAAAAGACTGCCTTCTTCCACCGAAAGCCCCGTGGAGTCGCCGACTGACGCCAGTTCGGTCGGGTTTCGAGCCTGGGTTAGGGAGCAATCGGAGTCTAACCGTACTGATGAGCTGTGATACAGCGGAACAGATCTGTCTGCGGATGACAATATATATGTGTGTGTGTGTGTGCGTAAACTTATCGCTATACTTGTTTCGAAAAACCCTTCGAGTACATACGCGGAAGGACAAATGGTAACAAAAAAAAAGAACGAGCTAAGCACTTGAACATCAGTCAAAGTACGTAGCCCCCCCCCCCCATCTCCAAAAAAAACCCAGAGACGAGTAACCTAAAACAAAAAAGCGCTCAATACGGAAGTAGAGCAAAGTAAATAGCTAATCTAAAGAGCCAACGAACCAACCAAGGTTTTACCTAACGGATCTTCAAGATCTGCTAGGTGAAACCTTGTTATTTTCGTTGGCTCTTTAGGTTAGCTATTTACTATATATATATACATATATATATGCTGATAATTTTTTGAGTAAACTGAAAAAATGCACAGAAGTTTGACTACGAGCCCCGGAGTAGAGGTGCTGAATACAACATTAATAAGCAAAATGACAAAATTTATATTTATATACAAAGACAGAGAGAGAGAGGTGGGGAGAGAGAGAAAGGAGACAGAGAAAGAGAGAGAAAGGAGACAGAGAAAGAGAGAGAAAGGAGACAGAGAAAGAGAGAGAAAGGAGACAGAGAAAGAGAGAGAAAGGAGACAGACTGCTAATTCACTAGTTAGAATTTGAGAAGTGAGACGGACAGATAAACTTTAATCATTCTAGCTACCCAACTTTCCTTCTTTCTCTCTCCCCCCCCCCTCTCTCTCTCTCTCTTTCTTGTTCCCGACGTGTACGTATACAAAAACTGAAATTTTATACACACACAAACATGGTCATATTTTTCGAAATCCGTCTTGAACGAAATCCATCATTAACATCAACAAAGACACAGCTATGTTTGCCACCAAATAAAAAGGCCCATTGAAATGCATCGTCGCTGATACGGCCGCCTGACAAATAATGTCTCATCCACTACCTTAAATGGTCTGAGTGCAGCGGCGTAAAAGACTGACCAAATAATCAAGTGCCACTTGGAATTTCTTTCTCTTGTGGCGAAATTCTTTTATTTCCAAACTTGAACACTTCTTTCTTACAGCGACGCACAATTAGGATGCAAATTCTTATTCTATTTTATTTTATTTATTTATTTATTTTACTAAGTCAACTTCATTTCTAACAAGGAAATAGTGTAGTTATCTTATACTAACGTTCTTTCAATGCAAAACCCAAGACGCAGCCGGGGAGAGGGTTTCTCTGTGGTGTATAAGTCTATAAAAAGGTAAGAAATTAATTCTATGGCTTTTGCTCTGTTGTATTTCAAACAAAAATTATATGGATTGGAACTTAAAATTTTTAGATTTTTAAAAAAGTTTTTCAATTTTTCGGCCAGTTTTGAACGATCGACACTTTTGTAAACAAACCTTAATTCTCGGTTTTAAAACGCTTGCAAAAATAAAATATACATCTGTGGCACATTATTATTGAAAATTTGCCATTGTAAACTCTCGTAACGGTTTGAATATACGCTAACGAAAAAAATAGATTTTTACCAAAATTTCGAACGTGTTAGAAAGGATTAAAAAAAAACTTTTTAATTTAAAAATGCTTTGATCTTTCTATCTTTATAATGACATAAAAAATTTTATGAAAATGTTCATTTTTGGGACATTTCTTTTTCATATTATGCTGATTTTTTTTTTTTTCAGCAATTTAATGGAGGATCTATAGTGATTAGGAAAACATCCTACCCTCAGTCTGTTCTACAAACCAGCACTTCTTCAGAAGAAGCTCTCCGGATGAAATTTATTTGTTACTATTGTTATACGAAAGATAAAAATAACAGTTACCCCTAAACTTGAAGGGGTCATGATTGTATTGATTCGGGAAACATCCTGCCTGGAGTCTGTTCTACAACCCAACAGTTCTTCAGAAGAAGCTCTCCGAATAAAACTTATTTTTTACGATTGTTATACAAAAGAAAAAGATAACAGTCAACCTTAGAAGTCATGGAAGTCATGACTGTAGTTATCTGGGAAACACCTACAAACCATCAGTTTTTGGGAAGAAGCATTTCGAACGGAACTTGTTTCGAATCTATTGGAATATGTGTTGTGGATCTGGGGTCAGATCCAATAAATACAGAACGCAGAGTAATACGGTAGAGAGCGAAATATATTGGCGAGGAATATGTACAGTGGAGGTTAGTAGAATGTCCTACAATACGGTTAGTCGAATACGATAGAATGCCAGATAAATAATGTGAGACTTGGCAATGCTACCCTCAGGACTAGACCACTGGGATATACTAACACTGTTAATGCTCTGTAGTCCACTAATGACTACGACTATATATAATCTTAGAAAGAGTCCATATTAGTGTAAACAAAGAAGGTGCCCCAACAATATATATATATATATATATATATATATATATATATATATATATATTGTAGATCTGGGGTAAGATCCAATAAATACAGAACGCAGAGTAATACGGAAGAAAGCGCAATATATTGACGAGAAATATGTACAGTGGAGGTTAGTAGAACGTCGTACAATACGGTTAGTCGAATACGAGAGAAATACTAGATAATACGAGACATGAGACTTGGCAATGTTACCCTCAGGACAAGATCGCTGGGATACACTAACATTGTTAATGCTCTGTAGTCCACTACTGACTACTGCTATATAATATATAGTCTTAGGAAGAGTCCATATCAGTATAAACAGGGAAGGTGCCCCAACAATATGAAATAGAAAAGATAAGGGTTAGAATTAACTTTATTAATTTATCCATTTTTTCGGAACCCTACTTCGATCAATATTGTTGCGATTCACACTTGCATCGTCACACAAAAGCAATAGGAACTGAATGCGCCAAGTATTTGACAATGCTCTTTTACCAGACTTTAAATTATAGTGGGTTGCTTATCTATTCTTTTCTTGTTTGTAGTGGGAGTCCGTTCTAGTGAAGGGTAATTGTATACCGTTGCAGGTTAACGGAATTTGGCCTCGTGGTAGATAGCCCACTATAAGTCATAAAATGATTATAAAATCAAGAAAAGCAATTTGAGTAGAAAAAATAACATTTTTATATATACACATATCAATTAATGTTTTTACAATTAAAATAATACTTGAAGTATAGGTCCAACGGAGATTAAAATGTTCATGGCAAATAATAAGCTGAAAGAGATTTAAGGCTTAGGAATTTGGGAGCGTCGTGAGTAAGGAATGTCTTTGATGTAGTCGCTCCTTAGGTCAGTAAGTACTTTTGAGACTAGGAAGAAAGTAATGAGAGGTGAATGGAGGCGAACATAGTAGCCGCTTGACTTGGTCACGGGAAGTACTAATCACGCTCGTCTGTCCGTCGGTCTGTCTCCTTCGGTCTGTTTCTTGGGTGCTTTCTGTCTCGGCTTTTTATATCTGCTTTTTAGATCAAAAGCAGCTCGTTTGGGATTTCACACTTGAATTTGATTCTGGGCTTCCCATTGGCTGATAAATATAATTCGCATAGGCTCGCGAAATGGAAATTTGATATTTGATTACTTTTTATTTTTCAACCGGAACATCTGCACGAACCCGGATGCGCAACGACGACTTTTGAAAATTTTCCTTTTTGTCGTGAGAGAGCAAACGTCCGGTCCATCGCTTTTGCTCGGTCGGTATCACCACAAAATCAAAGATGACCCAATATAATGTTATGCGGCTTGCACCAGATTTTACCATTCTCATTTCTCTTTCGGTTGTGTTAAGAACATTAACATGGCATAATCCAAACCGACACAGGAAAAGGAAAAGCATATTGATATCAGAATTGTCCCTACCAACCACAGCGACTTGGGGATTGCCAGGTGTTGAAAGTAAACAGGTCGTCCATATTTACGGTCTGAAAGATGCTGATGGCTACAAACGGCTACATGTGATCCGTTTCCAACAGAAATAAACCTTCTAAGCAATTATACTAAGTTCAGCTGAATTACTCAACCTGTTGTGGATCCCGGGAATGGGACCCGCACAAATAAATGAACAACGACCAGTAATTGAGATAGAAAATAAGTGTATTAACGCAAGGATACAGACTTGAATGAAGATTAGTAGTCCAGGTGTTGTGGATCCCGGGAATGGGGTCCGCACAAATAAATGAACAACGACCAGTAATTGAGATAGAAAATAAGTGTATTAACGTAAGGATACAGACTTGAATGAAGATTAGTAGTCCAGATGTTGTGGATCCCGGGAATGGGGTCCGCACAAATAAATGAACAACGACCAGTAATTGAGATAGAAAATAAGTGTATTAACGTAAGGATACAGACTTGAATGAAGATTAGTAGTCCAGATGTTGTGGATCCCGGGAATGGGGTCCGCACAAATAAATGAACAACGACCAGTAATTGAGATAGAAAATAAGTGTATTAACGTAAGGATACAGACTTGAATGAAGATTAGTAGTCCAGGTGTTGTGGATCCCGGAAAGGGGGTCCGCACAAATAAATGAACAACGACCAGTAATTGAAATAGAAAATAAGCGTATTACCATAAGGATGCAGACTTGAATGAAGATTAGTAGTCCAGGTGTTGTGGATCCCGGGAATGGGGCCCGCACAAATAAATGAACAACGACCAGTAATTGAGATAGAAAATAAGTGTATTAACGTAAGGATACCGACTTGAATGAAGATTAGTAGTCCAGGAATACTGGTTAGTAAAAAGTATATGTACAAGTCTCTGGAAGTGAATCCGTAGTATATTGAGTATGTCCGCGTCGGAAGCTGACGGGTACTGCGTAATAATCTTCTCGATGAGTGGAACACATTGCTACTAGAACTACTTGCGGTATTCTCTCGTCTCGCTTCTATAGCAGTAGTATAAGTATACTCTGGACGAGTCCATCTTTAGGAAAAGGGAGAACCCCATAACACAAACCCGAGCAGGGTGATCAGGGACATCACCGAGTATCTGAAGGCGTCAAAGTTCCCAATTTTGATATATGGTGCACAAAGTCCTACTTGATGAGAACAAGAATGTTTAAGTTCATCAAAATCCCGGAGAAATGTGTGTTTCGAACGCATTTCTTGCTAGATAAATGCATTCGAGGAGAACGGTCCAAGTCAAACCAGAAAGAAGGGAACGATGGGTGGCATTGCGCGAATCCCACGAAAATAGCCATGATGAAGTCCTCAACGTCGTCTGTGATTTTCTCGGACTCTTCACTAACAAGGGATATCTCATGCCGTCTCGCTTTATCCTGCACAGCCTCGGGGATACTATCATCGCCTATATCGAGGTGCTGGATATGATGGTACATAACCCACGTGATAGGGGCACCTCGAGTTGGTGTATTGGTTAGCAAGCTTGTCTCACTAGAATCATTACAATTGAGCAGTGAGTTCGATCCTCACTGGGCGTCCCATATTTTCGGCCTTGTGCCACATCTAAGCTACGCTTAAATAATCATCATAACCCACGCAATTGAGGAATAACATTAAAAATTTTCAAGAAGTGTCTATCCTGACCTGAGCATCTTCTACCACATTGTCTGGTTCGTTGTCGAAAAAGAGACCAACAAGCAGCTCCCTAAGGACTTGTTGGTGCTGCCACTGTGAAAACGACATCGCCCTGAAGAATAATTGGAGCCTATAGTCGCTTATTTAAGCCAAGATTTTCGTCACCTCAATTAATGAGATCTCAACTGCTAAACGAAGCGATAAATTTTTGTTTTGTTCCCCGAAAGCCTTTATCCCGTCAAAACTTTCTAAAACATCCTTAATTCCGTGCAAATGTACATGCTGAACTCAAATCGATAATTGTTTATTGAAGAAACCTACCTTTCTTTCATGGTATCGACCAGAAATACATCGGACTAGATCTCACCCCTTACCACTGTTCTCATACCTGATTCACCGCTGAATGACTTGAGGCGTAGGATACTTATTTCGGTCGATTTACTCCATTTGAGCAATTACTTCGCAATTTGTTTGGTTTCAGAACTCATTTTCCGCGTAGTGATTTCAAAAAGGAAGTAAAAAGGCCGAAAAATCAGAAAACTACGCGTGAATTCAGTCTGCAGTGAATAACATTTTCTAACCGTGGTTAGTGGGTGAGATAAACATCGACAAGAAGTTTCATATTTTTCTGCTTGATAACAGAAAAAAAAGGTAGGTTTCTTCAATAAACAATTATTGATTTGAGTCCAGCATTTACATTTGCACGAAAATAGGGAGAGATTTGAAGGGGTAAAGGCCTTCGGGGAACAAAACAAAAATTTACCAACGAAGCTACGACAGTTGGCACTCCACTAACCATGCGCCAACCTTCTCATTCACACACGCACCCACATGCTGATGATATTTTTACGCCTTCACTAAAAACCTCTTTCGACACAAAAATACTTTCCAACAGTCATATCACAAGAACAATAATATCATAAAACAGTCATAAACATTTATCCCGTGAACTTTAAATCAAATAATTATCTTTCACTGAACTCTTAAATTGCAGTCAAAGGGAGGCAACTCTTGACTAATTCAACCTTTCTTACTTAAATGAATGTTTTCTTTCACATCATTGTTTGATATTATACATCTTGTTAATATACATATACTAACAGTATAGCCTGGCGTTTCTCGGGTGTAATGAAAGCTTTAAAACTAATCCATGCTCCTGGAGCTCAGACTCTTTGGACGTTGGCACAAAAGACTAAAAAGCAATAGTTGTTTCCAGTTAAAACTAAATCGTAGACTGAAAGAAAAATGAATGAATGTTAGTCAAATTTTGATTTCCTGGTATCGATATCAAATAAGTTTTTTTCGTCGTAAACTGAATTTTGAAGGCTAAATAAGTCCTCTGAGTAAATGGTATCATGGCTGAGACTAAGAACTACAATTATACTTACTTAGAGCCAAACCCGGAGCAAAAACTAAAACAAAAGGGCTGAAAAAAATACTGACATACAGGCAGATAAACAGACACACACACAAACATCTTGCCTTTTATATAAATATATATATTATCGATTTTCTGCACTATTGTAAGAACTGCAACCTTGAAACTTCTGAATATCTTTTCTTATGTTTTTGTCTATGAGTGTTTGATTAAAATTGGACCACTCCTCCTATAACCCGATTTTTTCGATTATCGATTTTCTATATTTATCGGGTGTAGCTCGACACAAAACCTAGCTAAGAACACTCGCAGACGCTTATAGTACAACTGTGTAAATTTTCAAGAAAATCGGTTCAGCCGTTTCGGAGTCTATAGGTAACGGACCCCCCCCCCCACACACACACACAGACAAATAAGTTTAGATTGCATGTGCAATAGTGTCTTTTACTTATTCTTCTTGCCTGAGTTCTGTTTTCTTAAAGTTAAATTAATGTGGTGAAGTCCGCCATAGTGTCATCAGCATATTTGGCTGCCAATAATGACTCTTTATAGAACATCTAATTCTTTGAGAATTGCCTCGATGTCTATGTAGAATACATTAGGTAAAAAGACACACTTTTCTATTGTTGTATATCTGCTGAAGTCGTTTCTGTCTGTACGCAAACAGTTTTCTGACAGTATAGGTTTGTTGATATCTTAGAGTCAAGGTATTTGTTACTTTGACATTAGAAATGTTGCTTAACACTCATGGTAACGAGTAGCATCAGTGCCATAGCTACAAAAACAGTGATAATTTGATCTCTAAAACATATTTTAAAATCATGCCAGTTCTTTCGCCACCTTGTAAAATCTACACTAAACCAGATAGTCTCATTAGAATCTGAATATATTTATTACCATATTTGTATATTCTTTCCTCTTCTTACTAAAAAACAAAAAACAAAATGACATTAAAATATTTGTCACTCAGTATAAGCAAGTGTTTGTTGTTAATGGGTCTATTTTAAACTTTAAAAAGATTTCTAAAATTGCTTAAACATGCCTCTAAAAGAAAACAACGGCCTTGAATTTATTTTAAACACGAAATATTTTAAAATTCATGTCAGCGTAAAGTCGTCAGACTACGTTAAAATGGTCTCCTTCTAACCGCGGTTTCGCATTACGTTGTTTCACGTAACCGCTGTCAATCACAGAAATAATTAATGCATAAGTTTTATTAAATAACGAGTGGACCCTTTGCGTCAGAAATGTTTTGAAATTCTTTGGGTAGAACGAAAAATCAACAAAGTCTTGAAGAAAATGGTAACAAAAGTCTTATTTCTTGCGCGTAGAACCAGAAAGAGACAGCTGAAATTTCATAATGAGGAAAAACGCTTGGAGAATTTAATACTCACAAGGTAGAGGGATAAGGGGAGGTAGCAAGCTACCTACCTGATGGACTTGTGTGATTGGATATTGATACGACCTGGTGGAGAGGGGAAAGGCTTTCTTCTTCTTTATGTTCTGTGTTCCCTCAGGACTTAGATCATGGATCTCCACAACTTCATGTCCTTAATAATTCTTGTTTTGTCTTGTTTTTTATTTCTTCAAAAAAATGTTCCGCCATCCATTTAGTCAAATTTCTTTGTATTTTCTCAAGTCTTTTTAAATACCCAATAGAAGAGCCAGACCCCAGATGTGACAACAATATTCAATGCACTATGGAATAGTAGACATACATTCTCTTTAGCAATGAATTGAATTCTCTCGGTGACAGGCGTGTGTATACACCGCTTGTATATAACACGCTAAAATTTCCAATCTCTCATTCCATGTGCCTATGGCTTAGTGGGTAGCGACTCCGACTGACACCAAATCAGAAGCAAGTCCATTTCTAGCCACAGTCATGAGCTGCAAAACAGGCTTGTATGCGGATGATTAATAATCCTGGGTAAAAAGCAATCGGATGTCTAACCGTACTGATGAGCTGTGATACAGCGAAACAAATCTGCCTGCGGATGACTATACATATATATATATATATATACAGAGAGAGAGAGAGAGAGAGAGAGAGAGAGAGAGAGAGAGAGAGATTTTATAAATTAAAACGTTTAATTGAAAATAGATCTGATTACACATTTCGCTATTCTAGGCTTCCTCAGATCCAAAAACGAAAGAAAGAAATCTATGTGTATTTGTGCGCGCAAACACTCTCACACACACACACACACACACACACACACACACACAAATCCTGCCGAATGACATCCATTTTCGTAACAAACATTTATCGTAAATAATCAGGCCAGTAGAAATAAATATATAATACTGTTTGATTATAAACAGAATTATCTACTTAAATACGAGTTTCGATCAAAAACAATATTCAAACAAATCATTTCATATATATATATATATATATATATATATATGTGTGTGTGTGTGTGTGTGTGTGTGTGTGTGTGTGTGTAAATACGTATATTCTTAGCCGATACGTTTCCTTTCTATGAGAGATTTTATCAAAGCAAATGTTCCTCAGAGGACGAAACACGTCGGCTCAGAATAGTTTTTTCTCTTGGCTTTTTATTCATTTCGTTCTTTACTAAAACACTGTCTATCAATAATTTACTTACGCACCCACCACATATGTGTGTGTGTGTGACTATCTATCTATCTATCTATCTATCTATCTATCTATCTATCTATGCATTAGATACAGTAAAAGCTAAACGTATTTTGCTTCCTTTCTGAAGTCCCTACTGTTTTATTGCACATAAGAAAATATATAGTATACAAGGCTCATTTGACTACATAAAAATGTGTCTAATTATACAAACACCAACAAGGAACTTTTCTCAAATATAAATCGTCTAATATGGGACTTCCCGCTCACGTACATAGGAATAGGGACATCTGTACACAAGCCTTCATTAACTCCTATTTTTATTCGGTTTGCTAAGGCAATAAACTGCGTATTTTAATTAATTGTACATATTGCTCGTAATTTCATTGCTATCTCCTGCTCGGGAAAATTTCTATCTATTCGCATATGATTTCTCACACTAATCTTCTCTCTTCAACAAGGAGTACAGATCGCTTCATAGAATTATGACACCTGCTATAAATTTAATGTATAAAAAATGTCTTTTAAGGAATATTCAGTCAGTTAAGTGGCATACGTGATACACACTTTGGGCGATCATATCTCAAAAGAGACATGACTGACTGGGCAGAAGATTACCCCGCAGTAGGTTGCCATTGCTTTCTGCGGTAGACTGGTTGCCAACCAAGGATATAGAACCCAGTCTATTCTATTATCTATCCCATAACTTGAGGGAAGAGACGGATTAATAGCTTTCCCAAGGGTAATTATGCGTAAGTGAATGCAAGAAATTCAATTGGAATTCGAACTCGGCCCCTCGCTTTCTCGTTCCGAGTCGATATCCACTGCATCACAACGCACATCCTGCGCAACGCTTTTAAATAATAAGGAAAAACTAAAATAAGTTAAATCTGTGTTTTGGCGGAGTTATACATTGTTACTTCTAGCTGTGATTTTTTTTTTTTTTGGATCCCTATACCGTAAAACGTTCAGAATAACATAAAAATTACGGAATACATTATCGCCTAATAAATGTTTACGTTAATCTTTAATCAAGTATTTCGGAAAACTCACAGTGACTTGCTGTTAAATAATGAAACAATTTTTATCTATGTGGCATCTCTATTTAACCGAGTTCTTTAGAAACCAAGAACTCTTAAGGGGAACATTAGCCAAGAAAAAAAAAAAGAGAAAGCAGTTGAGATTTATAGGTTTAAAAATGAAATCTTTGTAATTTAAATCCGAAGGAAGAACTAAAGTGTATGATTAATTGGTTCAAAAAGAATTATTCTCACCAGGAGTTATATAAACTTCGTTTTACTCCCTGGAGGAGTTGAACGGGACCACAGACTGAAAACTGTAAGGAACCACCACCCCACCCCCACCCCCGAGGGTGGTTATGGTAAAATACAAGAAACTATTGAAAATAATGAGCAGCCTTTCATGATATTTCATAATATCGGCTGTTTGTTGCGTTCAATTTCATCTTCTCCCCTCGAGATAGGCCTGAATTCGTCGTATTTCGCCTCTTCCCTGCTATAGGTTAAATAGAAGAGTAGGATGTGCGTTGTGGTACAGTGGATATCGGCTCGGAACGAGAAACCGGGGAGCCGAGTTCGAATTCCAGTTGAATCCATTGTATTCACTTACGCACAAATACCCTTGGGAAAGGTATTAATCCGTCTCTTCCTTCCAGTTATGGGTTAAATAACAGGACAGATTGGGTTCTATAGCCTTGGTCGGCAACCAGTCTACCGCAGAAAGCAATGGCAACCTACTGCGGGATAATCTTCTGTCCAGTCAGTCATGTCTCGAGAAAGACATGATCGCCCAAGCGTGTTTCACGTATGGCACTTAACTGAAAGAAAGATACTAGGATCGGTAGTTTCAGGTGCCAGTTAGTCTAGGGGAAAGATTGTTCTGACTTTACTACGAGAAACTACTTTAGTACCTTTCCCCCAGAAAACGTTTCAAAGAATAAAGAAAAGGAATTTGTGGAAAACTATAATCTACGTCCCGATTGCAAATGATGTAAAAAAAAAGTATTAAAAGATTGTTAAGATAAATCTTGAAGATAGAATTTTATTACATCATTGAAACTGTTTTACTTTTCGAACTAACGAGGGTTCTTTTGACGTTTTAATCATTTCACCCCAAACAATGCGATAAAACCACTAAGACGCAAATACTTCCCGAGATTGAAACTGAGAAATTTTCATTGAGACGAATCGACAATAAAAGAACAAGAATTAAGAAGACAAACGCTTTATTTACATCTTTGAAGATCATAGTTAAAGAAGAAGACAAGATAATTCCACTGGCTTGAAATGCGAGAGAAGAAACTAACAGAATATAATTTACAGCTACATCTGGCTACTTCAAGAGTAAAATGATGAGACCAAGCTGCCAATCTAGGACTGCACGTAACTTCATTAATTCGTGTTGACAAAGAGGAAAGCTCATAAGAACAATTACATTGAAAATATTTATAGAAAAGACCTAGAGAACCTACATTATGGTCATATCTGTCTATTTCAAGTGTAAAATAATGTGACCAAGCTGCCAATCTAGTACTGCACTGAACTTCATAAAGTCGTGTTGCCAAAGAGGAGAGCTCATCAGAACAATTACAATGAAAATATTTATAGAAAAGACCTAGAGAAGCTACATTATGGTCATATCTATCTATTTCAAGAGTAAAATGATGTGACCTAGCTGCCAATCTAGTACTGCACTTAACTTCATAAAGTCGTGTTACCAAAGAGGAAAACTCCTCAGACAATTACAATGAAAATATTTATAGAAAAGGAACAAGGAAGCTACATTATGGTTTTCAAGGGTCAAATGATGTGACCTAACTGCCAATCTAGGACTGCACGTAACTTGATGAAGACGTGTTGGCAAAGAGGAAAACTCATCAGAACAATTACAAATATTTATAATATAATTTATATTTATAAAAAAGACCGAGGGAACCTACATCATGGTCATATCTATTTATTTCACGAGTAAAATGATGTGACCTAGCTGTCAATCTAGTACTGCGCTTAAATTCATGAAGTCAAGATACCAACGCAGAAAACTCATCAGAACACTTCACACAGGAATATCTATAGTAAAGGAGAATAAAAGCTACGTTACGGCAGTGAGAAAATGATTGAGGTTGATTTGCAGATCAGGACCTATAGCATTGCAGATTCTTATTTGAATTTTATCCAGAATCTCCATATACGAGCGAGATCTAAACGATATTTGGGGTTTCAAACATAAATTATATTCTTACTTTTTGACTATTCTTCATTTTTGTCAGTTCTAAGTCAGTTTTTAAAAAGAGTAACACATTATCTAATATTTTATTTCTCAAACTAACATGAGAGTTCGTAATGAGAGTGACGTCTCCAGTCATTAATTACCCACTGTTTTACGTGACCTTTTCATTCACCCTTAAACAATGACATTTTTTGTTTAAACAAATATTCTCGTCTTGGTTCGTGTTTGTCATTTCGACCTTGTTTGCGCTTATGTTTCTGACATTTCGGTTTCACCTCCGTTGGTAAATTTTGTTAATTTCTCCCCTTTTCAAACCTACCATAATTTCCTGAGTCCAAATAAACCCATTCAACTTTTGAGCTCGTAAAATTATCATCACAGAATACTGTGCCCATAAAAAGGATCACATTTAATGTCACTATAAAGTAAACAGACAGTGCACTGACATGTTACCCAAGGAACTGAATTTCTAGGAAAAAAGAAGTTAATAAAATATAATCATTTTGTTAACCCTCTAGGGCCATTCGTATCATATTTGATACAGTATTTCCCTATAAGGAAACATTTGGTATTCATTGACTGAGCAGTCAGTACTGCTTTCATTTGAAAGTTATAAAATATTTCTCTTAAAAAATTTTTCAGGAAAATATTTCTTTCAAGGCTTGTTTTCATACTGTATCAAATATGATACGAATGGCCCTAGAGGGTTAATAATATAATATGATTAAGGCTTCTACTTGTCATAAAGTGGGGGATCAGTTCTATATTGTTATGAAGTAATAAACAGATCCCCCACTAATTACTACTTAATAATATAATATGATTAAGGCTTCTACTTGTCATAAAGTGGGGGATCAGTTCTATATTGTTATGAAGTAATAAACAGATCCCCCACTAATTACTACTTAATAATATAATATGATTAAGGCTTCTACTTGTCATAAAGTGGGGGATCAGTTCTATATTGTTATGAAGTAATAAACAGATCCCCCACTAATTACTACTTAATAATATAATATGATTAAGGCTTCTACTTGTCATAAAGTGGGGGATCAGTTCTATATTGTTATGAAGTAATAAACAAATCCCCCACTAATTACTACTTAACCTTCTAGGGCCATTCGTATCATATTTGATACAGTATTTCCCTATAAGGAAACATTTGGTATTTCCCTATAAGGAAACATTTGGTATTCATTGACTGAGCAGTCAGTACTGCTTTCATTTGAAATTTATAAAATATTTCTCTTAAAAAATTTAAAATCTGAAAATTCTGGAATTAGATGTTATCATTATTTACATTATTTGCATTCGGATGTCTTCATCTCACTTGTTATCATCCCAACGTTTCAACCGTTTTGCCTTCCGGTCCTCTTCAGGCGTCTTTCTATTTGGGTAGTCTTCAGGGAATTTCGAACTGAGCACTTTATTTCATTTATAGTGGGTTATCCGTTATAGGGAAGTGTATGTATGTTGCAACATTAGTTTGGTTTGATTTGGTCTTGTTAGTTAGATAAGAGGGGGTACAAAACAAGAAAATCAAATTGTATATAGAAACAACAATTATATATATATATATATATATATATATATATATATATATATATATATCAATTAATTACAAGTAAAAGTAAATGTTGGTACAAGGTCGTTAAAATGTTCGTAGCAGTCCTTGCAAGAATAAGTTAAGTGTACGTATGTATGTGCATGAGCGTTTTTTGGTAGGAATGTCTTTGAAGTTATCTCTCATTGTGGATGGTGAAAGGTCAGAGATGAACGATGAAGAAGAAGGAGGTGAGAGAGAAAGAGAGAAGCAATAATAATACGATCGCTTGACGTTTGTCGAGGAACGTGTTAACTACGCTCGTATTTTTCTCACTGTAACCGTTTTCTTGTTTCGTCTTTTAATTTCGTTTTCTGGGGCTCCGACCAGGTCATTTGGGAATTCACTCCCGGATGTTATTCTAGTCTTTCTATTGGACGACAAACAAATTTCGCTTCGGCTCGCGAAAAGGGCCCTTAGATTATTTGAATTTTTGTTTGTTTTTAGCTGTTTCCTAGTTTTCTATTGGTTAAAAAACACTTCGCATCGAGGTGTGAAATTTCGCGAGTTTTGTGTATACTAAGCAAAGTTTGTAAATTCGATAAAATTTGTATTTGTTATGTGTTATGTGCAGGAATAGAGTTCTTGTTCTTTTTCTTTTAAGTCTGCATTTGTCTTTTTCTCCTTCTTAATGTTGTCGGCTGTATTTATCTTCCTCGTTACGCACTAATGGTCCGTTTTCTTCCACTGTCTGCGTTCCTTCTGCTCGCAGTCAAATTGAGGCTCTATTTTTCTTTTTTTCTCTCGTGCCGTCCACGATTTGCGTACGCGTGAGCCTCCTTTTCGGTTCTCATGCGCACGCGCAGTCATTTTTGTGTCCGCTGCCATGGTGTTTGCCTCGTCAAACATTCACTCGTATAGATGGAATATGTCTCCGCGAACCTCTTTTTTTGTCACGTCTAGTCTCTTCTTTTGCCACAAAATTCATTTTTTTTTCTTGTTTCCTAACAAAATCAATGAGTCAATGCTTAGCATTTGAGTTGGTAAATTTTCGTTTTAAGTCCCGTCGCTTTTCCCCTTCAAATTTATCCAAAATAGCATTATCTCTGTGCAAATGTATATGCTGAACTCAAATCAACTGTTAGTTATTGAAGAAACTTACCTTTTTTTATCTAAATGTCTATAAAAAAACAAACTATATCTTGCACTTTTTCTCTTCCGTAACTCTCACGAACTCATGTAATTAACTTCAGAATGACGGACTGCGCATGTGATCGAATTTTCGCAGATTTTTCTTCATTTACTGATACTTCCGGCGATGTACTTCCGGTTATTAAAGTAATGCGCTATTGTATTTCTACGCTTATTACTCTCAAAACAGGAAGTACATCGCTGGAAGTTTCAGTAAAGGACGAAATTCGACCAAAATTGCTGCCTACGTAGAACGTCATTCTGCAGTTAATTACATGACTTCGTGAGAGTTACGGGAGAGAAAAAGTGCGAGATATAGTTCGTTTTTTTATGGACTTTCAAAGCAAAAAAGGTAAGTTTCCTCAAAAACTAATTGTTGATTTGAGTTCAGCATATACATTTGAACAGAAATAATGCTATTTTGAATACATTTGAAGGGGGGAAAACCGTTGGTACCTAAAACGAAAATTTACCTTTGAGCTTTTTGTTATTTTTTAAACTTAGAACTTGTTTTGATCACTATACATCTACGGGGCTAAATTGTTCCTGGTTACTTGTTTTTCTTTAGTAATGTTCTATAAAGATCACATCTAACAACTTCAAATTGCTTTAAAAAAAATATTATTTGAAATAATATAATATATATATAATTATATATAATAATAAATTTTCGACACCTAAGTTTAAAATGAAATTTTTAAAATGAAAAAACATTCTTGAAGATTTCATTTTAGATTTAATTAAAAGCTTAATGATTAAATTTATTATTTCCATTAAGTAAAAAAATCTGGTGTATTTCAGATAGAAATTACATAAATTGGAAGGTCACATTTAATCTTGATTTCTTAAAATTTTCTTAAAAGCGGCCATTTTCTTAATTTTAAGAAATTTGCAAACGAACAAAAATTCATCGATTTTAAAGATATTTAAAAAGATTTCTGACACTTTATTTTAGTAAAATTAGAAAATTGAAAGTTAAATTAATTTGATTTTAAAGAAATATTACTTAGTTATAGCATAAAAAAGTAATATACAACCAATTATTAACGATTGGTCGTGTTCATCTGATCGAACTTTGACGGAGTGTTAAATGACGAGGCGATGACAGCTTTCTACGCATGAACATAAAAGCAATTTTCATAAATCTAAAAGGGAAGGGACAAAACTCTGAAATTACGTAACCTTTTCATAATAATGGCAGTTTTAGTCAACCATACATGAAAATAAGGAACGTATTAAGTAACGTAGTAAATAAAAATTATTTTAAAAATAATTGCGCACTTCTACGTTTAATAGTCTTTGCAGTTTTGGACTCGTAAATTTCGTTTCCACTTAATTGTTATGTAATCTCCAGAGAACAAAAAATACAGAAATTTGCACGATTTTAAACTATTATAAATTATTATAATTAAAATGTAAAAAACTTGAAAAAATTCCTGTAAAAACTCATTATTCATCAATTTTTTTTTTATTTCTTCAGGCAATAATGTCCTTAATATTAATAATGCCCTTAACAAAAGCAATTAGAAGCGTTTCTAATTTAGCAATGTCATAGTTTCATTGTATTTATTAGTAAACGTTTACTAGTAACACATTTATTAGTAACACATTTAAAACAAACATTTTTAGCAATATTTTCTAAAAAAAAAATTTTTTTAAATAATTTCTTTCATTCGTGAATAAGTCCTGAAAATTTCATTAAAATCGGACGATTATTTGATTTTTACAAGAATTTCTAAATTAATATGTTTTATACGAAAAAAAGAACGTGCAAAAATCAACAATGTTAATCATTAGAGAAGGCGATGACGTCAACAAAAGGCGATGACGTAAACAAAACAAGATTTTAACCAAAATTTCGAACGTGTTAGAAAGGATTAAAACATTTCAAAAATAATTAAAAAATACTTTGGTCTTTCATTTTATTAATAACTTGATCATTTTGACTATAAAACTTTATTTTCGTTAAATTTGTGGCCTTTTTCATGACGCTATGCTGTTTTTTTTTCCGCGAATTAGTGGAGGTACCTTAAGGTACCTCCTCATACTTTAGATTACTAACTTTCAAATTGAATTTTAAAAAATAAAGATGTTTTCTTGAAACTTTTATTTTAGTTTTAAATGAAAGTTAAATGATTAAATTTATATTTCCAGTAAGCAAAATACTCTGGTTTATTTCAAACAGAAATTATATTGATCGGAATATAAAAGTTTGAGATTTTTTTTCAATTTTTGAATATTGTCGCTATTTTTGAGCGATCGATACATTTGAAATCAAAAGTTAATTCTCGGTTTTAAAAATATTGCAAAAATAAAATATACATCTGTGACACATTATTTTTGGAAAATTAGCAAATATTTGGTTAAATTTATCTTATTTACAGAAGTATTACTTATTTATAGCGTGAAATTTAGACTATAACTATTTATTAATCACAGATTTGAGCTTTTTGACCTGTCCGCCATATATCAAGAACATGTTGACAGGTTCTTGATTAGAGATAGAAGGGTAAGGTGTTTATAAGTGACAAAATTGTACAAATTCTTTTCCGGTAAGAGAGGAAACTCTGACCTTTTAATTTGCACATAGAGATTACAATACAAAAAAAAAAACTTCAAATACACACACAATATATATATATATATATATATATATATATATTAAAAATATACAGACAAAATGATTTTTATTAAACTTTTCAATTTTTGATAGGCAACATAATCATTAATTCTTAACTAAAGAATCTAATCGCAACAAATCATTGATGATTTTTAAAATATAAAAGTAAAATTAATTCTTTTAAAATTTCATTAGTAATCGAAAAAACATTTTTTCTTCAGACTATAATGTCCTTAATTTTTATTATTTATTCAAACAATTAAAAACTTATCAAATTAAATAATATCAGAGTTTTATTGCTTTTTTTTTATTTTACTCTTCGGAGTATATTTTCGGATACAGAGGCAAAATTAAAAAAAAGATTTTTTTATCTTACCCAATGAATCCTGTGTTTAACTAATAAAATTATAGACCGCAATAAATTAAAATTTATTAAAATTTCATGGATTTACATAGAGAGGCGTAATATGGGTAAAAAAAAGTTGCTATGTTTTTTTAAAAAATAATAACTTAAAAAATCATTCAATTCATTTGTGAATGAATACTGAAAGTTTCATTAAAATCCTACAATTATTTGATTTTTGCGAGAATCTCCAAATGAATGTGTTTGTCACCGGAAAAAAAGTGGGTGATGTCATCATTACGTTTTTTATTGTAAACTCTCGTAACGTTTTGGTTACCCGCTAACTCAAATCAAAACAAGATTTTCTGTCAAAATTTCGAACATGTTAGAAGGGCTTAAAATTTTTTTTTAAATTATTAAAATTTCCTTTGATTTTTCCTCTTAATAATAATATAAACATTTTGATGGAAAAAGTTCGTTTTTATTAAGTTTTCAGATCTTTTTTTTATTCATACTACGCTGTTTTTTTTTTTGTTTTTTTTTTGCGATTTAGTGGAGTTTCAGACATAAATTATATCGATTAGAACCTAAAAATTTTCAATTTTATTCGTATTTCAATCTTTAGGCCATTTTTGAGCAATCGACACATTTGTAAACAAAAGTTAATTCTCTTTTCTAAAAATCTTGCAAAACTAAAATATCTTTGTCTATGTTGTTAATTAGTTCGAATAAAAATACTAATCTTGTAATTTCGGTCATACTTTCAACTGCCTTCTTTATGTTTATCTCATATTTTCTTTCGTTTTTCACGCGCACTCTATGAAATCTCAATTCTTTTTAGGTTTATTTTCTTTCGTTTTACGTCCAGTTAACGAAGTCTCAACCCTTTATATTTTCACCATATTTTTTTTTCGTTTTACGTCCACCTTACGAAATCTCAATCCTTTATGTTCGCTTCATGTTTTCTTTCGTTTTAAGTACAGCCTCCGAAAATGTTGCTTAACTTCGGTGATCGGACGGGAACCGGTGTATTCAACACGATATAGCCGTAGACATATCCCAGCTTACGAAATCTCAATCCTTTCTATGTTTGCCTCATAATTTCTTTCGTTTTCACGCCCAGTCTACGAAATCTCAATTCTTTTTAGATTTGCCTCATATTTTCTTTCGTTTTGCGTCTAGCTTACGAAATCTCAATTCTTTATGTTTGCCTCATTTTTTCTTTCGATTTACGTTCAGCTTACGAAATCTCAATCCTTCGTTTATTTTTGCCTCATCTTCTTCTTTGTTTTATATCCCAGCTTACGAAACCTCAATCCATTCTTTATGTTTGTCTCATATTTTCTTTCATTTTACTATTAGCTTACGAAATCTCAATCCTTTATAGTGGGTATCTTATCTATTCTTTCTCTGTTGTAGTGAAGGGTAATTGTCTACTGTTGGAGGTTAACGGAATTTGGCCTTGTGGTAGATAGCCCACTATAAGTCATAAAAATGATTATAAAATCAAGAAAAGTAATTTGAGTATAAAAATAACATTTTTATATAAACACTTATAAATTAATTTTTTTTTATAAGCGTTTCACCCCGAGCAAGGCATGTCACTGCCACTACTGCGCAGGGGGCTACATAGAGTGGAGAAAGGATGATTAAATATAGGAAATGTCAGAGCGTGGGTGATAGGCGGGTAAGGATACCGAGAATGAGGGTTGGGTAGATGAGAGTGTTCTGAGAATAATTGGGAGTTAGTGTGATAGGAGGTGTCTATTGACCCTACATTTAAACACCTGGAGATTATAGCTGTCGGGAAAGCAGACTTGTGGAAGGGAGTTCCACAGGCGGGAAGCGCGAGAAAAGAAGCTGTTGGAGTAGAATTTACGGTTACATCTTATTTGTTTAACTGTAAAAGGGTGGGACCTAGTTGCTAATCTAGTATCTCGTGTAAATTCGTGCTTAGGTGGCACCAGTGATCTAAGCTCATCGGAGCAGTAGCCATGAAAGTACTTGTAGAAGAGGCACAGGGAAGCCACATCACGCCGGTGAGAGAGCGGCTGCAGCCGGTCTGCCAAGTCAGTATCAACCACGTTACAGATCCTCCTTTGTATTTTGTCAAGAAGCCCAAGGAGAGCAGCAGGGGCACCCGACCAGATATGGCAGCAATAATGTTTTTACAATTAAAGTAATAACATATAAGTCCAACGGAGGTTAAAATGTTCATGTCAAATAATAAGCTGAAAGAGATTTAAGGCTTAGGAATTTGGGATCGTCATGAGTAATGAATGTCTTTGATGTAGTCCCTCCTTAGGTCAGTAAGAGACAGGGTAGAAAGTAAGGAGAGGTGAAGAGAGGCGAACATAGTAGCCGCTTGACTTAAGTCAAGGTGATATCGATTACACTCTTCTCCTGAGGTCTGCTTCGGTCTGTCTGCTGGGTGCTTCCTGTCTCTGTTTTTATATCTGCTTTTTAGATCCAAAGCAGCTCGTTTGTGATTTCACTCTTGCATTTGATTCTGGGCTTCTCATTGGCTGATAAATAAAATTCGTGTAGGCTCGTGAAATGGAAACTTGATATTTGATTAATTGTTATTTTTCAACCGGAACATCTGCGCGAATCCACCTGCGAAGAGACGAGTTTTGGTCATTTGCCTTTTTGTCGCGAGAGAGCAAACATCCGGTCCATCGCTTTTGCTCGGTATCACCACACCTTTATATTTGCTTCATATTTTCTTTCGTTTTACGTTCAGCCTACGAAATCCCAATGCGTTATGTTTACCTCATGTTTTCTTTTGTTCCATGTCTTGATTACGAAGTCGCAATCATTTCTTTTGCTTCATTTTATTTTACAAATATAAAAGAAAAATCAGTAGCAACTGTTGACAGTTTGTTAGTTTTTTTAACCTTTTATTAATTTCGCAACCTAAAAAAT
Source organism: Ascarosepion bandense (assembly GCA_037127315.1). Classification (NCBI taxonomy): domain Eukaryota; kingdom Metazoa; phylum Mollusca; class Cephalopoda; order Sepiida; family Sepiidae; genus Ascarosepion; species Ascarosepion bandense. The sequence continues at coordinate 1,090,185 of JBBBDQ010001264.1, forward strand.
ATCACTGAATTATTTTCCACTCTGCAAAACCCACATCTTTTCCTCATTATGTATAAAAGTGAATGTTGTGTCGTGTGTAAGAATAAATAACTCAACAACAGGAATAGGTTAATTGTTGTATTCCGTGAAAATAGTATTTACAAAGGTTATTAGTATCCAATACAAGAATAAAGGTTAATCGTCTCAACCGTCGTAAGACGTAGTATGAGCAATGGGTACTTCCGGGTCGTCACCGGAAGTCTACGACTGACTTGACGATCGGCTGCTCGGCACACTCCCTTACGTAGATGCCACCATTACTTTACATAGTAATGGAATAGTCCATTATAGCCGAATAGGCGCAGGCGTCCCAACATTGAACAATCGCGTCTCTCATATTTATTTTTAGTTGGTTCACTCGGCATCTCTCTGTGAGTGCCGGTTACAAAAAAAAAAGAAAAAAAAGAAAACGAAATGGCGGACACTGTTCGAAATTGTAAATCCATTGCACACTAATAGCCTCGACAATAGCATCTATCCTGACCTAATGTATATGCCACACCCCAGACGAATATACAAACAGAAAACAATGTTCCTGCTTTCCCTTCTGAGGTCAGTGTATCGATAATGGAGTGGGGAAGAGCTATTGTTACTTAGGATAAAATCTTGTCTTAAACAAAAAAATCAGCTAATTTTTCTCTAAATTTCTGGGGTGAGGAGTTATTATTATTTACACTTTCTACATTCGGATTATTATCCTCATCTTTGTTGCTGTTTTCACAACGTTTCACCCGTTGTTCCCTCCGCCCTTCCTCGGGGTATTTCGATTTAGGTAACCTATATGGAATTATGAATTGAATACTTTATTGAATCTCCGGTTCTTTTCGGTTCAGAATAAGTTATCCAGATTTATTTACACCTAAGAAAGGCTGGAGAGCGGAACGACCGAAACAAAGATGAAGACCATAGTCTGAATGTACATAGAAGAAATAATCCTTTATCAAATGTTACGCGAAACAGGACTCAAGGCAAAGTTTTCCAAAACAGAAACTATGATTTGGAATTAAAATGAAAGCAGTGATGGTACCGATCCTGAATCCATTATCAAAATTCAGAATGTTGGATTAATAAAAACCAAAAAACTTCAGATAGGTCGGGGTATGGGTCAGTTAGTATAGCAAATAAGGAAGTTGAACATAGGTTGTTCTTTGAGTAGTTTCGCCTAAGACTACAAATTATTACATAACATTATCCTCAAAACAAATCATGTACTTAAACAACCTAGCCAAACCCAGGTTATCATGTAATATATAACCTTGAACAGCGGAAGTAATTGACAGGTACATCCGGCTGTAGGTAAGGTCAGTAAAAGTGACAACCGGCTTAAAAGGGTGTAAGTGATAAGTACAACTGGCCGTAGGTAATGACAAACGAACTTCAGTCACTGGTGCCTCTGCAACAGGTGTTTACTCGTGCAACCAGATTGGCATCTGGGTCCCACCCATTCACAGTTAGATTAACCAAATGCAGACGATAATTCTACTCCTGCAGCTTCTTCTCTCGCACTTCCCGCCTGTGGAACTCGCTTCCATATTCTTGCTTTCCTGATGGCTACAACCTCCAGGAATTTAAATGCAATGTCAATACTCATCTATTAACTACTTGACTCTAGTTCTTTCACCACCCCATATATCCTTTCCTTTCTCTCCACCTTTGCAACTGTCATCACACCTGTATTCCCATCCTTCTCTTGCTCCTTTCTAACTGGTTCGACTTCCTCTTCACTCTCTTCTACTTAATCTTTTTACTCTTATGTAGATCCCTGTACATCAGTGGCATTACCACTTTGCTCGGGATGATACGATAAAAAAAAATGTGACGACTGGCTTAAAAGGAAATGGTTCGGCAAGAATGTGGTTGCCAGATACATACGTCTATAGATAAAAGTCAACAAATAACAAGGGTGTTTGACAGATATATCCGGTCGTAGATGATGTCAACAAAGTACAACGAAAAAAAGAAGCATCGCATAGTAGTTTTAAGGCGATATAAAAGTCTAGAAAGTTTGGCTGAGTAGACAGAGATTGGCTAACGACTCTAGACAGCTCCTTCGTATCTGCGATCTTTCTCCGCCTGTCCTCCTCACACAAGCGTCACCGACGAAAAATAAAAAATATAAGATTATATTTTTATATATACGTGTTCCTCGTTGTTTGATCCAGCGACAGTATATAACAATCATATGGATCCCATGCATGGCGCGAAATTCACTCGAAAATATCTAAACGCTATATAATCGCTTTCTCAGATCACTGATTACAAAGTGAATGAACCCTATTTACATAATTCGGACGATTGTCCTTATCTTTGTTGCCATTCGTACGATGTTTCGGCCATTATACGCTCGGGCCTTCTTCAGGTGATAGGAATTACGAACCGAATTCTTTATTACAATCACAGGGGTATATCATTCTCATTCCTTGCGTAGCTCGGACCCTCGAACCCCGCAAATTACCGACCTATCAGCCTTCTTCCGATCTTCGGCAAAGTGTTCGAAGCCATTATCAACGCCGAGGTCGTTCAGCATCTCACGGCCCACTGGCTCCTCTCAGACAAACAGTATGGCTTCCGCTTCACCAGGTCTACTGCTGATATGCTAACGACCATCACCGAGTACATATATCAGGCACTCGATAGGAATGGTGAAGCCCAAACCTTTGCCTTGAATATCTCTAAAGCGTTCGACAGAGTTTGGCATGCTGGCCTTCTATGCAAACTGCGGAGCTGGACAATTGTTTGAACTAATCCGTTTTTCCTATCTAACCGCACATTGAAAGTGGTATTAAACGGACATGCCTCCCAGAACTACCATACGAAAGCGGGTGTCCCTCAAGGTTCTATTCTAGGTCCTACGCTCTTTCTGATCTACATTAATGATCTCCCTGATACCATAAGATCCCAAGTAGGTATGTACGCCGATGACACCACAGTTTATTCTCGCCTCGACCAAAAATTTGGTGCGGGCGACAAAGCTAACCTTGCAGCCGAGCTTGGAAAGGACCTCCAATCCGTAGTAGACTGGGGTAAGAAATGGCTCGTAAATTTTAATGCTTCTAAAACGAAGCTACTATCAATTAATCATCATAGACAATCGCACCTACCTCCTATTAGCACGGACTAGGCTTGCCTTCCAGAGAGTAAAACACTACGCCTCCTTGGTCTCACACTCTCAGCGGACCTCAAGTGGAATGACTATATCGAATCCATTGCTAAATCCGCTGCTATGAAAGTCGGTTCTCTGTGTAGGGCCCGGAGGTTTTTTTCCGTCTGAATCTATCCTGCACATTTATAAATCTACCATCCGCCCGTGCATTGAATACTGTTGCCATATCTGGTCGGTGCCCCTGCTATTCTCCTTGGGCTTCTCGACAAGGTACAGCGGAAGGTCTGTAATGTGATCGATACCGACTTGGCAGACCGCCTGCAGTCTCTCTCTCACCGGCGCGACGTGGCTTCCCTGTGTCTCTTCTATAAATACTTTCACGGCTTCTGCTCCGATGAACTTGGATCACTGGTGCCCCCTAGGTTCGAATTTGCACGAGATACTAGGTTAGCAACCAAATCCCACCCTTTTACAGTGAAACCGATAAAATGCAACTGCAACTTCTACTCCAACAGTTTCTTTTCTCGCACTTCCCGACTGTGGAATTCTCTTCCACATGACTGCTTCCCCGACTGCTACAATCTCCAAGAGTTTAAACGTAAGGTCAATAGACTTCCATTCTTTCAAACACACTAACTTCCATTCTTTCAAACACATTTCCCACCCACCCAACTATCTATCACCCCCCCTTCTGACATTTCCTATATCTAACCATTCTTCTTATTTACCTCCCCCTATGTAGCCCCATGCGCAATAGTGGCAGTGGAATGCCTTGCTTGGGGTGAAATGATAAAAAAAAAGATCCTCTTAAGGACACATGGCCCAGTGGATATAGACGTTGGTTAGTTCCTGTGACTTGACCTAAAGAATTGTGAGTTCAATACCAGGCTACAGCAGTGGTAAACAAGTAACTTACAGGGTTAGAGGGAGATAACTCATGACTACCAAAAGAGGATCTATGCAAGGAATGAGAATTATCTACCCTAGTGATGGTAATAAACGGTTCTGTTCGAAATTGCTAGCATCTAAAGAAGGCCGGAGTGTACAACGACCGAAATGTCGTATGAATAGCAGCAAAGATGAGGACAATAGTCCGAATAATGTAAACACTGTAAATACTACCTCATCTCACAAATATACACAAATAGAATGATCTATTGTTAAACGTCGTACAAATGACAACAAAGATGAGGACAATAGTCCAAATAATGTAAATACTGTAAATATTACCTCATCTCAGAAATATAGACAAATAGAATGATCTATTATTAAACGTCGTACATTGCAACAAAGATGAGGACAATAGTCCGAATAATGTAAATAGTGTAAATACTACCTCATCTCAGAAATACTGACAAATACTGAATGAATCCTGCATGTTTTAACAGGAGCCACACTTAACTCGAATTGCGTAGACTGGCACTACAAAATCGCAAACAAAGAATTTTCAGCAGCAGAGACATTAAAATGATTATCAGGTGTAACTCGAAGAGAAAATAATGTCATAATATGTTGAAATTCCACACTACTTCAAAAAAAGGTGAAGAAGGAAACCGTCATTAATATTAGAAAGAGCAATAACAATGGCTGAACTTGAGAGACGTTTTTCCTGAAAAATTATTTGAAAAGAAATGTTTTATAAATTTCAGCCTACAATGGCATTGATATTTTGGTCAGTGAAAGTCAAATGTTTCCTTATAAGGAAGCGACTAATATTACTATTATCATTTCATTAAAATGTTGCAATAGTTGAAAAAAGAAGAGATTGTATACTTTGTCAAGTAGAAGACAAAGTCTATTATTCCTGTGGCAGAGATAACAGTCACTTAATTCTGAACCTGGATAAATTGTCTCCCATTAACAAAAATATAACTTTGTGATAACTGAGTGAAAATAAATGTCTATACATCTATGTGTACGTGCATGCGCGTGTGTATGTGTGAACAAACGGGCAGGACTCTAGCTCTCCTAATGGACTGCTTTACGTATATAAAGGTTAGTGGAATTAAATCAGATCATATGTTTTTTGTTTTTGTTTTTTTTTGTTTTTTTTGCTGGGGGGTCGTTCTGCTTGGTTCATGAATCTAACAAAGGTGTTTCTTTTCAGACTATAGCAACTTATCTGGGTGTTGTTGACCGAATAAGATTTTAGTTCGAATAATGATTTTATTGGTTTAATTCAAAGAATGCGTAAACAAATAAACGAGAAATTGAAATAATTATTTTTAACGAATTATACGATATTTTTGTCTTTGAAGATGTTTTTTTTTTTTTAATCATTTCATCCCGAGCAAGGCGGAAACGCCACTGATGTGCAGGGGGTTACATAACTGTAAAAAGATTAATTAAGAAAGAGTGAGGAGTACAAACTTGTTAGAAAGGAACAATAGAAAGCTGAGACAGCAGGTGCGATGACAGATACATAGGTGGAGAGAAAGGGAAGGTTATACAGGGGAGGGGAGAGAGCTAGAGGCCAGTGGTTAGTAGATGAGTATTGACATTGCATTTAAATTTCTGAAGGTTGTAGCCGTCAGGAAAGCAAGAATACGGGAGTGAGTTCCACAGGCGGGAAGTGCGAGAGAGGAAGCTGCAGGAGTAGAATTGTCGTCTGCATTTGGCTAACCTGACTAAATTAATATTTCTTATTGAACAATAAATTAGTCAGTTGCTGGAGAAAATAACTCATACGACCGCTGTGGGTGAATGTGTGTATGATTAGGTTGACTAGTAGAACGTTGACTTTATTTGATTGAACGTTTGGCGAAAGACTATATATATGCGTACGTGCTCACGCGCGAGTGTGTGTAAAATGTGAACGAACGGACACGACTCTGGTTTTACTAATAAACTGCTTTACGCATATAAAGATTAGTATTAGGTTCTTATAAAAACAATGGCCGCTCGAAGTGTTGTATTTTAAAAAAGTCATTTTAACATAGTATTCTAACGTGACACCAGCTCGACCGCTGCTTTCTATATCCTGTTTCCCCGATGAGATGAAGGGACCACCACCATTCCCCACGTTGTGAATTTTTTATCCGAATAGCAGTTTCCGGGTCCCTCAGGACGGTCCAATAATAAAGGACGAAATGGCTGGGGTCTACGCTGAAAGAAAATCACTATTCGTACAGAAAAGGGTTCCGGCCACAACCCAAAGATATATATAAAAAAAAGCAACACTTCCAGTTCCTGTAGAAAGAGTCTTTCAAGACTACTGCTTTTATGTCGCTACTTAAGAATTTACACAAATAAGTTTATTAACGAGATTCATTCGTTTGGGTTAGAAAGTAACAGAGAGAGAGAGAGAGAGAGAGAGAGAGAGAAAGATGCCTTCAACTGATCTAAGGTAGGTAATTTCGTGGTTTTTCGTGTATTCACGATAACATAGCAGTTTCTCTTCTCGGTTTTGTTGACAGAGTTTCGTACGGGCATTATCTGTCTCTTAGTTCGAATCGGCTAATTCACCCAACCGTTTTTACCGCGTTCTGCCGATCTCTCGTCGAACTCTTTCGTCTCTGCAATCTCTGCGCTCGTCTCACTCTGGTCTACACCAGCGTGCAGACTGGTTATATAGAGCGGGGCGGGGCTAAACAATGTTTAAGCACCGCCCATTAATTTTAATATGGAAATCGCTTTGACCACCAGGCATGTTCACCTAATTTCCGGATCCCTGTGGGAGACTATTTCTCAAATGGTACTAAAAATGAATTTGGAGTTCCCCGCGGTCTTTTCGCAGACAATTCCCACTTGAGTTTTGCCAAAACCACTCATCTCATCCGTGGATTTGGCAAGATTTTGGTCTTTCAGACCACCCAGAATACAATTCGCCATTTGCCATACATTTTACGAAATCACCATTGATTATAAACTTTACTTAATGAACCTGCCCGTTAATCATTCTGTAATTATTCCACCTAATTAATTAATAACGCAACCCCAGAAATAATTATTTAAAAAAAACAAGAAAAAACTTATCTCTGGCGTCACTACGGGATCCCCACTATCCAACTATATACTACCATCATCTCACTCTTTTAGAACTGTTAATTAATCGATTTACCTGGAGGGGGCGCTCTCTCTCTATGTCACAGTATTAACGGTATATATTACGTGAATTTTGGTATACATAATAAATAACGTGTGCTCTTTAATAATTTTTAATTTATTTTCAGACAGAAATATTCATGAAGCATAGAAGCCCTTCATTATGAACCTGACAAAACATGATCTTCGTTTACTTTTCTTGCACGAATTCAAACTTGGGCACAGTGACTCCCAAACTTCTTCCGATATCAACAGAGCATGAAGAGATGGGTACGCAAGTGACAGTACAAAGTTGGTTCCAGAAATTCTGCAGTGGTGATGAGAGCCTTGAAGATGAAGAAGGTAGAGGACGGTCATGCAGTCTTGACAACAAACGATTGCAAGCAGTTGTTGAGCAAAACCCACGTCAAAATATTAGGGAAATGTCTCAGACGCTTGGTGTTAGCACTGCAACAGTCTCATGCCATTTGCAGAATATTGGCAAGATGAAAAAGCTCGATAAATGGATTCCTTATGATCTCAATGAAAATCAAAAACTTAGGCGTTTTGAAGAGTGCTCGATGTTCTTTCAACGATCCCTTTTTTGACCGAATAGTCACAGTTTTACTGCAATTAACTTGCTGAAATGCATGCACATCTACAAAAAACTTTAAATCAACTAAGAATAAATACAGCATTTGCATTATACGTTTCGGCTGCTGTAAGCTCCAGCCTTCTCTAGGTGCTAGAAATTTCGAACCGAAACTTTTATTACAGTCACTGAAGAAGGCTGGAGCGTACAACGTCCGTAACGTCGTATAAATGGCAACTAAGATGAGGAAAATAGTTCGAATAATGTAAATACTGTAAATACTACCTCATTTCAGAAATACAGACAAATAGAATTATCTATTGTTAAACGTCGTACAAATGGCAACAAAGATGAGGACAATAGTCCAAATAATGTAAATACTACCTCATCTCAGAAATATAGACAAATAGAATGATCTATTATTAAACGTCGTACAAATGGCAACAAAGATGAGGACAATAGTCCAAATAATGTAAATACTACCTCATCTCAGAAATATAGACAAATAGAATGATCTATTATTAAACGTCGTACAAATGGCAACAAAGATGAGGACAATAGTCCAAATAATGTAAATACCTACCTCATCTCAAAGAAATATAGGACCAAATAAGAATGATCTATTATTAAACGTCGTACAAATGGCAACAAAGATGAGGACAATAGTCCAAATAATGTAAATACTACCTCATCTCAGAAATATAGACAAATACTAAAGGAATAAATAGTCTCGCCGATCGATGGCAGAGGTGTATAAATGCCCAAGGCTCGTATTTTGATAAAATTCAACATTTCTACAGTTAATTTTTCGAGAATAAAATCCTTTTCCTAAAACCGGTCATTATGTTACTTTCAACTTAATAATAATAATAATAATAATAATAATAATAATAATAATAATAAAATTGAAATAGAAAAAATGTAGAAATTGAAAACAAGAGTTGTGCCAGTGATAGTAGGTGCACTTGGAATGATAAAAAATGGAACAAAACAACACATTGAAAGAATCCCTGGAAACCCCAGCTTAAGAGATATACAAAAAATTGTCATGTTAAGTACAGCCTACACACTAAGGAGAACTTTGTCTATGTAACGCTAGGGATGTTAGGGGATTTATAAAAAAAACATGGAATGGAACCATAACGACACACCATAAACTGCCTTAGGTCTTCCTGCAGACTTAGTAGATAGTGCGACCATAGCAGAAATCGGATTATGATGAAAAATGACATAATAATAATAATAATAATAATAATAATAATAATAATAATAATAATAATAATATTTTTAATAATTACAATTTTAAAATGACGCATACAGATTTCGTATCCCTAGCGTCACTTCTTCGTTGTTAGCCTATAAATCTACAGCCCACTCTCGTATTCTCGATCTATTCAAAATGGCTACATATTTTTTTCAGACAGATCTCGTACTTGAAATACTATTCAGATAAAATTCATTTTCTTACACCCTCTACCACCACCGTTCCTCTTTCCTCCCCCCGAACTAGAATTAGATTTAATGTGTAAAAATAAGCGTGGCAATCATCAACTGTCTGGCCACGTATCGATTAAAGCATTTTAGGATGTCGATGCTTCAGCGCCAGGAGTTGATATCGGTTCTTTAGTGTTCTCGAATAACAGCCGAGCATTTTCCACAACCCACTGGCCTGATAGAAAGGTCGTAAGGGTTATGTATAAATATAATGATTTGGGATATTCATACTGTTACTAAAAAAAAGGAACAAACTGAATGTCGGAAATCTTTTTAACATATCTGCTATAAAACATTATCACTGTATCAGCTGAATAAGTACATAGATTTTAACAATCACTGTTTATACCGTTATGATGGATTACTCATAGTCGATAATGCTTATTACAGTATAAGCTGAAAAAGTACATAGATTTTAACAATCACGGGTTATACTGTGATGATGGGTTACTCATGGTCAATAATGCTTATGACTGTATAAGCTTAATAAGTACATAGATTTTAACAAACACGGTTTATACCGTAATGATGGGTTACTCATAGTCAATAATGCTTATGACTGTATAAGCTTAATAAGTACATAGATTTTAACAATCACGGGTTATACTGTGATGATGGGTTACTCATAGTCAATAATGCTTATGACTGTATAAGCTTAATAAGTACATAGATTTTAACAATCACGGGTTATACTGTGATGATGGGTTACTCATAGTCAATAATGCTTATGACTGTATAAGCTTAATAAGTACATAGATTTTAACAATCACGGGTTATACTGTGATGATGGGTTACTCATAGTCAATAATGCTTATGACTGTATAAGCTTAATAAGTACATAGATTTTAACAATCACGGGTTATACTGTGATGATGGGTTACTCATAGTCAATAATGCTTATGACTGTATAAGCTTAATAAGTACATAGATTTTAACAATCACGGGTTATACTGTGATGATGGGTTACTCATAGTCAATAATGCTTATGACTGTATAAGCTTAATAAGTACATAGATTTTAACAATCACGGGTTATACCGTGATGATGGGTTACTCATAGTCAATAATGCTTATGACTGTATAAGCTTAATAAGTACATAGATTTTAACAATCACGGGTTATACTGTGATGATGGGTTACTCATAGTCAATAATGCTTATGACTGTATAAGCTTAATAAGTACATAGATTTTAACAATCACGGGTTATACCGTGATGGTGGGTTAATTATAGTCGATAACAGTAACCTCCAAAAATGTGACAATGTACGCAAAAAACTACATTTGTTTTTTTCAAAAAGAACGGTTTTGATTTAAATGTTGAAAGCAATTTAAAAGTCGTGAATTATTTAGACACCACGCTAAATCTTTGGAATGGATCAATATCCCCTTACATGAAAGATAACCAAAATCTGCTATATGTATATACTAAATCTAATCACCCCGTACACATGATGCTGGGTATTGCTAAAGGTATTTTTTATAGACTATCAAACAATTCGTCCAGTAAAGATATCTTCAAAAATCATAAGAAAGTGTACCATGATGCACTCATTAAAAGTGGTCATAGAGATAAACTAGTATATAAACTAGTATATAAACTAGTATATGCGGACACTAAGAGAACCAAACGAAAGAATAGGGGGAGGAACATTTAATGGTTTAAACCCCCCCCCCCCCCCGTTCAATTTAGCAGTAAAAACCAAAATCGGAAAAATATTTTCCATTTTATCAGAGCAAAATTTCGGTAAAGTCAATAAGTTGTATAAAATATTTAACAGAACTAACGTAAAACTTAGTTATTGCTGTATGCCCAATTTGGAGAAAATTATTAGTGGATTAAACAAGAAAAAAGTTAAGGATAATACGCGTACTGGCATTAGTAGTAGGATTAAGAATATTAATTGTCCCTTGCAGGGTACATGCCAGCAAGTTTGTGTTGTTTATCCTGTTAAAATTTATAAAAACGCTGAAGACACTGAATCCAAAATATACTTAGGTCCTACCCAAGATATTTTCAAAATAAGATATTACAATCATACTAGTAGCTTTAAAAATGAAAAGTATAAACACTTATGTGTGGTCCATTAAGAGCTTAATATAGATCCTATTTTGAAATGGGAAGTATTAAAGAGATGTGCTCGGTATAAAGCCGGCCAGAAATTTTGTCGGTTGTCTGTAGAGGAAAAGCTTGCTATAGCTTCGTATAAACACGCCAATAATTTATTAAATTCTAAAATGGAAATATTAAATAAATATAGGCATAGAAAGCCTTGGCTTTTGAATTCAATTTGCTTATGGCAAGTTGTATCATTTATGGTTCGTTTTTTGTTTTCGTTTTTGCAGCCAATCTTTTTAAAATTTTAATATATATGAAATTTGTTTTCTTAATAAAGTTCTCCCCTATTTGTGTTTGGGGTCTTCTTTCTTGGTCACGTGGATTGATTGCATTTCCTTTATACATATCGTTTGTTTCTTTCCTTGTTAGCCAGATTTCCCTGACGATCCGTTTAGGTGAAACCTAGGTAGTTTGTCTGGCTCTCTAGGTATTCTTTATATATATATATATAAACTTATTTATAAATGGAACTTTGTGCATATGTGTGCATGTCTGTGTGTGGGGGGGGGGGGGGTGTATGTGTGTGTGTCCGTTACCTATAGACTCCGAAACGGCTGAACCGATTTTCTTAAAAATTTACACAGTTGTACTATAAGCGTCTGCAAGTGTTCTTAGCTAGGTTTTGTGTCAAGGTATCCCCGATAAATATCGAAAATCGATAATCGAAAAAGTCGGGTTATAGAAGGAGTGGTCCGATTTTAATCAAATTTGATACACTCATAGACAAAGACATAAGAAACGATATTCAGAAGTTTCAAGGTTGAAGTTCTTACAATAGTGCAGAAAATCGATATATATATATATATATATATATATATATATATATATATACTTGTATCTTGCCTTCTTCTACATTGTTAGAATGTAGAAAGTTAATTATGAGACAGTGATTTTACTAAATGTACGTTGTGGTGCTGCTCGAAACGAGAAATCCAAGAGCCAAGTTCGAATTCCAGCCGGCAAAGGTGTGAATCCGCCACTTTTCCCTCCAGCTATAGGTTATATAGCAGGACAAATTGGGTTCTTTAGTCTTAGTTTTCAACAGATCTACAGCAGAACGTAATGGCAACCTACTGCGGGAAAATCTTTTGCCCAGTCAGTCACGTCTCTTTGGAGACATGATCGACTAAGCGTGTATGAAGTATGGCACTTAACTAATTGACTGACTGATTAAATTTTGAGATGGAATTAAATCAGTAAGTCAGCATTTTTATGAAAATTGGCTTCCTCTAACAGTTCTCTATTTATCACATTGTGACAAGATAACTAGGCGTATATTAAGGTGGATTTGTAAAATATGTATTTTATTATAATAGATTAAGAATAGAAAATTAGGGACCTAACCCTACAATCATGCTTGGAAATACTAGGAGCTTGACTAGATATTCTTATTATAAAAGACTAAAAATGCTACAGAAAAATCGATTTAATAAACCCTTAAAGTAAGGTCTAATACCCACAACAACATCTAAATAAATAAAAAGTAAAATTAAAAGAAATAAACAGGCTCCCAAACTATAATCTAGGAATAATTAAAAATTAAAGGAAAACAAACCGATCCCCTAAATTCAAAATCAAGATTAAAATATACAAATTTAGATAAATTATAAAAAACTGATTAAATACAAATTTACATTTGCCCTCTAAAAAATACAATTTTTGATTTTTTATAAATAACCTCACCTGAATACAAAACAATCCACACTTAAATAGATCAAATTACTAAAGTCTACAACAAAGTTTAATATTCGAAAAGAAAAAATAGCTCCCAAATTAAAAAAGAATAAAAAAAATTAAAATGAAAAAATCGATCCTCTAAATTCAATATTAAGATTAAATATACAAATTTAGAAACATTATAAAAGCTGACAAAATAGAAATTTGCATTTACTTCCGAAAAAATGCAAGTTTAGACATTTTAGAAACAACTTTGCCTAAATACAATAATGCATGAATAAACACCCCAATCCCGCTAATATAAAAAAATAAAAAAATATAAAAAACAAAAATAAAATACAAAATATGCCGTACTGAAAAAATCAAAATTAAAATGAAAAAACACCCCACCCCTATCAGGTCTAACAAAGGAACCCTAAGAAAAACAGCCTCGCCACTAAATGAAAGAGAATAAATAAAATTTGTCTGGTAACAACAGACACAAATAAATCAAGCGCTAGCTAAGCAAGACGCCTAAAAATTCTTAAGGTCAACAAACAAGACAAATTCCCAATCACACGCACAAGAAAACCCCACGAAAACACACAAAACTGACCCAGTAATAACCCCCACACATACAGACACACACCAATCTCTGCGAAATTCTAACCAAAAGATATACCCAACAGATAAAAACGTACACTCCAACAGATAATACCATTAATCGACAATTTAGCACTTACACACCAGACTCTTCAAAACCCTAACAGACAACACAAGACACATTCCCTTCATTATCAATAACCCCAACAAACCTCCCACAACAACAATAAACCAAATATAGGGAGCAGACGAATTCAGTTTTGCTTTTACCTCCCGAAGAAACGTTGGGCACCCAACGTTGAAACAAACATATGATTGTAGAGGACATATATTAAAAAATAATGTGTACATGTTCTAAAACATAATATATATATATATATATATATATATATATATATATATATATATATATATAAGTGGATATTGGAGCTAACACCTCATGTCGACATTCTGTTTTATGCTAAATGCAATAGTCAGGCGTAACAGATGGCCTACCGATAGTGTTAACTTGATTAGCAACTAGTCTAGGCGAAAGACATTGTCAATCGCTATATCCTGTCGAGCCGAGGATCTTGATACTGTCCTTTTAATTACCCTTTACGTTTTCCATTCATTATTAATGTTTCTGTTCTTAATTCTTCCAAACTGTAACTCTATTTGTTTTAGTTGATTTACTGCCTTGCTTGGAGTGGTATATATAATTTTGTGTGTTTTTGTGGTTTTGAAGCTTTTTAAAAGCTATTACGTGACGCGCGCGGTTGGGTATTAACACCAAGAAAAGGGATTTTGTCATTGCCCATGACAATAACAAAATACTTCAGAAATACATGTATGTTTTTTTGGGGGTTTTTTTTTGTATGTGTGTGTGTGTGTGTGCGCGCGCGCTCGCTCGCGCCCTATATACGTGTAGAAGTGGATATTGGAGTCAACAGCCAGAGATCGATATTCTGTTTCATCAATCTTCAGGCGTGGCAAATTGCCTGGCGATTTCGTCAACTTCTTTGGCAACAAGTCTAGGCGAAATACAACTTTTCCAAAAGATTAATTTTAAAATCCTGGAGAAGACGACGGCAGAATAACGCACTACCTTTCAAAGAATCCATTGCAATTAACAGATTAAAATGAAACGGAATCTGTGTAGTGACACCAGAAATAAATAGCATGGTGGATTGAACATTTTGCCTAAGCTGGGAGACAATTCTGTGAAAAATGCAACGAGAAGGCATGCATCTGTATTTCCCTAGAACAGGGGTTTTAAAACTTTTTGATTTACGGACCCCTTTATATTTCAAGTTTTAGTCTAGGGACCCACTATAAACGCTTATGAAATTTATACATAAATTTTTCCTAAAAATAGCTTATAGTTTTGCATTAACGTAGTAAAAACTGGTTTTAAGTTTAATTTAAATTGACAAATTATATTTTCATTTGATAACATTAATAAGTAAAAATAAATATCCAGACATTGAAAATTTATGCTTTGAATTTCACGTGATGAGTTAATCCACGGACCCCCTATCTTATCCTTGCGGACCCCCTGTGGTCCGCGGACCACAGTTAGAAAGCTCCTGCCCTAGAACCCATAAACAATCAATGATAAATAAATAATGATATTAAAATCGAGAATGTTGTAGAGCAGAAGAGACATAAATTCTAATTTACTTTTTTTGCGTTGTGGTGCAGTGGATGTCTGCTTGGAATGAGAAATTGGTGATCAGAGTTCGAATTCAAGTTGAATTCTTTGCATCCACTTACGCACAAATACTATTGGGAAAGGTATTAATCTATCTCTTCCATCTCTTCTCCTTCCAGCTCTAGATTAAATAGCAGGCCAAATTGGATTCAATAGTCTTGACTGGCAACCAGTCTACCGCAGAAAGTAATGAAAATCTTCTGCCCAATCATTCATGTCTAATTCAAGACATGATCTCCCAAGCACGTATCCATATGGCACTTTTGATTGATGCTTATAAACACTTTGGAGTTTGATGTCTCTAACTGATATATATATATATATATATATATATATATATATATATATATATGGCAAACATGAGATACAACCTGGGACTAGCACTACTGTTTGCGACTTGCCTTGTCCCCGCCAAAAGAAAGCCCCTATTTGCTTAGCGTGTAAAGATACTGCAGCTAAAATGAAGGAAAAAGAACAAATCACTTACCGCTCTGACGTAATCCGTCCTCGGTCAGATAATGTAAAAGAATGAGCGGGGGGGGGGGGGAACTTGCATTGCATTTTTATACACTAAAAATATGCAATGCATTATGGGATAATAGGTTGACGCAAAATGATTATGGGTACGTGGACAGATATAAAAGCAACGAATTTTTCCCAGTGAGGGGGAGTAAAAAAAGAACGTTCACACTTGGTGGCTAAAACGTCTGTCAGTGAGATTTTGAGACAGAGCTCAAGAAGGAAAGACTTGATTATAATACCACTTGGGGAGCCACAATTCATTCGCTGGTTGCTGTTTTAAGTTTATTTTGCCACAATATATGATGCTATGCGTTCTTGATTCACATAATTTCATGAATAATTAAATCGCCCCCCTCTCCGGACTACGATATTGACGCGAAGATTCACGCTGCATCTCTCAGACCAGAGCTCAATTCAATCTCATTTAAACACACACAGAAACCTACCAAACCCTATCCGGGACATACTTGTTGACAACACAAATATCATAGCAACAATGAGAAGTGCGAGAAAAGAAACTGTTAGTATAGAACTTACGGCCACATCTCGCCAGCTCAACGGTACATTGATGAGATCTCGATGCTAGCCTATTCAGTCAGTTAAGTGCCATACGTGATACACGCTTGGGCGATCATGTCTCGAAAGAGACATGACTGACTGGACAGAATATTATCCCGCAGTAGGTTGCCATTGCTTTCTGCGGTAGACTGGTTGCCGACCAAGGCTATAGAACCCAATCTGTCCTGTTATTTAACCCATAACTGAAAGGAAGATACGGATTAATACCTTTCCCAAGGGTATTTGCGTGTAAGTGAATGCAATGAATTCAGCTGGAATTCGAACTCGGCTCCCCTATTTCTCGTTCCGAGCCGATATCTAATTCACCACTGACTAGCAACATCTACTTGCAAACCCCCCCCACCCCCAAAACTGCAAATAATCGTAGCATTATGAATAAAAATGAAAGCACTCAATAATAACAATTATGAACATGGTAACAACGTGCTGACCGTGTTCGGAACATAAAACATACACACTACTCTACAAACATACATAACACTACATACATTCTGTAAAATAAAATCCATTCCCGATAATGGCTAAAAGTATAGTCGAAAGCGCTCAAATAAACAAAATATTCGGACAATTTTTAATTTTTTTCCTGAAAACATAAAAATCATAAAATCACGTAAAAGAGCATATGAGAAATTACATAAAAAGCTTAACCATAACACTTTGTAGTCATTTTTAATGAAACCTGCACACACACACACACACACACACACACACACACACACACACACACACACACACATATATATATATATATATATATATATATATATATATATCGCTCATTCAGTAATGAATTAGAGCACTCTGGCTACTGGCGTATGATACATCATACGCTAAAAGCCTGCTTCCTTCTACCGTGCGCCCATAGCTCAGAGGTAGAATCTCTGACTGACGCCAATTTGGTCGGGTTTCAATCCTGGGTTAAAAGCAATCGGATGTCTAACCGTACTGATGAGCTGTGATACAGCGAAACTGATCTGTCTGCGGATGACTATATATATATAATGATTTGTAGCCACAGAAAACACAAATAACCTTAAACAGAATAGACGTCATAATTATCCCAAACCCGAGGAGCCTTTCGGCCAACACTTATCAAGGGCTTCTTCTCCCAGTATCGTAAGTAATCCTTTGTTTTGTCCTTCTTTGACCCTTTATAATTAAGCCAACGAAGCCCTTGATAAGTGTTGGCCAAAAGGCTCCTTGAGTTTGGGATAAATATAATGTCTATTCTGTTTAAGGATATATATATATATATATATATATATATATATATATATATATATTTTAATTCAGATACTTCAATCCAAGGGAAAAAAGCAGGAAGGTAAATTCCAAAAAACCCGATCCTAATTAATATTAAAAATTTATTTTAATATTAAAAAATGATACAGGAAGAGAGCTCCATGTAATAAAATATTACAGAGCAAATATATATATATATTAAAAAAGGATTAATTCAAAGATGTTGAATGGCCATTTCGATATGACGATCCCCACGGGGAGCGACACATCACCTCAGCAACAGAAAAAAACCTTTCAGAAACTGGAGAAAAATTAGTCTCCTTTTCCTTTTTAAATAGATTGCAAAGAAATTAAAAAATAAATAATAATAAAATAAAATAAAATAAAATAAAAAAAATAAAAATAAAAATAAAGGGAAAGAAAAAGAAAAGGAAAAAGAAAAAGAAAAGGATAGAATAAAATCAAATAAATAAGAAAAGAAAAAAATTGACATCGTCTGGGTTTGCAAAAAAAAGGGGAGAATGTAACTAAAAATTAACAGACAGTTTTTATTTTATTTTATTTTATTTTATTATTATTTATTTTTTAATTTCTTTGCAATCTATTTAAAAAGGAAAAGTAGACTAATTTTTCTCCAGTTTCTGAAAGGTTTTTTTCTGTTGCTGAGGTGATGTGTCGCTCCCCGTGGGGATCGTCATATCGAAATGGCCATTCAACATCTTTGAATTAATCCTTTTTTAATATATATATATATATATATATATATATATATATATCAGAGTGAGATGTGGAGTCCTATTTTAAAATCTCCTTTTCCAATCTCCGTTTTCGCTTTGAACGTGTTTCCGTTTCAATAGAGTAAATTATTTCTGAACAATTTGAGTTCTATTAACTTTTCACGCGGTCAAATTGACAATCCCTCTCTTTTGAACAAGTTCAGCTCATCGCTCTCTTCTTCTCCCCACTCTTTTTTCAACCTCATATCATCTTCCCCTTTTCTTTTTCGTCTTCCTCCTTCTTCTCTATTGTTATTACCACCCTTATATCATTATCATCATCATTTAGCTTCTTTTGCTAATTCTTGTCATGCTTCCCCCGACACAACACCAGCCAGTTCTCGTATAATCTATCCAGCGTTTTTTGTTTTTATCCTTATCATTTGAATCAAGAAAGAGCTGTGTCTTTAGCGAAGTGGCAATAGTGAAAATGTGCTTAGAATTGTGAAAAGGAAACATCAAAATAATTAATGTAATATATATATTCAGAAATGTGTCACGACTGAAGAGGATAATAAATAATGCGATCCAAATACATCCCTCTCATGTTCAGTAATATGGTATGACTGAAGAGATGACACATCTTGAATCACATTGCTAACTGCACATATGCCGTCTCTAAGCACGTAACCAAATAGTATACTTTCCTGGGTATGACGATAAACTACATCCGGTATCAAGGCCTCTGACTGAGAGGTTTTGAGAAGAGTGGAGCCACCGCTTAATTGTTGTTGTTCCCAATTTCCTACTAACTCCGGGTTGTAGCACCTGTTAGTGTCTCAGCTATGGAAAAATAGTGAACCTCTAAACTGGAGTAAAAACAGGAAAATATAAAAATAGATTAGAAAAAAATTACCAGCAATACATTTTCGAAAAAAAAGCTCACAAGAAAATAAAATTACGACATTAAATGACCCAAAAGAAGTTGATATGACGTTAAACAAACAAACCAAACCAAACTAAGTATTGTTGAAAACTTCTCGGCCAAAACTAGAAAATAATAAAATATTCTCAGTATTTACACTATTAGGACTATTGTCCTCATTTTTGTTGCCATTTGTACAACGTTTCGGCCTTCTTCAGGTGCTAGGAATTTCGAACCGAACCCCTTAATACAATCACCGGAGTATATCATTCTTATTCCTTGCCTAGAGCCTCTTCTGGTAGAATGATATACTCCAGTGATTGTAATGAAAGGTTCAGTTCGAAATTGTTAGCCATAGCGTACAACGGTCGAAACATCGTACAAATCGCAACAAAGATGAAGACAATAGTCCGAATAATATAAATACTGTAAATACTCCTTCATCTCAGAAATATAGACTAAGACTAAAAAATTTTTAATGACTCGTTATCAAGTCAGGTTTTGGTAGGTGCGTCAAACTGAGAAGATTGGCACCCAGAGAAGGGCTACGTACATGTAAGTTTCTTACCATCCATCGGACAATTGACATGTCAAATCATTTTTCTGTCAGTCTGAACAAAACGAGAAAACGAGAGCAGAATTGTGTTGTAGTGAAATATCCTATCCTACCCATGAATGGGTTAGGGTTAGGGTTAGGGTTATAAAAGACGGGGACTAGAACGAACTACAGAATCATCGAGAGTCTTTTTTTGACTAGTTATTGTCATTACGAGACTTTACTGACCCTTGTTTTGACGAGGTTTAGTCTTTTATTGTTGGAAAAAAATTAATCACTTATTTGGATTTACTTATTTGGACTTACTTTATTTTTACAAGAAAAGACCTTTTCTGTAGATAAGTTTTTTTTTTTCGTTTATTTACTTTGTTTCTTAATTTTTTTATTTTTCTAGCTTTTTTATTTTCGTATTTTTTGGCGGCCATTTGTTTTTGTTTAGGTCAGACGTTTTCAATTTATTTTTTTTTGTTTGTTTTTCTTTTTTTCAGTACCTGTTTGGCCTTAAGTGCCATATTTATTTGCTTTTAATAGTTACTGTTTTTATATTATTGTCCAGAAGCTGAAGATTACCTGAGTTTTTTTCCCCACTTTAACTTTTCTTTTTCAGCCCCTCCCCACTTTTAAGAAAGAAGTCGTTAGAAAACTCTTCGTTGTTTATATTGGTTTTATTTGCGTATTTGTAACTTGTAAAGTTTATTCGTTGTTGAAATTTGTTAATTCTTTTATTTTTGTAAAGTTTATTTAAACCTTTTAAAGCTTATTTTAGCCCATCATCCTATTTTTGACGGGAGTAGCCGTTTAGGCAACTCTTCGTTTTTCTATTTTTATTTTTTGTGTAATTTGTAACTTGTAAAGTTTATTCTTGTACAAATTTGTTTTCCGTTCTCCTTTTATTTAACCTCTCAAGAGGCTAACCTTATTTTGCCATGTAAGGCTAATTATTAGTGTCTAGTGTATTTTTGGCCGCTAAAAGGCTAGGTTTTTTTTTTGCCAGCCGTTTTAAATTAATTGGCTGATTTGTGTTTAATCACTTAAATCCTTCGGGGTTTGTTTTTTGTTTTGAACCGTTTTCTTGTAGTTGTATTGTTTATTTTAATTTCTGTTAGATTTCTTTTTCATTTTATGCCCGTTTTTCCCACCCCTTCCCATACATTTAATTTAGTGGAGGGAAAAAAAATTGTGAGTGGCGTTTTAGAAATTAAAAATGGCCGACAACAGTCGGTCAATTAAAAAAAAATTAACTTTTGACCCTCCGTGGAAGGGTCCACCCGACAAAACGGAAGAATCATTTCCCCCTCTTCCCGCAAAGGAGCAAGAGGAAGATAAAAATAAAAATGTGACCAGAACTACGGTGGCCGAAAAAAGCCAGAACATTGAAAAAGAAAAATCACCGATCAAGAACAAGACGTCGAAAGATGCTGAGGCCGGGGAATCGCCCTGTGGCTGGAAGTCCCCGCCAAAATGCAAAATCAATCTGACGGAGTTCTTGGAGAGAGCTAAAAGCTACGCACACCTTGTGAAAGAAGGTGGGCTTTTAGAAGATCCTCAAGAGTTAAAGAAGATTGAGAAAAGAATTGTGTCAGTCTTCGTGGTGGACAAGCGTACGCGCAAAATTTGTCGCAGCACGAAAGACATAGTGATCAATCGACCGGGGTTAAGCCCCTAAGAATAGTTAAGGGCGCAGGCTTTTTCATGTGGGACGTATTGCTACCCACAGCGGAAGACTGCATGAAGGTGGCAATGCAGGACCTGATCACAGATGATCACATATTCAGAATATGATGGAAAGAGAAGGACCAAGGTAGCAATATATGAGGTTCCTCCTCAGGTCATCGGGGAGCATCTAGCTGCGTACTTTTCGCAGTTCGGCCAAATCTTGGATGTCTCCTGCGATGACTTGACTGGGGGATGGTCATTTGAAATTATGATAGATCGTTATGCCTTCTTGACCATCCCCAACTGCCTTGACTTGGCGGGACTGAGCCTGTCGGTTATCGTGTCCGGCCGAAAGCCAAATTGCTGGAGGTGTGGAGAGACTGGTCACCTCTCCTCCTCCTGCCCAGAGAAGAAAGCCTCTGGAAGCCAGGCCCCTGTCGACCAAAATCCCCCCTCTGGCCGCTTCTGTTACATCCGTCTTGCCCGTAGTGGGCATGCCAATACCCAGGACCGGTGTGGCAGTACCCCCGGTTGGGAACAAAAAAGTTCCCTCACTCCCCGAAAAGCCATCACCAGCTGCAAGTGCAGCCATGGAGAAGGAAAAGGGGGAGTGGCTGGTTGCTGGCAGGGCCAGGGGGAAGCACCAAGCAGCGGAACCTCGGTCCCCAGGAACCCCGAAGTCAACAGGCACGAACAACACCACTCCCTGCAACAGCAAGAAGGGCGATGCCTCGGCCTGGTCTGCTCCTAAGTTGGAAGAACTTAAAAAAGCGTACGACCCCGGATACGAGAAGACGCTAAAAATTCAACAACTGAAAAAACAGCTGGAGAAACGTCCTTTTCGGCCATCGGAAGATCTCAAAAAGCAATTGGAAAAACGTCGCTCGTGCCCCTCGGCCTCTGCCCCGTCCTCCCCTCAAAAGAAAAAGACGGAGAGACCGAAGAAAGTGCATTCTTCTCAACCCATGCCCCGGAAACCTTCCCCTCGCAGTCGAGATCCCAGTCCAATTATTAATTACTTCAAAGTCTCTCCCTGCCTCTCTCCCTGTCCCTCTCCCCAGAAACAGATGCCTCCACCAGCCAAAAGGCAAAGAAGTCCTTCAGCCGAAGATAAGGAGGCCAGAAAGAAACCGGCCAAAGTTCCATACAGGCAAGGGGAGGACATCTGCTGCATTTCCCCGGCCCAGGCTGAACGCGCCAATGGGTCAATGGGAGAGGCTGTCGGCATCCTTTCCCCTCCATGTTCTGTCCAGGACCCCAACCCTAAGCAAGTATCTCAATGGCTCTTTGGTTAGCAAGTGTGAATGCCCGGGGGCTGAGGTCAGTCTCGGAGGGTGAGACTCGCTCATGATCTCCAGCGCCTCGGTGTGGATGTTTGTTGTATACAGGAAACCCGGTTTTTAGCTGGCGACTATGAGGGCATATTGTCTAGGGATTACGATCTCTATTCAGCATGTTTTGATGGTCGTTCTAGAGGTGTTTCCTGGCTAGTAAGCAAGTCGTTGGGTGCGGTGTGTACGCTTGTCTTCGCGGATCCAGCGGGCAGGATTTGTGTGCTGGATATTACCATAAAGGAGAAGTCTTTTCGGCTCATTGGGGTTTATGCGCCCAATGTCCATACGGAGCGTACTGCTTTGTTTCGGCAGCTCGGGTCGTTCTTTGGAACATCGAGACGGGTAGTTTTAGCGGGGGATTGGAATGCCGTCCTTGACCCTGAGAAAGATCGTATAGGAGAACGATCGGGTACTAACAACCCGGATGTGAAAGCATTTCGGGAATTTCTCGACAGGAATGATCTTGTCGATAAATACCGAAATGAGCACCCCCGGGAGGTAGTGTGGACTTGGACTAATAGGGGCAGCTCGGATTCGAAGGTACGCGCCAGCTACCTCGACCGAGTCCTAGTTAGGAGAGTCGACGTAGGGCTCTTAGGTTGTCCAAGTTTCCATTCGATAGTTTACACGGATCATAGGTTCGTCCGGGTTCGTGTAAACTTAGATAAGCCTAAGGTTAAGTTGGCTGGCTACTGGAAATTGAACGCGTCATTATTTGATAGCCAAAATTTCCAGGACCAGTTATTACTAACACTAAAGCGGGGACTGACGGGGGCTGTGGTTGGGAATAAGTGGTGGGACACACACTTAAATCCAAACTTAGGTCGTTTGCTGCCGACTATAGCCGTCGGCTCAACTTAGCTATTTTAGCGGAGCAAACGGCAATAGAGAAAAAAGTTGATCGGGCCGTGAAATCCCGTCATAGTGGGGACGTAGCCTTAGCTAGGGCCGAGCTGGCCTCCTTGCTTATCAAGAAGGATCAAGCTCTGGTAGTTAGGGCTAGGTTAAAAAGAATGTCTTCTGAGGCGACGAATATGGCCGCAGAATTGCGAGCAGAGGAAGCTAGGCATGCAGTCAATCGGCATATCAAGGACATCACATTGCCGGATGGACGTACCGTGACTACAGACGTGGGTATATGTGGGGCTTTTCGGGATTACTTCCAGGATCTCTTCACCAGGGAGCCCGGTCTGAGCTCTGCTCAGTTCGACACCTATTTGGCTGACTTTCCCCGCCTCGAGGCGGCTGAAGCGGCTCGGTGCGAGGGGCCCATAACAGAGTCGGAAATCTGGGATGCGCTGAAACTGGTTGGCCGGGACAAAACTCCTGGATTGGATGGTCTTCCCTACGGGATGTACTTGAGGCAGTCGTCCGTTTTTGTTCCTCTGCTGGCGCTTGTTTACAACAACTGGATGAAGCAGGGGTCTATACCTCGACGCTTTACCAAGGGTGTGATCAAGTTGCTTCGCAAGAGCAAGGACGGTGGGGGTGGCATAGATAATTATCGGCCTTTAACGATGTTAAATACTGACTTAAAGATTTTTGCCAAGGTCTTGGCCCGCTGTTTGCAGGCTGTCCTCTCTAGTCTGATTGGCCCCGAGCAGACTTGTGCTGTGAAGGGCAGGACTATTCAGGACAACCTTCATTTGGTACGCCTGATCATTGAGAAAACCGACACTGAAGCCGCGCTGATCAATTTGGATCAGTCCAAGGCATTCGATAGGGTTGACCATCGGTTTTTGGAGTCTGTCCTTTCCGCCGCCGGTTTCGGGCCGTACTTTCGCTCTTGGATCCGACTGCTGTATGAGTCCCCCCGGTGCGCTGGTGGAAGTGAATGGGGTAAGATCGAAGCCCTTCACATTATCTCGCTCCATTCGTCAAGGTTGTCCACTTTCGCCTTTGCTGTACGTTCTTGCGTTGGAGCCTTTCCTCCGCAAGTTAAAGGCGAATCCGGTCCTTCGCGAAATTTCCATACCTGGTGCTACCACCTCGGCCAGGTACTCCGCCTATGCTGACGACGTTTCGGTTTTTGTGTCGAGCAAAGCCGAAATTGACGAAGTTAGCAAAGAGATCAGATGTTATGAGACGGTGACAGGGGCCAAGATCAATCGCGATAAGTCTGTTGGCTTGCGATTGGGTGCGTGGAAGGGAGTTTCTCTTCCCGGACCTTTCTTCTGGACGGACGGGCCGATTAAGATTCTCGGCGTCTTTTTCGGTCCTGATCTCCAGTTGGAAATGAATTGGTCGGAGATTCGAGAGAAGGCCGAGTCGGCAGTACGTCTGTGGACTCGGAGGAATCTTTCCTTAAAGGGGAGGGCGGAAGTATGTGCTTCGCACATCTACCCGATTCTCCTTTACCGACTCTCGGTACTTCCTCTCCCGTGTGCCATTCGTTTGGGTTTAATTCAGCTCTTGTTCTCCTTCCTTTGGGGAGAGGGCAAGTCTCCCAAGGAGCGTCGCGAGATCTGTTGCCTTCATCCGTCTGAGGGCGGTCTGGGCATGCCTAGCGTTGAGATTCGTCAACAAACGCTTCGCATTAGATTCCTGGATCGAATGTGTATGCTATAGCGGATGAGAACGGCGCCCTCGTTAAAGAGGACGTCCATAAACACTTTCCATCCTTGAGAAGTGTGCACTTGTCGGAGGAGGAGGCCGGCCGTACTCCTCGTGGCGAGTGCTCCTTCTATAAAGAATGTCGATTGGCTCTCCAGTTTCTCTTACGGGCTACGGATGGCCTCTCCAAAGCCCAAGCGTTGTCTCTTAGGGCATTATATCGGGTGTTAGTTAGGGGGGCCGTTCAAGATGAACTGATAGGCGAGCTCGGGCTTACGAAGCAGGAGGCTCGCTCCATATGGCCTTGAGCGCCCGGGTTGAAATGTCTCACTAACGATGAGGCATCACTCACCTGGCTGATGATTCGGAATGCTCTCTGGGTAGGCAAGAAGCTTCGTGCAGCGGGCCTAATACCGAAATCAACCTGCGTGCGTTGTGGGCTGTCGACGGAAACCGTCGATCACGCCTTCTTCCACTGCAGTGTTGTTGCTCCGTTGTGCAAGTTTCTTGAAGATCTCATGGTTCGTATGCTGCGTGGAAAGTTCTTTGTCCTTGGGGCTAGTTCTGTTTGTAGCAATGTCGTACCTCCGTTATCTAGGGCTGAGCACTATGTGCTCTTTTGTTTGCTAGGTGTTATGCGAGTCGTGATTTGGACGACGCGACAAAAGGAATTCTATGGTGATGAGAAGTTTACCTCTTCCCAACTGATCTTGTTCTTTAAGCATCAGCTTAAAGTCAAGATCAGGACGGAAAGGAGACGACTCACTCCATCTGAATTTGGCAAAAGGTGGGTGACACTTGCGCGTCTCTGTCGAGTGAAAGGTGCTGAGCTAGAGTGGTTGTTTGATGCTGGTTAGGCATCAGGATATTGGGTGTGCTGGGCACTACATGTGCACCCCTTCCCGGTTAGTTTAGAATAGGTTTTTGATTTTCTGTTTTTCGCTCTAAAGTTAACTTAGCTAGGTTATGATTGCTCATTGGCCCACTTTTCTTTTTGTCCCCTGTTTTCCTTTAGTTTAATCCCCCACCCCTTCCCACTTTAGGTGTTCAACAATGTTAGTTCTCCGGTGGATGCGTGGCGTCTTTCGTTATCTTTCAAGTGTGCTTTTCGTTTTTGTTATAGTGTCTGAATGTGTGAGTGATTGTGTGAGTGATTGCTGATCGGATAAGTGAGATCACATTTCTAAAAGCCGCGCATTATATTTCGTCCGGGGAAGTGATTTTGCTGTCACAATATTAGAGTAGTGGGGGGCTTTTATTACTAATATGATATTGTTTAGTTTCTTGTAAATAACGTACTTTCATTGTATAAAATCATTGGGGATTTTTTTTAAATGGTTATCTGCCCATGCCCTCCACTGAAAATTGTACATATGGGAGTTAAGTAGGACTTCATAGAGCAACTGAGGTATTATGGTGGACGTGGTAAGAAAGGTAAGTAAAAATGTGGTATTGTGGTGTCAGGTTTATTGTAAGTGTGTCAGGGTCGACGAAAGTGAATAGCTAAGTTAAACTAGGACAGAGGATGACCAGCCTTCCCCATTCCCATTTTTGGCCTTGTGCCCTATTTGTACTTTTTGTACAATAAATAATATCATCGAGAGTCTTCGTCCTTATACGAGTCTTCGTCCTTATACGAGAGCCATCGACCTTAGTCGAGAGCCATCGTCCTTAGACGAGAGTTATACGTCAGTAGACGGAAGCATTCTTCATAAGACGGACGCATACGTCCTATACAGAGACATTGTCTTCTTGATTGTTATTCTTGTTCACTGTTCGTTGGTGTACGTGTATTTGGTTTATTGTACTGAGGTATAATAAATCTCTATTCCTATATCCTCAGTGTTAAGAATTATTTCTTGCACTATTCTTTCTCTGTTTATCCCCTTCCGAGATATAACAGATTGCAAGCATAACTCAACGGGTTTTTTGTAGTTATCTACTTAAAAACTACAATACAATAAAATCATTGACTTCTGCAGTCAACCTGTCTTTTTTTTTTATCCAACATAGAAAGAAAAGTAAGATTTTTAGACAAACTAGATGTTTTACTTTTTTCAGAACAGAAGTAAAAATGCAACTATGCAGTTACACAAGGATGCGTAGGTAGGAGTATGGTCATAGCAAGTTAACTTGAACTCTTTAGCCTTGAGTGTCAACCAGTCTAAGGGAAGAAAAAATTACAATTCTGAAACCGTGAAGAAGTGAACGGGAGATCTTCTTCTATGTGCCCTGTCCCTTCAGGACGCAGGCTATCATGGCTTTCCACGTTACCCTATCCCTATTGGTATATTGATATCTATATGAGTCATTTCTACACTATTTAACCGAAGAACACATACCAATTCATAGATAATAAAAAAGGGATCTGTAGGAAATCATGATCGCCTACGTCCGGAAGGGACACAATATTTAATTTTTGTTCCTACAAATATATTCAATTGAAAGTATTGGTATATTGATATCTATATGAGTCATTTTTTATATGAATCAAGTTTTATTATGCAAATGAAATATTATTCACCCTTTATGGTTTGAAGTTTAGCTTATTCTTTTTTATGTGCCGTGTCCTTTCAGGACATAGACGACCATGGACCTCCATTTACCCTCTTCCTTTGTCGTTCTTAATACTTTTATTCTTGGTATCTCTCCAAATCCCTGCTCCACCATCCACTTGCTCAAGCCCATCAAATACGTCTTGTGTTACTTTCCCTGTCTCTCTTTCCTTTTATCCGTCCTGTGAGTATTAGATTTTCCAAACAATCCTTCCTCATGTGTGCCAGAAACTTCAACTGTCTCTTCTTAATGTTATGTATAAGATTTCTTTTCGTTTACATCCTCTCCAAAACCTTGTCGTTGTTCACGTGCTCGGTCCATGGTATCATCAGCATCCTTCTGTAGAACCACATTTTTGTTGCTTCGAGTTTATTCATCATCTTTGAGATCGTCCCGCATTTGCTGCCATATAGGAAGACAGATACCACATAGCAATCTAGTACTCTTTCTTTGTTTCTAACGAAATCTTCCTGTCTCTCAATACACTGCTTAGCTTTTGAAATGCATCTTTGGTCATCCCAATGCACTTCTCATCTCATATAGGACGGATATATAACAGTTCAGTACTCTTTTCTTCGTTTCTAACGAAATCTTCCTGTCTCTCAATACCCTGCTTAGCTTTTGAAATGCGTCTTTGTCCATCCCAGTGCACCTTCTGATCTCATACAGGACGGCTATATAACAGTTCAGTACTCTTTTCTTTGTTTCTAACGAAATCTTCCTGTCTCTCAATACACTGCTTAGCTTTTGAAATGCGTCTTTGGTCATCCCAGTGCACCTTCTGATCTCATATACGACGGATATATAACAGTTCAGTACTCTTTTCTTTGTTTCTAACGAAATTTTCCTGTCTCTCAATACTCTGCTTAGCTTTTGAAATGCTTCTTTGGCTATAGATTATTTAAAAGGCTTTTATGAGCATATATTTGAAACAAAGAGTATATACCGAAGGAAAAAGGGAGGTTTGTTCATATATACAGAAGAAATGAAAGGAAGATAGCTAATTAATGTTTCCTGTGTCTCCGTATGTGTCTGATGGTTCTGTGAGTAACTTTGAAGTCGTTAGATTACCAATAGGTTCTTTTGAAGCGTGTGAATAATTTTACTAGAGACTTTTTTCGGATTTCCGATTCACTTGTTGTTTTCGGGTTGAGTACTAATTCAAAGGATTACGGGTTTTGAAAATTAGATAGCACCATTTGATTGGTTAATTATTCTATTTAAACGAGCACGTGATGTCTTCTTTACTAAGTCCATCAAAATAAAAATAAAAACACAAGCTCAAACAAATTCGAATATCTTTTTGCATATGTTATTGTATCCATTTGTTTGTTTTTAGTTCTCTGGTTGGTTGGTTGGTTGGTTGGTTGGTTGTTAATTGCCTGTGAAGTCTTCTGAAATTGGTCAATTGTTGTGTGCTAATATATGTGTGTATAGCTCACACGATAATCCTCCAAATCAGTGTTTCTCAACCGAGGTTCCCTGGAATCTTAATACTGCTGCCATATCTGGTCGGCTGCTCCAGCTATCCACCTAGGGGTCCTTGACAAAATCCAGCGGAGAATCTGTAATGTGATTGATCCTGACTTGGCAGCTTGGATACAGTCACTTTCTCACCGGTGCAATGTGGCTTCCCTGTGTTTCTTCTACAAATACTTTCATGGCTTCTGCTCAGACGAACTTAGCCCACTGGTACCCACTATACATGAATTTGCTCGAGCCACAAGATTAGCCACTAGGTCCCACCCTTTTACTGTGAAACCAATAAATTGTAAACGCAAATTCTACTCCATCAGCTTCTTCTCTCGCACTTCCCGCCTGTGGAATTCCCTTCCGTTTACTTACTTTCCAGACAGCTACAATCTTCACGAATTCAAATGTAAAGTCAATAATCTCCTATCTCACTAACTTGCATCCCCTCTCTCTCTCTCTCTTGCTTCTTTCTTCGTCTACTCCACTCTCATCAGTATTCTCATTCCTTCTCCTCCCTCTTCCTGACGCCCCCTGTAACCTGTCACTCTTTCTCATAACTTACCTCCTATGTAATCCCCTGCAAAACAGTGGCAGTAAAATGCCTTGCGTGAGGCGATATGATTATAAAAATTTCTATGTATTTATATTCCAGAGAATGTAAATAAATCTAAAAGACATGCAAGTGTAGCTAATCAGTATTTCATTGACTGATTCATTCATTTTCTATGACTTTTTTTTTTTAATCATATTACCCTAAGCAAGGCGGTAACGCCACTGATGGGCAGGGGGCTACATAAGAGTGAGAAGATTAGAAAAGAGAAAACCGGAAACCACATCCTAAACAGGAAACAAGGGATGAGCCTCTTCACCAGTTCAATAGACGTGGGTGGAGTGTGAACCGGGCGATAGTTTTGTCTATCTACTCCAATTGAAAAAAAAAAAAACAGTGAGAAGATTAGAAAAGAGAAAAACCGGACACCGCATCCTAAACAGGAAACAAAGGGATAAGCCTCTTCACCTGTTCAATAGACGTGGGTGGAGTGTGAACCGGGCGATAGTTTAGTCTATCTACTCCAATTAATTATCAACAGACAAGAGATTATTATGTAAATATAAAGTTGGGGATCAATTTTATATTACAAATAATATATAAATTGATCCCCCATTTTATGGCCACAGTCATCCTTCTGACACCCCCTATAACCTGTCACTTTTTCTCATAACTTACCTCTTATGTAACCCCCTGCTCAACAGTGGCAGTAAAATGCCTAGCCTGGGGGGATATGATTATAAAAAAAAATTTCTATACTTTTATAATGTGGGTATAAAGTGGGGGATCGATTCTACATTACAATCAATATATAAACTGATCCCTCACTCTATGGCCATAGTTATCCTTCTCTTACTCACTTCCTGACACCTCCTATAACCTGTCACTCTTTCCCATAACTTATCTCCTATGTAACCCCCTGCACAACAGTGGCAGTAAAATGCTTTGCTTATTAAAAAAAAAACTCCCTAAGGATTCCAAGAAAATAAGTTAAATGATTTAATGCACTTATGACTTTTTATTCAAATTCATATATGAAATATTACTAAACACAGACAATATATTCTTGGTTTTATATATATATATATATATATATATATATATGTCATCCACATACAAACCCATTTCACAGCTAATCAGTGTGGCTAGATATATTCACTTGCTTCTGGCCGGGATCGAAACTTCAGCGATTTGGTGTCAGTCGGAGTCTCTACTCCCTAAGCCATCGGCGCATGGGGTCAGAGAAGGGAAATTTTAACGTCTTGTTTGTGGTGCATTGGATATCGGCTCGGAACGAGAAATCGGGGAGCCGAGTTCGAATTCCAGCTGAATTCATCGCATTCACTTCCGCGCAAATACCCTTGGGAAAGGTATTAATCCGTCTATTCCTTCCAGTTATGGGTTAAATAACAGAACAGATTGGGTTCTATAGCCTTGGTCGGCAACCAGTCTACCGCAGAAAGCAATGGCAACCTACTGCGGGATAATCTTCTGCCCAGTCAGTCATGTCTCTTTCGAGACATGATCGCCCAAGCGTGTATCACGTATGGCACTTAACTGACTGACTGACTGATTTAAGCAGTGTATACAGACGCCAGTCACCGAGAGAACTCGATTCATTTCTGAAGAGTCACGCATTATAGCCAAAGTGGAAACTGTTTTTAAAATTTTCTTCTATGAAATGATTTGTTTGAACATTATTTTTGATTGATACTCGTATTTAAATATATATAATGTTTCTAATTACAAATAGAATATCTACTTAAATACGAGTATCGATTAAAAATAATGTTCAAACAAATCATTTCAAATTGTCGGTTGTTTATAACCAAGTTTCGTTAATCTTCGTTAATTTCCGTAACATGATGATTATCGTAAATAATTAGGCCGGTAGAAATAAATATATAACAATGTTTGATTATAAACAGAATATCTACTTAAATACGACTACGAGTATCGATAAAAAAATAATGTTCAACAAACAAATCATTTCAAATTGTCGGTTGTTTATAACCAAGTTTCGTTAATCTTCGTTACTTTCTGTAAAATATATATATATATATATATATATATATATATATATATATATATTGCTTTGATTTATCTTAAGTCTCTTTCAACATTGCCACTAAAAGACAAATGAATGATAGATTGTTGTTGCAATTCCGTTCTGTTTACATGTATATTAACCGTAAATTCTACTCCAACAGCTTCTTTTCTCGCGCTTCCCGCCTGTGGAACTCCCTTCCACAAGTCTGCTTTCCCGACAGTTACAATCTCCAGGTGTTTAAATGTAGGATCAATAGACACCTCCTATCACACTAACTCCCAACTATTCTCACAACACTCTCATCTACCCAACCCTCATTCTCGGTATCCTTACCCCCCTATCACCCACCCTCTGTCATTTCCTATATTTAATCAGCCTTTCTCCACTCTACGTAGCCCCCTGCACAGTAGTGGCAGTGACATGCCTTGCTCGGGGTGAAACGCTTATAAAAAAAATAAATAAATAAATAAAAATATTGTTTTCTTACGTCTATTTTTTCGTTTGAGTTTTAGAATTTGTTTCTTGCGTGAATAAAAATTCCCTGATGAAGTATTAGAAACGAACAGTATGAACTTTATTTAGCATTATCGAAAGATTTGACAAGGAAGTATTAATTTTTCCCTAAACCAGTTCAAAACTATATACTTTGATATCTACCACGTGAACTACGATGAAAATAAAAAATATGGTGTATAATTTTGTTTTTGCGCAGGGGTTTTTCGAGACATGTAATTTATTTTAGGGGTTACACAAGGATAAAAAAAAAAAAACTCAAGAAACACCGCTCCAAATAATTCAATAGTCAGGTTTTATAGTTGTACATTCGGGAGTATTAGCTTCAACACATTCGGGAGTATTAGCTTCAACACATTCGGGAGTATTAGCTTCAACACATTCGCATCCTGATAATGAAGTGTTATGTTTTGATAAAAAGATGACGAATCTTTTTGTGCTATTCTTGCGAAAAATGACTTCAAATTCTTTTATTTTTTATTTTTTTAAGGGGTGGTGGGGGCATAAAAGCAATGCGTCTAATGTGTCAAACCGGATTTTTATTTATCAATTTTAACATCCTTCCTTATTGTCACAGTCAACCTTCATTTTTTTTTCTCCTCTATATATTATTATATTACTCACACTGTATCCGCTAAAATATGACGAATTTATTTATGTATAGACAGGCTTACAATATCTGCGCTCTCTGTCTAGAGTCTCTTCCCGGCTATTCTGTCTTCGAACAGAGTGCCATCGGAATGGGATCAAAGTGTTTTATCTGTTCTTTCTTCATTTAAGATGGGAAAATGCCTAGATTCCGTGAATACGTCTGCATTGTACTGTGGAGACCAGTATAATATAGACGCCAGTGGTCGTAGGAACATGTACATATATATATATATATAACTTGTAGTTAGTATATGTTCTAAAGTATAACATATATATATGACTATTTACGGTCTCACACCCTGATTGAGCACTCTGTAAGAATGGAAGACTTTGAAAAACAGTAGCTACTCTGGCATGTACGCATCGCTCATTCAGTAATGGATTAGAGCACTCTGGCTATTGGGCGGGTATAATGACAATATACACGCTAAAAAGTCTGCCTTCTTCTACCGAACGCCTATAGCCCAGAGGTAGAATCGCCGACTGACGCCAATTCGGTCGGGTTTCAATCCTGGGTTAAAATTAATCGGAGTCTAACCGTACTGATGAGCTGTGATACAGTGAAACAGATCTGTCTGCGGATGACTATATATATATATATATATATATATATATATATATATTGTGATGTTTGTTACGATGGTTTATAAAAGCATAGTATCACTACACAAACATTTTGCCCCTCATCTGGTGATAAGTTTAAAATCTTTTAAACTTATCTACAGATGAGGAGCAAACATAGCTCCGAAACGCAACAACTTTTGTGTAGTGATACTATGCTTTTATAAACCATTGTAATAACCATCACAATATAACGCTCTACGTTGTATCGAGCACTCTTTATAAAAGTAAATGCATGAACAGTGGGTTTAAAACCTACGTGTTCCATAACTTTCTTACAAGATATATATACTGTGGAACCTGCCGTATGCGACCCTCTTCGTCAGCGACCACCTGTTGTTATTGATCTTTTTTCTATGCACGGATGATTTGCTAATGCTAATTGACACTTAGTGAGCGACCACCTCCAGAACGCGACCAGCGACTAACATCAACGAGTGAAAATCACTGCTCAAGCGACCGCTTTAAAAAAATCCATTTTGGTCGTACACTGCGAATTTCTAAATTAGGAAAACTAAATAAGTAATCTATTTCATTTTGATTTGATCAAAACCAGGAACACTTCCTCATATTTTTTTTTTTATAATCGTGTCACCCCACGCAAGGCATTTTACTATCACTGTTGAGCAGGGGGTTACATAGGAGGAAAGTTATGAGAAAAAGTGACAGGTTACAGGGGGTGTCAGGAAGTGGGTAAGAGAAGGATGACAGTGGCCATAAAGTGAGGGATCAGTTTATATATTGACTGTAATGTAGAATTGATCCCCAACTTTATATCCCCATTATGATAGTATAGAATTTGTTTTGCAATTATATCGCTCCAAGCAAGGCATTTTACTATCACTGCTGAGCAGGGGGTTACATAGGAGGAAAGTTATGAGAAAAAGTGACAGGTTACAGGGGGTGTCAGGAAGTGGGTAAGAGAAGGATGACAGTGGCCATAAAGTGAGGGATCAGTTTATATATTGATTGTAATGTAGAATTGATCCCCAACTTTATATCCCCATTATGATAGTATAGAATTTGTTTTATAATTATATCGCTCCAAGCAAGGCATTTTACTATCACTGCTGAGCAGGGGGTTACATAGGAGGCAAGTTATGAGAAAGAGTGACAGGTTATAGGGGGTGTCAGGAAGTGGATAAGATAAGGATGACAGTGGCCATAAAGTGATGGATCAGTTTATATATTGATTGTAATATAGAATCGATCCCCCACTTTATATCCACATTATAATAGTATAGAAATTTTATTTTTATAATCATATCGCCCCCAAGCAAGGCATTTTACTGCCACTTTTGTGCATGGGGTTACATAGGAGGCAAGTTATGAGAAAGAGTGACAGGTTATAGGGGGTGTCAGGAAGTGGATAAGATAAGGATGAAAATACTGATGAGAGTGGGGTGGTCGGAGAAAGGAACATGAAAGAGAGGATGCAAATTAGTGAGACAGGAGATGACTATTAACTTTGCATTAAAATTCTTGGACAAATTCTCCAAGGCAATATTCATTAAAAATCTTAAACCTATGAATCACCTATGAATACTGTGATAATGTTCTAAAATGTTTATAAAAAGAACAGTTTCATGCTTTAGCACGTACATGACCATGTCATTACAACATAAAAAGTTCCATTTGGCATAATTTTCACGTTCTAATGAACGCTAAGCAATTATCAACCGTTATATTTGAAGCAAGAAGAAAATTTACAGCAACCCAGTTTTGCGGTTATTTTTTGTTACCACAATTTACACCCCTGAAGATGATCCCGGAAAGAGATTGAAAGTACTTGGGAACATCGAGAAATTAATGATAATAACATCTGTCAAAGTTACAGCTCATTTCTTATATCTTTCAATTATATGCGAAAGATTATCCGTGATTTTATTAAAAATAAACAGACACAATGTTTGCAATTCATTTCATCACACACACACACACACACACACACACACACACACACACACACACACACACACACACATATATATATATATCGTTCTGTTCACACTTCTCTTTGGTCTTTTAAACAGGAGTAGAGGCCTACAGAATGAGGTTTCCAATTCTTTCTAAAATATATTTTCATTCTTTTTCACTCACAGTTGCTAAATCCATTTTGCAAATCTCTGGAACTTTCCGTAATATATATACTAAAAGATTACTAAATATATATACGCTTCCTCTGATATTCAACAACATTCCTCTATAAATAGAAATATATGAGAGAGAGAGAGAGATTTCAGCTTGACCCACTTTTGCAAAATCTGACTAAATGTCCAAACCTCAAGTTTTTTTTAAAGTTCCTTTGTCGGCTTGATAACAAACCTTTTAGTAATCTTCGAATATATATATATATATATATATATGATGCTTGTGTGTACTTGTGAGAAAGGGGATATAATCTTCAACTTGCCGCTGAGTTGGGTGGAAAAATGGCTCTAGATATGCCTCCCTTGCTCTATCCGAAAGTGATACGACTTTTCCTGCTGGGTGGGGATAACTGGAATCCCTTATCTTGATAAAAGAACGAATTGAATGAAGTCCGCGTTTAAAAAACAGGGGAAACCGAAATAATTATCCTACAAAAATTTTTAAAATAAATTTTGATATATAAACTTGTTTTACTAATGTCTGACAAAAGGCTACATCGAATGGGTTCCAAATAGAAGGATCAAACACACTAACAAGAGACTATCATACCAATTGCTTCCATTACAGGCGCCCCCCCCCCCCAAATTTCCACACCATGTAGGTCATCTGGCACAGTGCCACAAAAATCAAGGCTGTCAGTGAAGAGTGAACTCCCTAAACTAAATAAAGCTTCGTGCTATTAGGAAATGATAGAAAATAAATAAAACCATACAGTGCCATAAATATGGGAAATAAAAATGATTCCGAGAAACATAGTTGCATATAATCAATACTCGCTTAGCAGATTTTGAAGCTTCCATGATCTTTTATTGAGATGCTTTTCATGTGTTTCACTCGACTTTTCATGTATCTCACAAAATTCCACAAATAATTTCCG
The DNA here is from genome assembly GCA_037127315.1 of Ascarosepion bandense. Lineage (NCBI taxonomy): Eukaryota > Metazoa > Mollusca > Cephalopoda > Sepiida > Sepiidae > Ascarosepion > Ascarosepion bandense. The sequence goes on from JBBBDQ010001264.1 coordinate 1,127,029, forward strand.
TCATAATTCTTTCGATGACAAATCATTATTATTAATATTTCTTTTGATTTCTGTTCTTTATACATTTTCTTTCGGTTTCCAACAAAAGACCTAACGTCAGAAATGCTTTCATGACATTTTCCATTAATCACCCTTTGTAAAGAAACCTCTGCCAAATAAGAAAAAACAGCCGAAGATCACACATTTTACATACGTAAATCTTTTCGTAATGTAAAAATTCGTAATTTTTTTTGTATCTCTTTAAGGCATGAGCCATCAGGAATCCCTTCAATGTGCCTATGAGAACTTTTCCTAATCAATCCGTGGGTTCCGCCTATAATTGGAATTATTGAAATTCTCATATGCCACAACGTTTAGATTTCCACTTCAAGATCTTTGGATTTTGATAGTTTCTTCAGAGATACAATTCAATCTGCAAAGACTGTCGTGTCAATAAGAAAGACCGTTTTGTTTTTGTGGTCTTTGATTCTGGTGGCTGGACGATTAGCTTTGATTGTTCTCTCTGTCTGTATTGTAAAGTCCCATAAAATTAGTAAAAGTCCGGGTCTGGGAGATGTTCATACCATTTTCTTTGCAGTTTTCTTCTTTATTATTATTATGGTGTCATTTTTCATCATATTTCGATTTCTGGTAGGGTCACACTACCTACCAAGTCTGCGGGAAGACCTAAGGCAGGTCGTGGCGTGTTGTTATGGCTCCATTTCATGTTTTTTCTATCTCCCCTATCATCCCTAGCGTTACATAGACAAAATTTTCCTTAGTGTGTGGGCTGTAATTAATAAGACAACTTTTTTAATATCTCTTAAGCTGGGGTTTCCAGGGATTCTTTCAATGTGTTGTTTTGTTCCATTTTTATTTATTTATTTATTTATTTATTTTTATTATTATTATTATTATTATTATTATTATTATTATTATTATTTCTCATTTACAACTGGTGCGGTTGTAAACAAAAGGAACCACCCAAGATAAGAACCAAGAATAGGAGATGGTAGCATCAAACAAGAATAGAAATTTGAATGTTTTAACAGATGATGGAAAATATGACAGAAAAGTCCGAAGATACATTGGAATAGCAAAAGCTAAACATACCATTAATATTAGGTTGTCCCAAAAGTTTGTAAACGCTTACAAAAAAATTGAAATTTTACTCGCCAAGTAATCTAAGGTTACCAGAAAACACTTGCAAAAAATTGAAAGTTTACTCGCAAAAACAACAAAAATTATTGCTCAAAATAAATACCATCATTTTCCAAGACTTTCTGCCATTGATCTGCAAGCTTTCGGATCTGGTGAAAGTACCATTCAGCCGGCTTCGAATCAAAGAATTCTTGACACGCTTCCTCGACTTCATCAAACGAGTCGAATAGGCGGCCTTTCAGAAAGTGTTGCATCGAGCGGAAAAGCCGTAATCTGATGGAGCACAGTCAGGACTGTAGGCTGGATGTGGCAGAACCTCAACGCTGTCCAGCTCTTCAAACTTGTCTTTGGTCTTCCTGGCGGTGTGTGGCTTGGCATTGTCCTGCTGCATCAAAGCGCGCTTTCGGTTGATCAGAGTCGGGTGCTTCAACTTTTCGTAGACCCGATCAAGTTGCTGACAGTAAAGTTCGGCACTGATGACACGACCATTCGGAACCAATTCAAAATGCACGATTCCTTCAAAGTTCCACTAAACGCACAACATGACTTTCTTGCCGAATCGATCTTATTTTAGAACCGACGGTGTCTCTTGCCCTTTCTGAACCCATCGCTTGTCTCGATTGTGCTGGACCACATAGACCCATTTCGCAAGTGTTTACGAACTTTTGGGACAACCTAATAACAAGGAACATTTCGTTAGAAACAAAGAATGCTAAACTGCTTTGTAATATCAGTCTTCCTGTATGTCAGTGAAGGCTAGAAGTTTTCCTCACAAACAAAGAGGCAGCAGAGATATGGCTCTACAGAAGGATGCTGAGAATATCATGAACGCAGCATGCAAGTAACTATAAAGTTTTAAGAAAAATGGAAGAAAAAACAACTCAAAATCCAAAAGAGTTGAAATTTTTGGAACCAATCATGGATCGAGTATGTGAGCAATGATGAGGTTTTAGAAAGGATGGAAACGAAAAGGAAATTAATACTGAGCATCAGGAAGAGACAGTTAAAGTTCTTGGGACATGCAATAAGGAAGGAGGGCTTGGAGAACCTGATACTAACAAGCCAGATAGAAGGAAAAAACAGGAGAAAGCAGCGGATAACATATTTAAAGGAAAGTGCCATACGTGATACACGCTTTGGGCGATCATGTCTCGAAAGAAACATGACTGACTGGGCAGAAGATTATCCTGCAGTAGGTTGCTATTGCTTTCTGCGGTAGACTGGTTGCCAGCCAAGGCTATAGAACCCAATCTGTCCTGTTATTTAACACATAACTGGAGGGAAGAGACGGATTAATACATTTCCCAAGAGTATTTGCGCGTAAGTGAATGCAAGGAATTCAACTGGAATTCGAACTCGGCTCCCCGATTTCTATTTGACAAAGGATATATTTTCTTCCATTTTGTTAATGTTAAACAAAAAAGACCTTTAGTATTTGTGGAAAAATATGACTTCACACACACGCACACACGCGCGCACCTCGATAAACGTAAGCACATACACACAATGTCTACCTGCATCCGGAAGAAGCTCTTACGTTTTTCCTCTTGTTGGCACAAAGAGAAAAACAGTTTCAAGTGAACCCATCTGCTTATCTCTATTGACAAGGCCAGGGTCTTTCCGGTTTGGTCCGAGGGATGGATTCACCAATGATCCACTTTGTCTGAAAAATATTTCAATTGTTATCTAGTGATGAATAGTTGCAATCTCCCCTTTGGAAAATCTAAAAATTTAAACCAATACTGCAATTTTTTTTTTTTAAGCATTTCCATGAATTCAAAATCAAACTAAAAGAAATTATCGAATTTCACAAATTAATCGTTATTTAAGAAATCAATAATACAAAAATCACTTTTAATGCAGAAAGCATGTCTCGCGGGGTTTTTCTTCCTATCTCGGAGTGCAAATCATATCTCGCATGCATAATCACAAAATATCTAAATCTAAAACTAAACTTATTTATAAATAGAACTGTGTGTGTGTGTGTGTGTGTGTGTGTGTGTGTGTGTGTGTGTGTGTCTGTGTGTGTGTGTCTGTGTGTGTGTGTCTGTGTGTGTGTGTGTGTCTGTGTGTGTGTCTGTGTGTGTCTGTGTGTGTGTGTGTGTGTGTCTGTGTGTGTGTGTGTGTGTGTCTGTGTGTGTGTCTGTGTGTGTGTGTGTGTGTTGTGTGTGTGTGTGTGTGTGTGTTGTGTGTGTGTGTGTGTGTGTGTGTGTGTGTGTGTGTGTGTGTGTGTGTGTGTGTGTGTGTGTGTGTGTGTGTGTGTGTGTGTGTGTGTGTGTCTGTGTCTGTGTGTGTGTCTGTGTGTGTCCCCGTTACCTATAAACTCCGAAACGGCCGAACCGATTTTCTTAAAAATTTACACAGTTGTACTATAAGCGTCTGCGAGTGTTCTTAGCTAGGTTTTGTGTCAAGGTATCCCCGATAAATATCGATAATCGAAAAAATCGGGTTATAGAAGGAGTTGTCCGATTTTAATCAAATTTGATACAGTCATAGGCAAAGACACAAGAAACGATATTCAGAAGTTTCAAGATTGTAGTTCTTACAATAGTGCAGAAAATCGATAATTTATGTATATAAAAAGCAAGATGTTTGTGTGTGTGTGTGTCTGTTTATCAGTCTGTATGTCCTTTATACAAATCCACAATTTTTATCTGATTCTCACCAAACTTCACACAAATATTCTAGAACCATGGATTAGTTTTAAAGCTTTCATTTTATATATATATATATATATATATATATATATATATATATATATATATATACTAGATGCGATCGGTAAATTGTTATTTTATTTTTTCAAATATTCTTTAGGCGGAGTCTGAGTTCCAGGACCATGGATTAGATTTATGCTTTCATTACACCCGAGCAACTGTGTGCCTTCAGAACGTGAGTGATGATGGCTCTCCGCGATTTCCTGTCCTTTGTAGGGTTTATTTCCCATCTCTTCTAATCCCTGTTCAGCCAACCATTTACACAAAATCGTTAAGTACGTTACTTTCCCACAACCCTCTGGATTTCAGTTAAGCCCGGTGAGTGTCATATTCCCTAAGTCCTCTTTCCTCATCATGTACACTAGAAATTTCAACCATCTCTTTCTGAGTCTAAGTATAAGTTACTCCTTTTCGTTTTTATTTTCCTTAAAACTTCAACGTTACTTACTTACATCTTCAGTCCCTTGAGACACGTAATGAGGAAGGAAGGCCTGGTGACCTTGATACTCACAGGTCGGATAAATGAAAGAAGAGACAGGGGAAAGCAGCGCGAGACGTACTTATCAGTTCTGAGCGAATAGTTGACGGAGCGGGGCTTAGAAGAGATACCGAGAGACAAGAGACAGAACTAAGGGGACATCTATGATCGCCTACGCCCTGAAGAGACACGGCACACGAAGAAGAAAATTATCAGTCGATAGATAGATAGATAGATAGATAGATAGATAGATAGATAGATCAATCAATCAACCAAATGCAGACGACAATTCTATTCCATCAACTTCTTTTCTCGCACTTCCCGCCTTTGGAACTCGTTTCCATATTCTTGCTTTCTTGACGGCTACAACCTCCAGCAATTTAAATGCAATGTCAATACCCATCTCTTAACAACTTGACTCCAGTTCTTTCTACATCACCCTGTATAACTTTTCCTTTCTCTCTACCTTTGCAACTGTCATCACACCTGTATTCCCATCCTTTTCTTGCTCCTTTTTACCTGGTTCGTCTTTCTCTTTACTCTCCTCCTATCTAATCTTTTTATACTTATGTAGCCTCCTGCACATCGGTGGCGTTACCGCCTTACTTGATGTGAAACGATTATAACATTATATATATATATATATATATATATATATAGCATAATGATGAGCCACGTATACTATCTTAATATGTATAGGAAAGACTACTAAAAAGTTGTAAGTTTAAAAATGTATTATTTTTTTTTACAGTATTTATTTATTTCTATTATTATATATATATATTTAATATTTTAGACCGGCTTCGGCCCTTCATCAAACAAATGATTTTAAAATTTTAAATCATTTGTTTCTGATGAAAGGCCGAAACAAGTCTGAAATATCAAATATATATATATAATAATAGAAATAAATAAATACTGTAAAAAAAAATACATTTTTAAACTTACAACTTTATATATAGGATCATATTTCTGCTATTCATCTTTGATAAGATTGTCCAGCATTCACTGTCATAAAGGAAGACTTATATTGCATAACAGTTCAACACTCTTTTCTTTGTTTCTAAGGAAAATTTTCTGTTCCCTAATATTTTACGTAGTTTTGGAAAGAATCATTACTAAAACTATTTTTAAAACGTCACTCAAACTGGCGGCAAAAATGGTGGGCGTTTGTAATGGAATCAATGCAAGGGAAATAACTCTACTTTTTTCTCGTCTGTAGCTTATCAATGGAACGTAAATAATATTCAGTCGGTATTTATTTAGTCTGGCACAAGACTAAATAAAAGGAATTGGTTTCACAATCTTCGTCAAAATTAGATAATTACTGTCTCGAAAGAAAGAAATAAAACATCCAGGTGAAGAAACAAAAAAAAAAGGCAGTGAACAAAGAGAGAAAGGCAGAATAAAGAAAAGAAGTAAGGCAAAGAAAGAAAAACAGAGGGGAAAAAAAAGGAAGAAAAACCGTAGAGAAAGTAAGGTAGAGTGAAAAAAGATGAAAGAAAGAAAATTGAAAAAGGAAAGAAACAAGCAGAGTGAAGAAAGAAAGAAAGAAAGAAAGATAAAATGGTGAGTGAAGAAAGAAAGAAAAAAAGACAAAATCTGAGTGAAGAAAAAGAAAGAAAGAACAGAATGAAAAACGAAAAAAGAAAGAAAGAAAGAAAAAAGCAGAGTAAAGAAAGGAAGTAAAGCAGTGAAGAAAGATAAGAAGGTTAAGTAAAGAAAGAAAGAAAGTAAAACTGAGTGAAGAAAGAAAGAGAGAAAAGCAGAATAAAGAAAGAAAAGAAAGAGAGGGGAAACAATATCAAACAGAATGATTCTCACTGGTGACCGATTCCTTCTATGATCTTCAATTGAACGACTTTGATCAAATCGCATCCCATTAAAAAAACATAATTGGTGCACATACAAACAAGCAGAATCTTACTTTATGAAAAAAATACATATATTTGTATATTTTGTTCATTTTTTTATTTTTAATGATGATGCCAGGTGGCAGTGTCTCATGATAAGAAAATCAACGTCCATCTTAAATTAATATTAAACTTGTTTTTATTAAATTAAACATTTATGAAAATTATAACTAAATCTGAAATTTAAAAACATTTAAATATGCAACATTATAATTATGTCTGTTAAAATAAGTCAATAAAAAGGAAGTGTGCCTCATGGTTGAGACAGTTGCTTATTTATTATTGGTGAAGTTTTTTATAATCGACTCACACCGAGCAAGGCAGAACTGCCACTGGTGTGCAAGGGGTTACATAACAGAAGAGTGAAGAGAGAGAGAACAGGTTAAAGCAGGTGTCAGAGAATGGGTAAGAGAAGGACGGGTACATTGGTGCAAAGAGAGCTGTGTGAGGGGAAAGTGTAAAGTGAGAAGACGAATAGGAGTTAAGGAGATAAAAGATAATCGTTGATGTTGCATTCAAACTCTTGGAGGTTTTAGCTACCAGGGAAACAAGAATACAGAAGAGAGTTCCACAAGTGGGAAGTGCAAGAAAAGAAGCTGTTAGAGTAGAAGTGGTTAAACAGTAAATGCCGAAAGAGAGTTTGTGGGTATGTATGTGTGAGCGTTGTCAGTTATGAATGTCTTTGATGTTTCCGCTCCTTTGCTCGGGTAAGTAGCTCAGGGGACAGCGAAGAAGAAGGTGAAATGGAAAGGCGAGGCGAGCATAGTGGATTGCTTGACAAGGTCAAAGTACGTGCTAATTATGCCCGCACTTTCTCAACTCTGGTGATGCTTTCTGTGTCGGCTTTTTATTTTGTCTTTGCAGGTCCCAGTAGGTCATTTGGGAATTCACACCCGTATTTAATTCTGGGCTTCCCATTGGACGATAAATAAAAGGAATTTGATATTTATTAATTTTTGTTTTTTCTGCCGGAACATATGCGTGGAGCCGGGTGTGCAAATACCAGTTTTGGTCATTTGCTTTCTGGATCTCTGAGGGCAAACATCCGGTCCCTCGTTTTGCTCAGTATCACCACACATTTAGCTCCTTAGTACTATTTCTCTGGAATATTTAACTATGTACGTTTTCTCTTTGAACATTTTCTTCTTACAAATTTGTTATTCAATTTAGTTAATAAGATTTTACTTTAACATACAAAACGAAATTTTTTATTCTCCTATATTCCAACATCCTAACTTTAACCTTCTGTCATTTTAAATTGTGGGAACTGTTGGCTAAGTTGCCTTGTACCAGGCAGAGCCGACCATCCCTGCAAGCCATATCTTCTCTATTAACAGTTTCTTTTCTCACACTTCTTGCTAGTGGAACTCCATGCTTTCCAACCAACTTCAATCTACAAAAGTTTAAATGCAAGGTCAATCGCTATCTGTTCTCCTGCTCACTCTTTTCTCTTTTTGCTCACTGTTCATGTTTTGTGTTCCTAATTCTTCAACACCATGTAACCCCTTGTGCTTTAGTGGATCTACTGTCTTGCTTGGGGTGATACTGATGAAAAAACAAAAAAACAAAAGAAAAACAAAAACAAAAAACAAACAAATAAATCTTAAAACTATTGCTATGACTACCGCTGCTGCTAGTACTAGTACAACAGTTTACGACCTATCAGGTTGAATACACCGGTTCTCCCTCGATCACCGAAGTTAAGTAACGTTGAGCCTGGTCAGAACTTAGATGGGTGGTCACTTGGGAATACCAGGTGCTGTAAGCGTTCACTGACGGATGTACGTGATTACGACCTATCACGTTGAATGCACCGGTTTTCGCTCGATCACCGTAGTTAAGTAACGTTGAGCCTGGTCAGTACTTAGATGGGTGATCACTTGGGAATACCAGGTGCTGTAAGCGTTCAGTGACGGATGTACGTGATTACGACCTATCACGTTGAATACACCGGTTCTCGCTCGATCACCGAAGTTAAGTAATGTTGAGCCTGGTCAGTACTTAGATGGGTGATCACTTGGGAATACCAGGTGCTGTAAGCGTTCAGTGACGGATGTGCGTGCTTACGACCTATCACGTTGAATACACCGGTTCTCGCTCGATCACCGAAGTTAAGTAAAGTTGAGCCTGGTCAGTACTTAGATGGGTGATCACTTGGGAACACCAGGCGCTGTAAGCGTTCAGTGACGGATGTGCGTGCTTACGACCTATCACGTTGAATACACAGGTTCCTGCTCGATAACCGAAGTTAAGTAAAGTTGAGCCTGGTCAGTACTTAGATGGGTGATCACTTGGGAACACCAGGCGCTGTAAGCGTTCAGTGACGGATGTGCGTGCTTACGACCTATCACGTTGAATACACCGGTTCTCGCTCGATCACCGAAGTTAAGTAAAGTTGAGCCTGGTCATTACTTAGATGGGTGATCACTTGGGAACACCAGGCGCTGTAAGCGTTCAGTGACGGATGTGCGTGCTTAAGACCTATCACGTTGAATACACAGGTTCCTGCTCGATAACCGAAGTTAAGTAAAGTTGAGCCTGGTCAGTACTTAGATGGGTGATCACTTGGGAATACCAGGCGCTGTAAGCGTTCAGTGACGGATGTGCGTGCTTACGACCTATCAGGTTGAATACACCGGTTCTCTCTCGATCACCGAAGTTAAGTAAAGTTGAGCCTGGTCAGTACTTAGATGGGTGATCACTTGGGAACACCAGACGCTGTAAGCGTTCAGTGACGGATGTGCGTGCTTACGACCTATCAGGTTGAATACACCGGTTCTCGCTCGATCACCGAAGTTAAGTAAAGTTGAGCCTGGTCAGTACTTAGATGGGTGATCACTTGGGAACACCAGGCGCTGTAAGCGTTCAGTGACGGATGTGCGTGCTTACGACCTATCACGTTGAATACACCGGTTCTCACTCGATCACCGAAGTTAAGTAACGTTGAGCCTGGTCAGTACTTAGATGGATGATCACTTGGGAATACCAGACGCTGTAAGCGTTCAGTGACGGATGTGCGTGCTTACGACCTATCATGTTGAATACATCGGTTCTCGCTCGATCACCGAAATTAAGTAACGTTGAGCCTGGTCAGTACTTAGATGGGTGATCACTTGGGAATACCAGGTGCTGTAAGCGTTCAGTGACGGATGTGCGTGCTTAAGACCTATCACGTTGAATACACAGGTTCCTGCTCGATAACCGAAGTTAAGTAAAGTTGAGCCTGGTCAGTACTTAGATGGGTGATCACTTGGGAACACCAGGCGCTGTAAGCGTTCAGTGACGGATGTGCGTGCTTACGACCTATCAGGTTGAATACACCGGTTCTCGCTCGATCACCGAAGTTAAGTAAAGTTGAGCCTGGTCAGTACTTAGATGGGTGATCACTTGGGAACACCAGACGCTGTAAGCGTTCAGTGACGGATGTGCGTGCTTACGACCTATCATGTTGAATACATCGGTTCTCGCTCGATCACCGAAATTAAGTAACGTTGAGCCTGGTCAGTACTTAGATGGGTGATCACTTGGGAATACCAGGTGCTGTAAGCGTTCAGTGACGGATGTGCGTGCTTAAGACCTATCACGTTGAATACACAGGTTCCTGCTCGATAACCGAAGTTAAGTAAAGTTGAGCCTGGTCAGTACTTAGATGGGTGATCACTTGGGAATACCAGGCGCTGTAAGCGTTCAGTGACGGATGTGCGTGCTTACGACCTATCAGGTTGAATACACCGGTTCTCTCTCGATCACCGAAGTTAAGTAAAGTTGAGCCTGGTCAGTACTTAGATGGGTGATCACTTGGGAACACCAGACGCTGTAAGCGTTCAGTGACGGATGTGCGTGCTTACGACCTATCAGGTTGAATACACCGGTTCTCGCTCGATCACCGAAGTTAAGTAAAGTTGAGCCTGGTCAGTACTTAGATGGGTGATCACTTGGGAACACCAGGCGCTGTAAGCGTTCAGTGACGGATGTGCGTGCTTAAGACCTATCACGTTGAATACACAGGTTCCCGCTCGATAACCGAAGTTAAGTAAAGTTGAGCCTGGTCAGTACTTAGATGGGTGATCACTTGGGAATACCAGACGCTGTAAGCGTTCAGTGACGGATGTGCGTGCTTACGACCTATCACGTTGAATACACCGGTTCTCACTCGATCACCGAAGTTAAGTAACGTTGAGCCTGGTCAGAACTTAGATGGGTGATCACTTGGGAATACCAGGTGCTGTAAGTGTTCAGTGACGGATGTGCGTGCTTACGACCTATCACGTTGAATACACCGGTTCTTGCTCGATCATCGAAGTTAAGCAAAGTTGAGCCTGGTCAGAACTTAGATGGGTGATCACTTGGGAATACCAGGCGCTGTAAGCGTTCAGTGACGGATGTGCGTGCTTACGACCTATCACGTTGAATACACCGGTTCTTGCTCGATCATCGAAGTTAAGCAAAGTTGAGCCTGGTCAGAACTTAGATGGGTGATCACTTGGGAATACCAGGCGCTGTAAGCGTTCAGTGACGGATGTGCGTGCTTACGACCTATCACGTTGAATACACCGGTTCTCGCTCGATCACCGAAGTTAAGTAAAGTTGAGCCTGGTCAGTACTTAGATGGGTGATCACTTGGGAACACCAGGCGCTGTAAGCGTTCAGTGACGGATGTGCGTGCTTAAGACCTATCACGTTGAATACACCGGTTCTCACTCGATCACCGAAGTTAAGTAACGTTGAGCCTGGTCAGAACTTAGATGGGTGATCACTTGGGAATACCAGGCGCTGTAAGCGTTCAGTGACGGATGTGCGTGCTTACGACCTATCACGTTGAATACACCGGTTCTTGCTTGATCATCGAAGTTAAGTAACGTTGAGCATGGTCAGTACTTAGATGGGTGATCACTTTGGAATACCAGGCGCTGTAAGCGTTCAGTGACGGATGTGCGTGCTTACGACCTATCACGTTGAATACACCGGTTCTTGCTTGATCATCGAAGTTAAGGTAACGTTGAGCCTGGTCAGTACTTAGATGGCTGATCACTTTGGAATACCAGGCGCTGTAAGCGTTCAGTGACGGATGTGCGTGCTTACGACCTATCACGTTGAATACACCGGTTCTCACTCGATCACCGAAGTTAAGTAACGTTGAGCCTTTGTCAGTACTTAGATGGCTGATCACTTGGGAATACCAGGCGCTGTAAGCGTTCAGTGACGGATGTGCGTGCTTACGACCTCTCACGTTGAATACGCCGGTTCTCGCTCGATCACCGAAGTTAAGTAACGTTGAGCCTGGTCAGTACTTAGATGTGTGATCACTTGGGAATACCAGACGCTGTAAGCGTTCAGTGACGGATGTGCGTTGTGGTGCAGTGGGTAAAGTCTTGGGAAGAGAAATCGGTGAGCCGAGTTCGAATTCCAGTTGAATACCCTGCATTCACTTAAGCACTGGTACCCTTGGTACCCTTGGTAAATCTATCACTTCCCTCCATTTATGGGTTAAATAACAGGATGGGGCCTGGAGGCAACCCATCTAGTGTTGGTGTCACCCTTGCTAGCCCTGGCGAAGCTATTTTACAAGATTATGAATTTCGCTGCAAAACTGCGCCAGGGTTCCAAATGCACAGGGAATACTGGAGGGTGTAGTGAGTTCTCTCCCGGCCAAGGCCGCAAGACGACTACTACTACTACTACTACTACTACTACTATTACAAGCTATTAGACAATATCGTTGGGATAAAGAAATAGCAGTGATATGGCTTTTGGGTTATGACATGTTTAACTATTAGCTTCGATGACTGAATTGGTTCAGACATCATTCATGGAGAATGAACCCTTATATTGTAAGATTTAAGTTCAGATTTGATCAGAGGCTATTTCTTTCTTTCTTTCTTTTTTCTTTCTTTCTTTCTTTCTTTCTTTCTTTCTCTTTGCCTAAGTCTTTAGCTTCTTTCTTTCTTTCTTTCTTTCTTTCTGTTTGAATCATTCTCTTTCTTTCTTTCTTTCTTTCTTTTTGCCTAAATCTTTAGCTTCTTTCTTTCTTTCTGTCTGTCTGAATCATTTTCTTTCTTTCTTTCTTTCTCTTTGCCTAAATCTTTAGTTTCTTTCTTTCTTTCTGTCTGAATCATTCTCTTTCTTTCTTATTTTATCTTTTTTTTTTAGATTAAATGGTTGAAGTTTGTTCGAGAATATTGAGATGAAAAGCAACAGCAAAAACATCAGGGAATAATTGAAAATAAAAATTAGGAAAAGACTTTATCTAAGAATTCAGATAACTTTAAGATTTATTGTCTCTCTTTTCAATTGATTGTTTTTTTTTTTTTTAATAAAATGTCATATTAGAAAAACGACTTTAAATAGAAAAGCAATTAGAATAATTTTCAATGTTTTGAAAAATATTCCAAAAATATAGGACGAAAGAACAAGATTTTTAATCAAAATTTGGAATGTTCTAAACGGGATAAAAAAATTCGGTAAAGTAATAAAAAATAATTTAGTCTTTTCTCTTAATAATACTATAAATATTTTGACGATAAAAATTTGTTTTCATGAAATTTGTGGCCGTTCTCTTCATGCTATGATCTTTTTTAGTGAAGAAATTTCGATTCCTAGATTATAAGAAGTGAAAATGATTTTGTAATTCACGTTTACAATTTTACAAGTAGTTGCTTAGCCATATTTGACCCAACAAAAGGGTTAATGATACAAGATTCGTTTGTAAAACGTAACTTTTTTTTCGATTGTGTTGAAGGCATGAAAAAAAATAACACGAAAAGACAAAATCATTAAAAAAATATAATTTAATTCAAGGGAAACAACTCCTTCTTCTACTAAAAAATATCCCAAAACAATTGTAAGTGAATTAATATTCATTGCAGATTTTTGTATCATTTCACCCCAAACAAGGCAGTACTAACACTGGTGCACAGGGGGCTACATGAAAGGAGAGTGAAAGTTCACATAGGAAGAAAGAGAAGAGAAAGAGGAAACAAAGAGGAACTGGTTACATGGGTGTCGGAGAATGGGCAAGAGAAGGATGGGAAAACTGGTGTGAAGAGAGTTGCGTGAGAGCAGAGTGAAAAAGGGAGAGGGACAAGGCACAGGGGTTGTCGGGGAAAGAATAAAAGAATTATGGAAGTCAAGGGGATAAGAGATGGCAATTGACGTTAATTTAAACTATGTGCGTTGTGGTACAGTGGATATCGGCTCGGAACGAGAAACCGGGGAGCCGAGTTCGAATTCCAGTTGAATCCATTGTATTCACTTACGCGCAAATACCCTTGGGAAAGGTATTAATCCGTCTCTTCCTTCCAGTTATGGGTTAAATAACAGGATAGATTGGGTTCTATAGCCTTGGTCGGCAACCAGTCTACCGCAGAAAGCAATAGCAACCTACTGCGGGATAATATTCTGCTCAGTCAGTCATGTCTCTTTTGAGACATGACCGTCCAAGCGTGTATCACGTATGGCACTTAACTGACTGACTGAATATAATAGTTGGAAACATGATTAAGGCTTCTACTCGGCATAAAGTGGGGGATCAGTTTTCTATTGTTATGAAGTAATAAACTGACCCCCCACTAATTACTGCTTAATAATATAATACATCACTTCCCCCTCTAGCTATGATACAAATAACAGGACAGATTGGGTTCTATAGCCTTGGTCGGCAACCAGTCTACCGCAGAAAGCAATGGCAACCTACTGCGGGATAATCTTCTGCCCAGTCAGTCATGTCTCTTTCGAGACATGATCGCTCAAGCGTGTATCACGTATGGCACTTAACTGACTGACCTCTATTCAATTACCGAAAACAAAAAACAGCATAGCATGATGTTAAAAGAGCTCAAACAAACTTAATAAAAACAGTTTTATCATCAAAATGTTTATGTTGTTATTAAGAGGAAAGATCAAATTGTGTTGTCATTACTTAAGAAAAAACAAAACTTTTAACCCTACACGTTCGAAATTTCAGTTAAAATTTCTTTTTTTGTTTTCCGTCAACGATTCACGCTATGTTTACGTAATGTGACTATTAAGCAAAACGTATTACTCAAGTCGTTTTTTGGCGTTGAAAGACACATTAATTTGAAAATTTTTGCAAAAACCAACTATTTGTCTGATTTTAATGAAACTTTCAGGATTTATTCACAAATGAATGAAATTATTTATGCAATTATTATTTTTAGAAATTATTTTTTAAAAAAGTTTTTTTTTTACATCTGTTAACCCCTTCTTTAATTAATTGCATAAAACTTCTAGAAATACAATTATCTATACCAAATTTGAATTTATTATTTCTAGAAATACGATTATCTATACCAAATTTGAATTTATTATTTCTAGAAATACGATTATCTATACCAAATTTGAATTTATTATTTCTAGAAATACAATTATCTATACCAAATTTGAATTTATTATTTCTAGAAATACGATTATCTATACCAAATTTGAATTTATTATTTCTAGAAATACGATTATCTATACCAAATTTGAATTTATTATTTCTAGAAATACGATTATCTATACCAAATTTGAATTTATTATTTCTAGAAATACGATTATCTATACCAAATTTGAATTTATTATTTCTAGAAATACGATTATCTATACCAAATTTGAATTTATTATTTCTAGAAATACGATTATCTATACCAAATTTGAATTTATTATTTCTAGAAATACGATTATCTATTCCAAATTTGAATTTATTATTTCTAGAAATACGATTATCTATACCAAATTTGAATTTATTATTTCTAGAAATACGATTATCTATACCAAATTTGAATTTATTATTTCTAGAAATACGATTATCTATACCAAATTTGAATTTATTATTTCTAGAAATACGATTATCTATACCAAATTTGAATTTATTATTTCTAGAAATACGATTATCTATACCAAATTTGAATTTATTATTTCTAGAAATACGATTATCTATACCAAATTTGAATTTATTAGTTAAATGCAGGACTCAATGGGGAATGTAAATCATGTATTTTTTTAAAACATGCACCAAATAATAATATAAACAAATCCATTAAAAATACACTATTTGTAATGTAGATAAAGTTTTAATTGATTTTATAAATAATAGAATTTTAGGATATCATATTCTGAAGAAGAAAAAACTTACGATGAATAATGAATTTTTATAAGAATTGTTTTCATTTTTTCTTTGCTAATTAAAGTTTCAAATATCTTTTAAATTTCTTCCAGTTACTCAGATCTTCGGTTATTAATTCATTAAAAAAAATATTATTTACAAATCTAAAATTTATAAGCTTAATACAAATAATTTAAAATTAAGATTTTTAAAATAAATTTCTTTTTTATTACTATGTTAAACTACATATTTTCTTTCACTATGTAAATTTATGAGAGACTTATCATTAAAAGGTCACATGTTTTAAGGGTTATTCCCCTTACGAAAGGTTACACTGGGTTATGTCAACTTTTGGTCACCATACTTCCAGATTGATAACAGGTGCTGTCATCGCCTACTTGAAAGGTCAACGAGTCAGAAAATTAATATTAAGAAATACTTTTATTTTAAATTTCATGCCATAAACAAGTAATATATATTTCAAATTAGATTAATTTGACTTTAAATTTGATTATTTTCCAAAAATAACGAGTGAGAGATGTATATTTTATTTTTGCAAGATTTATAAAACCGAGAATTAACTTTAGTTTACAAATGTGTCGATCGCTCAAAAATTGACCGAAAAATTGAAAATTTAAAAAAAATCTAAACATTTTAGATTTCAATGAATATAATTTCTGTTTGAAATACACCGGAGAGTATTTTAACTTGTGGAAATAGTAAATTTAATCACTTAGCTTTCAATTAAGCTAAAAATTAATGTTTCAAGAAAAAGTTTCTATATTTAAGAATGCAATTTAAAATTTAGGTATCGAAAATGGAGTGGAAGTATCAAATTTAAACTCTTGGAGATTGTAGCTGTAAGGGATGCAAGTATATAGAAGGAAGTTTCACAGACGGAAACTACGAGAAAAGAAGCTGTAAAATAGAAGTGACGGCTTCATTTGGTTGTTTTGACTGTAAAAGGGTGAGAACTTGTTGCCAGTCTGGTTGTTCGAGTAGATTTTTGTAGGTGGGGGAGGGGCACCAAGGAACGAAGCTCGTCGGAGTAAAAGCTATGAGAATATTTGTAGAAAAGACAGAGGGAAGCCACATCCCGTCAGTGAGAAAGTGGCTGGAGTCGAACTGCCAGGTCGGGGTCGATTATATTCCAGATTCTCTTCTCGATCCTGTCGAGAACCCCGAGATGAACAGCAGGGGCGCCTGACAAGAGATAACAACATGCATGGTCGGATGGTGTATATGTGCAAGACTGACACAGACGAGAAAAAAAATTCCTGGCCCGACACAGAGACCCGACCTTCCCACCAGTAGATTTTAGCTATTGATTCAATGTAGTCGTTCCACTTGAGGTCGGCTGAGAGAGTGAGGCCGAGGATGCGCAGTCTATTGCTTTCAGGGAGACTAGATTGATCCATGCTGATGGTGGGGCAGGAGGGACTGTCTATGGTGGTTGACGGGTAGCAGTTTCGTTTTGGAAGCATTACAATTTACGAGCCATTTCTAACCCCAATCTACCACAGGTTGGAGGTCCTTCTCAAGATCAGTAGCGAGGTTACTTTTGTCTGACTTGGCAGATTTCTTACTAGGGCGGGAGTAAATGGTAGTGTCATCAGCGTAAATGCCTACTTGAGATTTAATCCCATCCGGAAGATCGTTGATGAAGATCAGAAAGGTCGTCGAGCCTAAGATGCAGCCCTGGGGGACATCCACGTTCGTGTGGTAGGATCTGGAGGCATGCCCGTTCAAGACGACCAAGTCGGGTGGTGATTCTCCAGACGAGTTAAAAATAGAAGTTGGAAGAGAATCTGCAAGCAAAGCACGCTGCCTTTTTCAGCTGTAACTGTGAGGAACTCAAATTTATTGATTAAAGGAACGATGGAGGATTTGTTAGTTTTCAGCATACATTTGCAGAGCCGTCAGTAATCTTTGGAGCCAAATTTGCGGGCTGCTACACGCTGCTTCATTCTCTCAGCAAGCAACAGCTTAGTGTCATTTAAGATCCTATTACACTCATTATGAGCAGAGGCAAATAGGCGTCTATTATGGTCAGACGCATGGCTCCGATGTAGCCGGAAGAAATGATTCCTGTGGGCAAAGCAACAAGGAGAGAACCAGCGGGTACGAATGCGGTTTAGAAAGGAACTTGTACCTGGATGAAAGCATCGATGCCAGCTCCCATCCAGAGGGAGACATAGCCAAAACACTTTCCCAAACACTTTCTCCCAAGGGACGTCACGTAGAAAATCGCTGAACGAATCCTAGTCTACTCTTTGGTAGCAGTAAGAAAGTTTGTAGATAGTAAGTTCCTGAGGGAAGTAGGAGTGGAGAAAAATATTAATGGAAACGACAGCATGGTCAGAGTTTCCAAGAGGGCAAAGATGTAAGGAGCGTGAAGCAGAGATCAAGCAAAGAAGTGTGTCTTGTAAGGATACCTGAGGAAGCACGTGAGAAAGTCCACCACTTTAATTGCAAAGTTTATGCCATGGATGCCATCAGGAATAGTGACGGAGTTTTTCAGCTACTTGGGATCAGTCAGTCAGTCAGTCAGTCAAGTGCCATACGTGATAGACGCTTTGGGCGATCATTTCTCAAAAGAAACGTGACTGACTGGGCAGAAGATTATCCCGCATTAGGTTGCCATTACTTTCTGCGGTAGACTGGTTGCCGACCAAGGCTATAGAACCCAAACTGTCCTGTTATTTAACCCATAACTGGAAGGAATAGACGGATTAATACCTTTCCCAAGGGTATTTGTGCGTAAGTGAATGCAATGGATTCCGCTGGAATTCGAACTCGGCTCCCCGGTTTCTCGTTCCGAGCCGATATCCACTGCATCACAACACACATTCTTCAATAATATTCTGCGGTCTTCTCTTACTGATGTTTTCCGTTTTCTCCCTGTTCTTTTTCGATTGGCATGGCTTCCAGTTTTGTCTCTCCTATGCATGCATACTGAACTGCACATCTGGACACATTCAGTCTCTTAGCTATCCCCCCCCCCCCCGGGAATAACCTTCTTTATTAAAGATTTGAATTTGAGCTCTTATCTCTACAGATAACTCTTGAGACATGGCTAAATTGAAAAACAAAAAGAAAAAAAAAGAACGAAAAACTACAGTGTGGAACCACCTAGCAAGATCACATCTTAGTCTCACGGTATACAGAAGAATGAAGAAAATTTAGGGTGATTGGGACGAGTACATCTTTGATTCTTTGGCTTGTAAAATCTTGCAAAGTAATAATAACAAAAGAACCATTCTATTTTCATTTAGAATTATCCGCTGGGCAATTAATACTAAAAATAGTATGAAATGCATTATTTTTTTAAAAACTGAGGTTGCCTAATAATTATGGCTGGTAGTATATATATATATATATATATATATATAACTGGAAGGAATAGACGGATTAATACCTTTCCCAAGGGTATTTGT
The DNA here is from genome assembly GCA_037127315.1 of Ascarosepion bandense. NCBI lineage: Eukaryota > Metazoa > Mollusca > Cephalopoda > Sepiida > Sepiidae > Ascarosepion > Ascarosepion bandense. The sequence goes on from JBBBDQ010001264.1 coordinate 1,145,817, forward strand.
GCGTAAGTGAATGCAATGAATTCGGCTGGAATTCGAAATCGGCTTCCCGATTTCTCGTTCCGAGCCGATATCCACTGGACCACAACGCACACCCCCACTTGGGATAGATGGCATTAAAATCACCGAATACAAATATATTAGCAAATAGGTGGGAGGAAGTAGCCTTATCTATATTGTCAGAGATACTGTCTAGCTGGGAACAGTCGGGAGAAGTGCCCTAGCTCGAGGAAGATGTTCATTGACGTAAACCTCCAGACCATGCAGGTTAATGAAGTCCTTCCTTAAGAGGGGAAGGTAACCAGGAATCGGGAAGTCAGAGGAGGGGATTTAGGGATTAAAATTAGTTTCGCAAAGGGGGCTATTTATACATCAATTTTAAAATCTTGTAAAAGTCAACTAAATTATTAGATTTAAATAAAATGTTCTTGTTCACTATCAAAAGACCGTTTTTTTCTTTGACTTTCCAATTAATTTACTAATTTTTGGCTCACAATTCACTGAACCCGTGATATAAGACTAACAATTTTTCATAAGGAAATCTATTAATCCTGAACATGTGTAAATTGTATATGCTTCAGAATAGACAGAAAAGGTAGTACAGAATTAAGAGACAGGGAGATTCCATTAGCAACAAAGAAAAGAGTACTGAACTGCTGTGCAATATCAGTCTTATATATATATATATATATATATATATATATATATATATATATATTCCATTTTTAAACGAGTTATTTCGTTAACCGGGTTTCTACCATGAGTAGTGTCTTCAGGAGATTTTTAATAACTATTATATAGTTATTAAAAATAAATATTATAACTATATTTAACAATAAATATTATTAAATAAATATTATAACTATATTTAATAATAAATATTATTAAATAAATAATATAACTATATTTGATAATAGTTATAATAGTTAATAACTATAGTTATTATTATAAAGTTATTAAAATCGCCAGAAGACACCATTCATGGTAGAAACCTGGGGAGCAAAATAACTCGTTTAAAAATAAAAAACTTTCATAAGTTCTACAATATAATTGTATCGAACACTTTTTAATACAAATGAGAATTGGTCTAACCCTGTCATAACTAAAAACTAAGTATTAAACAATCAATCAATCAATCAATCAATCAATATATATATATATATATATATATATATATATATATATATATATAAGACTTCAAAAGTCGACAGAAACAACAACCTCAAAAATCGACAGAAACAGCAACGAAGTCAAAGTGTAGTCAAAGTGTAGTATTTTTTGCAGCAGCCAGTCAGCTTGTGTTCTCAGCCAGTCGTCATCAACAGTTTCAGCCGGCCTTCAATTCCAGCCGGTTTACAGCTCCAGCCAGCTATTTTCACCTGCAGCAACACGATGCGACGCACTATCCTCTTCAGAACAACACTCTTCGATGCTCTTTTCATCCTCGTCATGAAAATACTGAGATATTTTTACCACGTTGTACTCAGGTTACATCTTTTAAAATTAGTAAAAAAAAAAAAATGATTAACATTAAAAGTGAATCCCTAGAAAGGTGAATTTTTTTAACTAAAGCTTTAAAATATCTGGAACTTGTATAACAAAAAAGCAATGGCCATACAGGGTACAATTTTTAATTTCTGAATAAAAATAAAATGGATGCATCAAAACCCTAAACTTACAATGTAAGCTCTTCAGAGATCTGATTCTATTGATGAAGTCATATACCTGCAACCAATGTCAAATATTAAGAGTGGTTCCAACCCCCACCCCCAGACATGCACAGGCAAAGCTATGAGTATAGACAAAATTATCTCAGTCAAAAAACTTTTCAAATGACAATGTCCAATAAGCATGAAATGGAGAATCCATTTCATGCTTATTGGAAGAATTTTAATTCTTAAAAAAAAAAAAAAATTAACGAGGTATTCAATAGGATTTGCAGTAATAGCGGTGTCAAAGGAATAACCGTCCTGTATTTTTTCTTTGTGAACACTTAGATTCAGTCAGTTAATTGTCATACGTGAGACACGCTTGGGCGATCATGTCTCGAAAGAGACATGACTGACTGGGCAGATTGCTTTTCCGCTGAATACTTTCTGCGCTAGACTGGTTGCCATCCAAGGCTATAGAACCCAGACTGTTCTGCTATTTAATCCACAGCTGGAAAAAGAGACGGATTAATACTTTTCCCAAGGGTATTTGTGCGTAAGTGAATGCAACGAATTCAATTGGAATTTGAACTCGGCTCTCCGATTTCTCGTTCCGAACCATTAACCCAGCTCAATGTAAGGGAAATAACTAGTGTTGTTAATTTAGTAAGGGGAATAACTTTTAAACTAAATGAATTTTGAATAAAAGAAAGTGAAGCTCAAATTTTGTTAGCTGAAATTATTGCATATTTCCCCAATGTTTGTGGTCTGTGGTTGGACTCATATGTAAAAAGTAAGAGATTCTATGGTGAAACCCTCATCACTAAAAAGATTGGTGCTACACAATTTTCCTGTCTCTATTTTCTTCGTCTACAGTTTAACCTTCTGACATTAGCTATGATATTGTTAGACTAAAAAAATGATTGTCGCATTAACTAAAAGGCGATGCTGGTCAGTTGCAGATCAGTTAAACTTCTATTGTACCTTTGAGCCAGATGAAAATAAAAATATCTTCTAAAGAGTCAATTTCTTCATTCATTTAATTTTGGTATAACGGGAGGTTGTTAAAAGTTATGGGTATTATCTAGGTACCTCTAATCATTTTCGATACTTAAGTTTTAAACTGAATTTAAAAAAAAAACTTTCTTGAAACTTTAATTTTAGCTTAATTAAAAGCTAAATGATCAAATTTACGCTATCCAGTAAGCAAAATATTCTGGTGTATTTCAAGCAGAAGTTATATTTGTTGGAATCTAAAATTTTGAAATGTTTAATAATTTTTCAAATGTTCGGTTATTTTTCAGCGATCGATAGATTAGTAAACAAAATTTAATACTCGGTTTTAAAAATATTGCAAAAATAAAATATACACCTGTGACGCGTTATTTCTTTAAAATTAGCAAATTTAAAGTTAAATTAATTTGATTTACACAAGTGTTTACTTGTTTATAGCATGAAATTTACTATAAAAGTATTTCTTAATTTCTAACCTTTGAAGTAGGTGATGACAGCTAGTTATTAATCATTTCAAAACTCTGGCTAAGATGATTGACCAGAATTGATGTTAATTTATGAAACCTAAGGGAACGTTTCGGAAGAAGAACAACCCTTGAAACACGTGACATTTTAACGTCGCAAATTTTACTGAAAGAAAAAAACAATCCAGAATTTCCACACAATAGTAACCACTCCTGCCTAAAGAAACAAAATAAAAATTGAAGCCGATCTGAGCTTTGAAAAGGACATAAAGACCCATCAAAGGAACTTCTTCGGCAGTCGGTCGGCACAACAGAGGGGATTAGAAATGCTCGTCGGAACGTAACCTCGCATCTCCAAAAGACATCCCGCCAAAGCCGTCACCGCAGTAAGTCACAACTCTCTCCCCTACCGTGCGCCTCTTTTTTACGGTTTTACTTATCTCTTTCTTTCATTTGTTGTATTTTTACGTTGATACAACTGTTTATTTCTTAAATCTCCGTCATTTCTTCTTTGTTTTGCCACTATACACTTAATATAACATATCTAAACTTATTTATAAATGGAACTTTGTCTCTGTGTGTGTGTGTGTGTCCGTTACCTATAGACTCCGAAACGGCTGAACCGATTTTCTTGAAAATTTACACAGTTGTACTATAAGCGTCTGCAAATGTTCTTAGTTAGGTTTTGTGTCGAGGTACTCCCGATAAATATCGAAAATCGATAATCGAAAAAATCGGGTTATAGAAGGAGTGGTCCGATTTTAATCAAATTTGATACACTCATAAACAAAGACATAAGAAACGATATTCAGAAGTTTCAAAGTTGCAGTTCTTACAATAATGCAAAATATATATATATATATATAAGGCAACTTGTTTGTGTGTGTGTCTGTTTATCTGCCTGTATGTCTGTATTTTTTTTCAGCCCTTTTATTTTAGTTTTTGCTTCGGGTTTGGCTCTAAGTAGATATAATTGTAGTTCTTAGTCTCAGCCATGATACCATTTACTCAGAGGACTTATTTAACCTTCAAAATTCAGTTTACGACGAAAAATACTCATCTGATATCGATACCAGAAAATCATTCATTTTTCTTTCAGTCTACGGTTTCGCTTTAACTGGAAACAACTATTGCTTTTTAGTCTTTCTTGCCAACGTCCAAAGAGTCTGAGCGCCAGGACTATGGATTAGTTTTAAATCTTTCATTACACCCGAGCAACGCCGGGCTATACTACTAGTCGCTCATATAAACAACTGCAAAACAACAAGCATGGTATCCATCCTATTTTTAAATATAAATGGAACTATTTTTATGCCGAAGTGAAGTCAGTTGAACTTATACAATCCCTTGTGTGTAGTAGTATTTGTTAGCTGTGAACATTCTTCTTCAACCTGTATTTGCAATACGTTTCAGAAAGATGTAACTTCGAAAAAGAATTTCCACCGTTTAAGTTCACAAAATTATCCTTTGGACTTGGTCTTGGGTAGATATGGGTTTCGAAACACTTCGAAACTGTCGGGAAAATCTGCACAAACACGGATTCTATTTCGTTTTTAACGTACACTGCTGGTGCTGCCCATTTGAAATGATTACTCTTTTCAATTACTACTTATTTTTAAGTCTTTCTAATTCTTCGTTGACTTGAGTCATTGCTGCGAATCATGCATTCCTTTTCGGGTTAAAACACTGGCGTCGAACTCTTTTTTCACTCGAAATTGCAGTTTGACTTTGGAACACCGAAACTTTTCCTTTTTCTTTACCTTCGTAACTGTCTTCACTCCTGTGTTCACATCCTTCTGTCTCCCTTTCTCTTTCACCCCAAGTAGCTGGTTCGTCTTTATCTTCACTCTCCCCCTGTCTAAAACTTTAACTCTCTTATGTAGCCCCCTGCACATCAGTGGCGGTACCGCTTTGTTTGGGGTGAAATGATTTAAAAAAATGCAACCCTGAAATCATAATCCGCAAGCATTTTGCCAATAGCTTGTAAAAATATGGTTGAAGTCACTTGTAAATAGAAGTCAGATGGACAAATCCCTTTGTGTATATTTATCGTCCTCAACTCTGAACATTTTTCTTCAACCCCTATTTACAAATATGTCTCAGAACTTGAACCTGGTAATGGGTCAGTCAGTCAGTTAAGTGCCATACGTGATACATGCTTTGGGTGATCATGTCTCGAAAGAGACATGACTGACTGGGCAGAAGATTATCCCACAGTAGGTTGCCATTGCTTTCTGCGGTAGACTGGTTGCCAGCCAAGGCTATAGAACCCAATCTGTTATTTGACTCATAGCTAGAGAGGGAAGATATCTATTATATTAAGTAGTCATTAGTGGGGGATGAATTTATTTCTTCATAACAATAGAAAACTGATCCCCCACTTTATGCCCAATAAGACCTTTAATCATGTTTTCAACTATTATATTTAGTCAGTCAGTTAAGTGCCATACGTAATACAGGCTTTGGGTGATCATGTCTCTAATGATACATGACTGACTGGGCAGAAGATTATCCCGCAGTAGATTGCCATTGCTTTCTGCGGTAGTCTGGTTGCCAGCTAAGGCTACAGAACCCAATCTGTCCTATTATTTAACCCATAACTAGAGGAAAGAGGCGGATTAATACCTTTTCTAAGGGTATTTGTGCGTCAGTGAATCCAACGAATTCAACTGGAATTCTACCAAAACGAAATCACAAATGTTAGCAAAACTTAGCATTACATACCCAGTTTTTCCTTGTATTAAGTTTATAAATATATGAATGTTTAATTTAAAATTAATTTTTGTATTGCAAAATATTTAATAGCATTATAATTCGCCTGTCTGTCCACCCCCACTCCTTAGACCACGTGCTATCGCAAAAAGAAGATGCATTTGCTGGAAATACCCAAATTAAAACAGAAGTCCTCTTTAAGGAAGGACGAAATTTCAAAGAAAACATTCGCTTAACACGGCCTAAAAATCAGCACAAACAGGAATTTTATTTTATTTTATTTTTTTTTTTAGCCTACAATGCTGGTGCTGCCTATTTTGAATGACCAATTTTCTTCAAAACACCCATTTTTTAAAAATGTGTCTAATTCTTTGTTGATTTTTTCCAATGGTGTGAATGGTACGTTTCAGGTTAAAACACTGGCGTCAACCCCCTTTTTTTTCACTCGAAATTTCAGTTTGACTTTGGAACACCGAAACCACACACCCGACAGAACACGTAGGAAACATTTTTATTTTAATTTTTCCTTTAAATTTTCACACTATTATTTTTTTAAAAACTCATAGCTTAATCACTTACATTTTTGCAATAAAAAATTATAAGTAAATCCCACAACATTCTTCGTTGATTATTGTGATATCTCTGCCATTGTAAAGTTGATTTTTTACATCCATATTATTAATTTTTACCGGCACAAACTTTTTTTTAGTTTTTCTGTAATTATTTTTCCGTCGAAACATTATGTACGAAATTTTGTCCGTGGGAACATTCTTTGCTTTAGTTTTACAGTGTGATTTGCTAACTCCTATTTTTTATAAACTTGTAGAACTTTGAATTCGTAAAGAGACAATCGTCTTTGAGGTGTCACTTTCCACATATGAGACATGGATGAATTTTTTGTTTTCCACATTTTTGTAGTTTGTATGTATGCGCATTCTTCTTCTTCGATTTCCTCCTTATCGAATCTCAAATTCAGGATTCGTTCGATATTTATTGTAGTGTTAGTTTTTTATTCTGTTCCAGTGTTGTTAAGATCCTAGCACAGATTTATCCATCTTTGTTTGCCTTTAACGCTTGAAAAACAAATTAACCCTTTAAACCTATCCGGACTCAGTTCTTTTAATTTGAGACTTTCACACTCCTGATTTCAGCATATATGACAAAATCTTGGTCCTCTTTTTCGTCAGATACATATATTTCCAACAAGTATTGAATAACGAACTGTTCTTGCTGAAAAATACAGTCAAAATATTTACTATTTCTTCACAGCAAATTTATCCTGTCTTTTTTTTTTCGGTAGTGTGACACTTCGCATCTGCCCGGCCGGTTGTAGACGATTACGGACGCCAAATGACGATGATTATGTCGAAACGTTACCAGTTATGTCGACGCTTTCGGGCCGCTGGTCGTGATGATCTTGTCACAGTAGCTGGTCCTCAAGACGTTTATTACAACAACTAACTTACTGCCCACGATGTGTTTTGATCTCAGAAATCACGTTGTGCAAACTCGGTAGCCGTATTTCTATCATATCCAGACCGGACACTTGTGTACACTTGTGGTTAAAATAAAACAGTTACGGCACAAAAAAAAAAAAAAAAAAAAAAAAAAAAAGTTAAATAAATGAATAAGTTCAAAGACGCCTGGATGAGTTACGAAAGAAAGTCTTTATAATAAAAAAAAAATTAATTACAAAGCAGAAAATACAATTGTCGGAATACTATTTTACAACGGGGAGAGGATTTGGTTGAAAAATACCAGAGCTTTCAATATTCAAATAAAAATGTCCTTTCCAAGTTTCATTAACAATATCAGAGCTTTCAACTTTTCAAATATAATCAGGCTGTCAATTCTCTAGATAAAAACGACTCTTCGGCCTTTATCAAATAGCCAAATAACAGAGCGACGTGACGGCGACGGTGTGGGGTCGTTTTATCCTTGTCGCCTGAAAATCTCTCTTTCAATCTTGAAAATTTCTTTCATAGCAGTGCGAGCTTTTCGTCAAGAATAATCAGAAATTTCAATTCTCCAAATAACTTTTAAAACAATAAACTTATTTCGGGGTTCTTATCGGAGGCTCATTATTCGACATTAACTCTTTAAGTTAATCGGGGGCAGGCTTTTCTACGTTTCTTTACATCTTCAGCCATAAGTTCTGTGGTAGGCGACCAGCCGTGGGTTGTGGCTCTGCAGTTGGGAAGCTTTTCCACAGTCGTTACATTTCGACTGCAATTTCAACAACTACCCAGCCAACTCTGATTTTTCGCACTGAGTTCGGATTTTTATAGATGTACCCAATTCTCTAGGGGGATCTAGCCGACCCAAAGCTTTTGACCAATGAGATTATTTATGAGATTAGCGGGTACCCATGGCTCGACGAAGGAAACATCAACCGCTCACATGACGTAATATCTTTCTGTCTTCTTTCTTTTGATTACATCATTCCCAGGTTTTCGATTTTCAAACACTTTTTCCCAGGAATACTTTTGCGGATTTAACCCCACCTGACCTCATCAAGTAAAACCTGACATTTTGGTATGGCTACTTCCATATTATAAACTTCCACAATTCGTTTCGTATATGAAAAAGAAAGAGAACTATATTTCTCTCTTTTTTCCCAATTGTCAGCCAATTTCTCTATTCCCGGGATTTTACAAGTACATAATAGTATTTAAAATAGTTTTTTTTTACGTAAGCTCAAATCAAATCGCGGATTACAATAAAGTACAACCAATAACACCACTAATATCAATTTCTCTCTCTCCGTTGTATTAAACCAATATATATATATATATATATATATATATATATATATATATATATATATATATATATATCGGCGGGAAATAGTGTTACAGTAGTACAAAATTACAGTATTTTTTATATTCTACCGGTGCTAACATTTTAGTAAAATTCTTGCTTTTTCTCATCTTCCCAGTCGTGTGCATTCTTATCTGAAAATTTTCTCGTATCATCTAAAATGAGCAAAAAAGATAATTTCATCATCTGAGTTCTATGTGAATTCAGCTATGGCATTTGCCACCGTGACGGGAGTGCAAGAACTAAGCGCATTTTTCGTGTTCTTTCGTATTATTTCAGTTATATTTTGTTGCTGTTTCTGTAGTTCCAAAAACTGCTCTTGCCATTGTTGTAGTTTTACCACTTGGGTTAATAATTTTTCAATATTTAAAGAATATCTGTTTTTCCCTTCTTTTACTTTGTTTTCTTTTTATACACACCAAAAAATAAAATAAAACCAACGGTGTTCTTCTCGTCGCCATTGGCATAATGTGTACCGAAACAAAAAGGGCACATTTTCCTATTTCGGATGAGTTTCGATCCATCGTCAACACTGTTATAAATTTATCTTAACGGTTATCATATTATGTCCCGCTTAGGCTACTCGACGTGACGTTCTAGAAATTCTCCTCGACGACTTCGCTTGACTCACTTTCAGTTGTTTATTTCTTTCATTTATGTGACTGGATGTGTGTTATTTACTCAACAACAATAAAAGTGCTGAATTAGTTATTATCGATAAAAAATATGGGGATGAAGATGTGGAAGATACCCTTAAGTTTCCGGATGCGAAACAAGTTCTTACAGTTGTCCTAACTGGGTCTGGGGCACGAAAGATAGGGGGTATGGTGAAGGAGGCACCTCCATCTCAACAAGCCCATAATAGACAATGCTAAACATTTTATACACACCAAAGAAGAAAATTAAAGCAACGTTGTTCTTCTCGTCGCCACTGTTATAATAATAATAATAATAATAATAATAATAATAATAATCAAACAATGATCCCAGTTTTCTTTCACTCCTCCTTCTATAGGGATTTAAAACTTACATTGGCAGATGGTTTTATCAAGACTGAGATGGGGCAAATGTCAGTGGGAGTGGTTGTTCGTGTTCTTTCCTCGATCATGTTTAATCCAGATTCCTAACCTCAATCGGACTGATAATGTCTCTCTGGTTAGCGAATTTGAATGCCCGTTCGCGATCTTCAGCGTCTCGGGTGGATGTCTGTTGTTTACAGGAGAGCCGTTTTTAAACAAGCGGTCGTGAATGCCTTCTAATTGTTGCACCTTGCTTATCAAGAAGGATCAAGTTCTAGTAGTTAGAGATAGATTAAAAGAATGTCTTCCGATGCAACGAACAAGGTCACTGAATTGCATGCAGAGGAGGATCGACATGCATCCAATCAACGTATCGTGAGTGTCACATTGCCAGACAAACCGACCGTGACTACAAACGTGAATATATGGGAGGTTTTCGAGAATAATTTCAGGATCTGTTTACCAGGAAGCTCGGCATGAGTGAGCCCTGCTCAGTTCGACGCCTATCTGGCTGCCTTTCCCGGCCTCGAGGCGGCTGAAGTGGCTTGGTGAAGTGGCTTATATTTCAACAAAACAAAATAAATAGAGGATTTCGTAGCTACGGTCAAATTTAAAGTTCTATTGACATTAAATAGATTGATTTTATGGACATCAGAATAACATTGTATTAATTCCTATGTCTACACTACCTTTATTTACAAAGGATATATCTTCGACATAGTGCACACTTCCTCCATAAATGTAAGAAATTTTAAAATATATATATATATATATATATATATATATATAGATAGATAGATAGATAGATAGATAGATAGATAGATAGATAGATAGTCATTCGCAGACAGATCTGTTTCCTGTATCTCAACTCATCGGTACGGTTAGACATGTGATTGCTTTTATGCTTTTAGTCAGGATTGAAACCCGTCCGAATTGACATCAGTCGGCGATTCTACCTCTGAGATATAGGCACTCGGTAGAAGAAAGCACACTTTTAGCGTGTGATGTACCATGTAAATACACGCCTGTAACTGAGAGTGTTCTAATTCATTACTGAATGAACGATGCATATATATATATATATTTATATATATATACTTGATAAGAACAGCGAAGCCCAGTAGCTGTTGCTCTTGATATCTCGAAAGCATTTGACAGGGTTTGGCATGTGTGCTTTCTGTGCAAGCTCCAGAGCAACGGTATTTCTGGATGATTGTTTGATTTAATCCAATTGTTCCTATCAAATTGTGAAATGAAGATTGTTTTGAATTGACAAATTTCCAGATCTTTTCATAAAAAAGCGGGTGATCAACCTAGGTGCTACGCTTTTTTGATCTTCAGCAATGATGTTTCTGATATAATCAATTCCAAAGTAGGCATCTATGCAGATGACACCACCATTTACGCCCGTCTCAATAAGAAATCCACCAAGACTGACAAAGTAAACCTGGCTGCTGCACTCCATAAGAACCTCTAATCTGTGATTGAATGCGGGCAGGAAATGGTTCAGAAATTAAGATTAGATCTTCCTGTACTAGTAATATGCACAACATTATTAGCTCTCATAATAACCAAGTTTTGAAGAATTTCAGTGAATCTAATACAGAACAAAGGATGATATCCTCTTGCAATTGCAGATTCAGAGAAAACTGCCCGGTTGAAGGTAAATGTAGTGCTACAAATGTGATCTACCAAGCTACAACCTTTTCTAAAGAGAATAAAGAAAAATATAACGTGTATATCAGAATTTCGGTGAGGATTTGGAAAAATAAGAAGATTTTATCCGTATAAACACTCCTTTACTAACTCTGTGTTAAGGTATCAGACAACACTCTTCCGAAAATACTGGAAATTGAAGGAAGAGGGCCTAAATCTACAGATAAAATGGAAGCGGATAAGCACGGCACGGACTCCTAATACTCTAGGAGATAAATGTAATCAATGTTTAGCAGAAAAAATTAGGATTTTAAAATATCGAAATCAGAATGTACTTCTTAATAAACGTAACGAATTTATTAGCATGTGTAGTCACCGTAATAAATTTAAATTTCACTAGTTATCTCCTTCTACTATTTATTCATTATATGTTTTGCCTCTTACATAGATTACAATTTAAATCTGGTGAATCCGGAACCTTTTCTTACCTACAGCCCCTGACCTAATGGTCAAACCACCTGCCTTCCACTACCAAAAAAAAAAAAAAAAAAAAAAAATTACTACAACAGTTCTCCTCTGCTTGACCCTGTCGTAACCAACATTCCTCACCACTTCTTTTACTAACCCTTGCTTCCACTACAAGAATGTTTCTCCATTTTTTGGTTGACTGGGGTTGACAATGCATATCTGGAACTGAGATGTTAAAATAGCTATCCTCCCTAAATGTGATATGAATTTATATGTCCAGTCCATAAACGGTGAGTATAATCCAACAAGATTAACTTAATATAATATATAATATTAAGTGTTATATCTATATAGAGAGCTCAATGGATGTTATCCAGAGCAAATTATATTTATAAAGGAAAACTGAACACGTCATTTCAAGTGGTTATAAACTATAGCTAATTAGCTCATTTCATCACACCTAACAATATTTCTTCCATTTGATACAAACAACATATATATAGTCTTTGAGATTTGAAAAAGAAATCCCTCGACCGGCAGTAGAGAGCGAGGGAAAATTTACTCGCCCTAAAATCATTTTACTCGACCGACTCCATTTTCTTAATAGTCGTCTTACGTAAACATAGCGCGAATTGCTGACGAAAAACAAGAAATGAAATTTTAATTAAAATTTCGAACGTGTTTGAAAGGATTTAAATTAAAAAAAAATAACAACAACGAAATTTGATCTTTCCTCTTAATAATAAAATAAACGTTTTGATGATAAAACTTTGTTATTATTACATTTGAGCTCTTTTAACAGCATGATATGCTGTTTTTTGACAATTAAGTGGAGGTACCTAAATTCGTAGTTTCTTTCTTCTTTCCTCCATCTCATAGATGATAAAAAAGTAACAAATCTGATTTTCTCAAAAAATTACTTTTATAATTTGTTTTTCGGTGCGTGGTTGAAAAAAGTATGCGTATTTTTTTCTTTCTTTCAAATGTTCGCTTTTACTTTTCGTAAGAATCTGTGAGCGTCTTTAATCTGGGCGACAGAGACGTTTTGGCTTCACTCTGGAAGCGTTAATTAAACGAATGTTTACACTGAACGGGACGATAAAAGCGAGGAGTTCAATAATGTCAATGTAAGCCATTCTAAATAAATTGTGAATCTTCAATGGCATACATTTAGGTATTTATTCGAATAAATCGGGTTATAGAAGGAGTGGTCCGATTTTAATCAAATTTGATACACATATAGACAAAGACATAAGATACGATATTCAGAACTTTCAAGGTTGCAGTTCTTACAATAGTGCAGAAAATCGATAATATATATATATATATATATATATAAAAGGCAAGATGTTTGTGTATCTGTTTATCTGCCTGTATGCCTGTACTTTTTCAGCCCTTTTATTTTAGTTTTTGCTTCGGGTTTGGCTCTAAGTAGGTATAATTGTAGTTCTTAGTCTCAGCCATGATACCATTTACTCAGAGGACTTATTTAGCCTTCAAAATTCAGTTTACGACGAATAAAACTTATTTGATATCGATAGCAGGAAATCAAAATTTGACTTACATCCATTCATTTTTCTTTCAGTCTACGGTTTTGCTTTAACTAGAAACAACTATTGCTTTTTAGTCTTTCGTGCCAACCTCCAAAGAGTTTGAGCTCCAGGACCATGGATTAGTTTTAAAGCTTTCATTGCACCTGAGCAACGCCGATTTATACTGCTAGTAGATGATAAAAAAATGACAAATTTAATTTTCTCTACGATTTTCTATAAAAAAGTGACTTACTTTTATAATTTGTTTTTCGGTGCGTGGTTGAAAAAAGTATGCGTATTTTTTTCTTTCTTTCCAAAGTTCGTTTTTACTTTTCGTAGAAATATAGATGTTGCGTCAAGGATATTTTTCCAAATGAGTTTCTACAAATCTGTGCTCGTATTTAATCTGGGCGACAGACATTTTTGCTCCAATCTGGAAGCGTTAATTAAACGAATATTTACACTAACCGGGACGATAAAAGTAAGACGCAGTTCAATAAAGTCATTGTAGGTCATTCTAAGTAACTTGTGAATTTTCAATGGCATACATTTAGGTTGTAAAAGGTAATCAAATTTCCTTTAGGGTCATGTTTCATTGCAAGATTTTTAATCGACCGCGGACGAGTAAAGCAATAAACTTGAATCGCCCAATTAAGTTTTTAATCGACTGAATCGACCAGGCAAGTGAAATCTCAAAGTCTGACTCACAAACGCGTCGAATTTAAAGATTGAGAACCAAAATGTAGTACGGATATTTGCTTCTAATCTTGAACCGTCTCAGTGTATGACAATACACTACATCTGGATCCTGGGTATGACGATAAACTGCATTTGGCAGCAAAACCTGTGATTATGAGATTTTGAGGAGCGAGGAACCAGGTCTTAATTGCTGCTGTTCCCACGTCTACTCTGAGCCAGAGTGGTAGCACCTGTTAGTGTCCCAGCTATGGGCAAATAGTTACCCCTTACGTTTTATAGTAAAAATTCCAGCATTTCTTCTTTGGAGAAGAAACTACATTTTACAAGAAAATCGAGGGAAAAATATAACCAAATTGTTTTTTTTAAGTGTAGCTGCTATACATCTAATTCTCGACAAGGCCCTCTTTACAAAATACGTCAATGAAACCTGATCTACAAAATTCTTTTCAAAAATGCAGAACCAGAAAACGTCTTGAGTATTCTGAAAAAAACAAAAAAATTATCAAAATCTAACAAATTCAACATTTTCACTATAACCGAAACTGCTTGCATACGGACAGGTAATGAATTCAGCGAATTCGTTACGAACACAAAGATTGAAAGGGGCGTAAGACAAAGATGTGTCTTTTCACCGGATCTATTCAACTTGTACAGCGAGACTATTCTGAGAACCCTGGAAGTTATTTCAGGATTCGTCATCAGAGTCCATATTTTAAACAATGTAAAGTACGTAGATGATACAGTGCTGATAGCAGACACGGAAAGGAAACTATGAGACTCTTACAGAAGGTAGCTGAAGAGAGTGACAAGAAAGGACTACAAATAAACTGCAAGAAAACCGAATGCATGGTCATCAGCAAAAAGAGCAACCCAAAATGCCAAATACAGGTGAGGGACACTAAAATCAAGCAGGTACAAAAATTTAAATACCCGGAAAGTGTTATAACACAAGACAGAAAGGTGCGATACAGAGATCCGAAGGCGAATTAGCATGGCGAAGGAAGCATTCAAGAAGTTGAGTAAAGTATTAAGAAACAGGACAATTTCGCTAGAAACTAGAAAGAGAGTACTGGATTGTTTATACTGTCTGTCCTTCAATATGGCAGTGAATGCTGGACAATACTATCAAAGATGAAGGAAAAACTTCAAGTAACTGAAATGTGGTTCTACAGAAGCATACTGGATATAAAGTGGGGGATCAATTCCGTATTACACTCAATATATAGACTGACCCCTCACTTTGTGGTCACAGCAATTTCTATACATTTATATTCCTGAGATCCAAAAGCACAAGGATGCATTCCAGCAGCTGAGAAAAGTATTAAGAAAATGAACATTTTGCTAGAAACAAGGAAAAGAGTACTGGATTGCTACGTGATGTCCGTCCTACAATATGACAGTGAATGCTAGACAATACCATCAAAGATGAAGGAAAAACTTGAAGCAACTGAAATGTGGTTCTACAGAAGGATACTGCGGATATCATGGATCGAGCATGTGAGCAATGATGAGGTCTTAGAAATGATGGAAACGAAAAGGAAATTAATCAGGAAGAGACAGCTAAAGTTCCTGGGACATGCAATGAAGAAGGAGGACCTGGAGAACCTGATACTAACAGGCCAGATAGAGAGAAAAAGAGACAGTGGAACGCACTGGATAACATATTTGAAGGCCCTGATCAGATGGATGACGGAACGAGGGTTGAATGGTGCAATAAGAGAAAGCGTGCTAAAAGCCACCAGGGACAGGAAGATGTGGAAAGCCATGATCGCCTACGTCCTGAAAGGACATGGCACATAAAAGAAGAACCCTTAGAGGTTTATATGCTGTTAAACAAAACTCAAATTCTACTCTTTCAGCATGGAGATTATTGTAATGAAAACCGTAAAGATGAGTGTATTATAGGCAATTATTTTCGTGAGTGAATTTCTCGAAAATTATATTGCGAGCTTTGATTTCGCGAACGAAGCTCTAACAAGTGATTCTTCTTTTGCCAAAATCTTGCTTTTTGCTGATTTGGACCATACAGAACATAAATGTCTTGCTACATAAAAAGTTCTTAAGATGAGGATGAAGGCAAATTTCTATTGAAATATTTTTACGGTCTATTCTCAATGTTGGCTCTGTCGATTTTGTTGAAATGGTAAACGGCATTAATTTATATGTCGGTTAACCCGCGTAGCCAACTGGAAGTCAATGAGACGGTAGTACTCACGTACACATCTTTACATTCACACCCTTATACGCATTCACGCATATTATATTTTGTGTTTCACACTTACGCATTAATTACTGTCTGGCGTGTTTTCATTCTTGAAACACGCGGTAATCATTTATCTATCACGTGTATCTTTCCCGCGCAGTTTGGTTTGGTATTTAACCAGCGGGTACACGTGGTTCTGACAGCCGGCGATGGTGAATTAATGTACAGCAGTTTCCCAACCCTAGCGAGACCCACTGCTATCCAATATGGCAGAGGGACTTTGGTTTCATTCTCGTCTCACACACACCTGCAGGTAGCAATTAGGCGACAGTTTTATTTCAAACACACACACATGCATGTTGTTCTCACAAACTCCAACCGAACATTTCAATTTAAGAAACAATATGTACTTTGTTTCTACTTTCTTCATAAACATTTTAATTACGTTCAACAAGTGACTTTCTCTGATTTATTGTTATGTTTCTTAACGTTAAAAGGAAAACAACTTTTCCTTCACCATTTGCATGCTTTCAACTCTATGTCACCGATTGTTAATAATACATGTTTTAATTGTTATTAATTCCTGTCTCATTGTCTTATTTCCAATGCCATTTACGCCGATCGAATCGTAATCTTAAATTCGTTTGCGGATACCCCGCTATTCGCTACAATACCGTAAGACACGAGGGTCATCTATAAGGAGTATTTTGGGGACCCTCCTCTATTTTACTGACACGTGGACAGTTAACTGTGCAATTACGCGCTTGGTGGATGGCAGTCTTTTATTTTCGATACGGGTCTTACTCAGTGTATGTGAATCTTGTGAGTGCAAAACTTTTGAAAATTTGAGGACTCCGCTGATAGCAAGGAAAAGGCTTCAGCTGTAGAGCTGATGGAACTATTTAAGTCGGCGTAGATAACGGTTGTGGATAATCCGTGACTCAGCATAAAACTGATTAGCACGAATACTTTTCAGATATAGAGATCGACGTAATTTCTTGGTTTTTATTAATCAAAATACGTTTATATAATTTGCGAAAGGAGTTGATTTATTTTAATCGTTCCTTTGTCAGTCTTCTTGTTTATTTTATTGTCAAAATATAGGGAACACTTCACACACACACATCTATATATATATATATATATATATATATATATATATAATAGTAATAATAATAATAATAATAATAACTATAGAAATAACAATACCAATAGTAACAGAATATTAATTAAGCTATAATTTAAATCGTCTTGTACAACCCACCGAGAACGAAATCGGAGGGAAAAGAACGGGAAGTAAAAAAAAACAACAAAAAACAAAAAAAAAAAACAAAAACAAAACAAATGAAGTACATGAACAAAAAGTCAAGCACTCGTAAGAAAGAAAAAAACCCCAAGACGAAAACTCGTTAGTACGAACGTAGAGCAACAAAGACAGAAAATCTAAGCAAGAGCCAACCACCTATCACGGTTTCGCCCTCCGGCACGTCAGGGAAATTTCCTGTCTATATATATATATATATATATATATATATATATATAAGAAAAAAAATATATATATAAGAAAAAAATTAAGGCAGACACGTTATTTCATGGTAAATCGGAAGTATACTTCCGATTTACCATGAAATAATGTGTCTGCTTTAATTTTTTCTTATATTTGCTCTATATGTATTTATATACATATATATTTAGAGCTCTCTTAGAGAGTTATCCTACCACTGTATGCACAGGATACTCCTTTGGATTCTTCTATATCTACACAGCATGCTGATATATATATATATATGTATATATATATATCGTATTTTCCGGCTTACAAGACACTTTTTTCTTACACAATACCCTGAAAAGTACGTGTGCGTCTTCCAAGACGAATGTATCAGTTATCACTATGACATGGATAGTATTGAGGATCATTTATTGGACATGACTGGCAGTAGCGATGACTCTGCAGATCATTGTTTAGAGCTTTTACACGAATCCAATAGTGATAGGTTTTTGGGGATTTGAGGATGAATAAAATTTATTTGATTGTTTTTTTTTTAATTTTTAATTCATTTTTATGAAAATAAAACCATCCTTGGACTATGAAAGATGTATTTTTACTAACCACCGATTAGTATGTCATTGTCATGCAAACAAAATCAGACGAGTGATTAATGTAAACAATATGTGGCGCCAGAATGTGAGTGACTCATGCTGATTGTCTTGTTGTATGAGAATGACAATTTTTTCTTAGAAATCTCTTTCCAATATTAGAGTGCGTCTTCCAAGCCACTGTGGGGACAAAAAATAAAAAGGACCGGAAAGGGGTAATCTGCCCTTGAGCAGTGTAGGATTGGGAGTGAGCCTTTGGACAAGGAGGTGAACGGTAGCGTTGAAAATTTCCAACATGAGTTGAGCTAAAAGAACACTAATTCCACCACCTTTTGGTGAGTCTTATAAACTCTAAATATTTCCGATTGATGTAAATGTTTTTGTCTTATATTTGTTGACTATTTGGCCTGTAATAAATGTGTAAATGTACCTTGGGTTTAGTTTCCTTTCATGTTGTTTTAGTTTTAATTACTTACTTTAGAACTAGCACCACAGTGGTTTGTAAACCGGAAAACCCAGTAAGTATAATTAAAGATTTTAGATATTTCGCTGATAGGTTTGTATATATATATATTTTTTGTTAAGTTGTATTTATGTTTTTCTAAATATTGGTGTAATTATATTTGTTGATGTAGTTTTTTTTCTTCTATGTGCCCTGTCCCTTCAGGACCTAGGCGATCATGACTCTCCACGTCTCCCTATCCCTTGTGGCTCTTAGTATGTTTGCTCCTGTTGCTCCTGGCAACCCCCGTTCCGTCATCCACCTGATCAGTCCCTGCAAATATGTTATCCGCTGCCTTCCTCTATCTCTCTTTCCTTCTATCTGTCCAGTCAGTATCAGGTTCTCCAGGCTCTCCTTCCTCATTGCATGTCCCAGGAACTTCAGTTGTCTCTTCCTGATGCTCAGTATTAATTTCCTTTTTGTTGCCATTCTTTCTAACACCCCGTCGTTGCTTGTATGCTCAGTCCACGATATCCGTAGCATCCTTCTGTAGAACCACATTTCGACCGCTTCCAGTTTTGTCCTCATTTTATATTAAATGTAGAGGTGGTTTTATAGGAGGTGCGGAATCGTGACGGTGAATTTTAAATTATTTGACTGTAAAATTTGAGATTGTAGTTAAAAGTCCGATGTTAAAGTAGAGCTTTTGTGCGCGGTTTAATTTAATTTTAATTTAATATTAATTTAATTTTATCTAATATAATAATACTAACGGCGACAAATTTAAAAAACATGTGAGTGGTTTAGTTTAACTATAATTTGTAATTAATTAAATTTTTGATATGCGATAAAATAAATTATCGTCATATTTATATCGCAAAAAATGTTTTGTAAGGTTATTACTGAATTTTTTTTTTAATCACCACTGATGTGCAGAGGGCTACATAAGAGTAAAAAGATTAGAGGAGAGTGAAAAGAAGGACGAACCAGTTAGAAAGGAGCAAAAGAAGGATAGGAATACAGGATGTGATGACAGTTGCAAAGGTGGAGAGAAAGGAAAAGATATACAGGGTGGCGTGGAAAGAACTAGGGTCAAGTAATTAAGAGATGAGTATTGACCTTGCATTTAAATTTCCTGGAGGTTGCAGCCGTCAAGAAAGCAAGAATAAGGAAGCGATATCCACAGGCGGGAAGTGCGAGAAAAGAAGCTGAAAGAGTAGAATTCTCCTCTGCATTTGGTTGATCTAACTGTGACTGGGTGAGACCCAGTTGCCAGTCTGGTTGCACGAGTAAACACCTGTTGCAGAGGCACCAGTGACTTAAGTTCGTTGGAGCAGAAGCCATGGAAGTACTTATAGAACAGACAAAGGGAAGCCACATCTCGTTGGTGGGAAAGTGGCTGTAGTAGAGCCGCCGAGTCGGTACCTATCACATTACTGATTCTCCTTTGGAGCCTGTCAAGGACACGGAGATGAACAGCGGGGGCACCTGACCATATAGGGTAGGAAATCTTTGTAGTTAGTAGATGTACTTATATTTATAGATCAAGGTAAGGGGACTTTACGATCTTTTAGTATTATTCTAGCTAGGTATGAAGATAAATTGTAAAAACCCGTTCGTTGTTTGATAGTTAAAGATTTTCTGTATTTATGTCGGAAGAGTGCTCACTATCGACGATAGAACGTTTAAAGTTATATATAGTGCAGACGTGGGAATCAGCATTGCATGGTGACTGCTAGTTTCATGTCTCAAGCGATCTTCAAACAAATATCACAAACTCTTTTAGTGGGCTCGATGTATAGGCCACTACGGGATTGAGGGTGAGGAGGGGGAAACCGTCAATTCCCAATTCTTTTTTATCTATTTATAGCCATCACCTTGAGATCGATTAGTTATAGGTTTATTATTTATTTTTTGCTCATATATTTATTAATCTTTTTCTAGGTAGCGTAGTAGGAATTTGTTAAAAAACAAATACTCAAACCTGCTTATCTGGCACCAAAGACCATGCCACCGCATACAAAACCAAAAAAAAAAAATCACCTTTCTTTCCTATGCTAGTACATGAAATTAAATTCGACAGGTTGACATGATCCTGTTTATAAGCTTATATCCTGTTTAAAGATCGGTAAGTTAATATGCGGTACACTGGTAGTACAGATTGGGTTCTATAGCCTTAACTCTTCCCCCTCTAGTTCTGAGTCAAATAACAGGACAGATTGGGTTCTATAGTCTTGGCTGGCAACCAGTCTGTCTCAGAAAGTAATGGCAACCTACTGCGGGATAATTTTCGGCACAGTCAGTCATGTCACTTTCGAGATATGATTGCCCAAAGCGTGTATCACGTATGGCACCTGACTGACTGACTGAACGGGATAGTAACACATAGTTGGAATATCAATTGAGGCGTGAAACTGACAGTAACCATGCAATGTTGACTTTGTATGTCTTCACTATCTCTATATGTACATGCAAGTGTACCAGAATGAACATACTTGTATGTCTTTTAATCTACCAATTTGTGTGTCTACGTACATTTATATTTTAGTTAGCTTATGAACTTTTCAACGGACCCCCGTATATATGTATCTAGTTGATGACAAATTGAAAGCAAACAAACAAAAATCAAGACAAAACGCTAGAGAAAAATGAAATGAAAAATAAGTATTATTAAGATTTCTATCTCAGCTTAATGTTTGATGAACCGTCTGAGGATCGCTTTCTGGCGAGAAACTTGGGGTTACATTGAAGTTTTGTCTTTCTTACATCTTGGGATCGCATTATATATCTCTAGAACCCCATTTAAAATTGCAAAAAATTCAGTACATTCAAGTAAATATCACCAAAAAGCACAATTCTGTACGAAAATAGGTACACGCGGAAATTGACTTATTTTTGTGCTTAATATAGGCACCAAATTCAAATTTCCACATTAGCAACGTTATCTTAAACGCTATTCCAGGCTTTCAAAAAGCACATGGCCATAATCTTGTTGTTTGTTATAACTGAAAGTTCACACAAGAAAATTATGAATAATATTTTTCCTCCAAAAAGTAAATATTTAGAAAGGATTACGGAATTAATTTAAACTCAGAATTAATTTAAACTCTAAACTGATTTCAACTCGGAACTAATTTCAACTCGGAACTAATTTCAACTCGGAACTAATTTCAACTCGAAAATGAGGTGAAATTAGTTCCGCGCCCCTTCAAAACTGGGAAAATATTTTTAATCAATACCTTCTGAGTTTGGGCAACTAACTTTTTGCTTCCTTGATCCTATTTTTGTTTTATATATCATCGCGTAAATTCACAAAACCAGTTTTCAGTTTTTCGGTACCAGTGCTTATCAATGCTGATTACTCAGACCTTTCGTATAGTTACTGAGTTTAAGTATATTCTAGCAATATTCTCCTCATTTTAAAGTAAATTATAAAACACGAAAAAACTAATGAAGATATTTAAACAAACGAACTGTATAAGTAATACAAAGTCAACCGACAGCGCTCATTCAGCCTACTACTGACTGCTGAAAAATGACACGCACACATAAAACAACGCAAATACGTGACCATTGGGTTAGGTAGTCGCATACAGCTTTTCACTTATAGTAATGCAATTCATTTCTGTTGAGCTTTAGAAAAAGAAAGAAAAACAGATTATTGTAAGTTTATTTGCGAGGAATTTGTAACTGTTTTCTTTTAACTTGAGAAAGAGAGAGAGAGAGAGAGAGAGAGAGAGAGAGAGAGAGAGAGAGAGAGAGAATCGGGGCGGTGGCCTAGAATATTTCAGAAGTTGGAGGAGTATCTAAAGAAATGAACGTTTTGTAACATACATCGTCAAACAAATAAAAACGAGAAATGAATAGTAACACCATTTCCTCAAGGTTCATGGCAAAGAATTAGTAAAGATATTTTCATTCACCAAGGACCCCAGTATATTGTCATAAAAATTACTTCTCGAGATATATAGAAATAGCAAAGATCGATTCCATGATAAGCAATTCTTTTATAGGAAGGTTGAAAAATTGATTCTCATGTTGGGGAATTTCTATTGAATTTTTTCAGTTGTAATGGGAGAGAATTCACAAGTTATGCGTTCAAAGATTTTGCAGAGAGTTATGGCTTTAAGCACATAACATCAAGTCCACATTATTTTCAAGAAAATGGGGAAGAGGAAAGCGCTGTTAAAATAGCTAAGATACTTTTTAAACAACCAGTCACATATTGGAGTAGATAGACTAAACTATTGGAGTAGATAGACTAAACTATCGCCCAGTTCACACTACCCCCACGTCTACTGTACAGGTGAAGAGGCTCATCCCTTGCTTCCTGTTTAGGATGTGGTTTCCAGCTTTCTCTTTTCCAATCTTTTTACTCCTTTTTCTTTTTTTTTTTGTCTTTTCAATTGGAGTAGATAGACTAAACTATCACCAGGTTCACACTCCACCCACGTCTACTGTACAGGTGAAGAGGCTCATCCCCTGCTTCCTGTTTAGGATGTGGTTTCCGGCTTTCTCTTTTCCAATTTTTTCACTCCTTTTTCTTTTTTTTAATTGGAGTAGATAGACTAAACTATCGCCCGGCTCACACTCCACCTACGTCTACTGTACAGGTGAAGAGGTTCATCGTTTGCTTCCTGTTTAGGATGTGGTTTCCGGCTTTCTCTTTTCTAATCTTTTCACTCTTACGTAGCCCCCTGCACATCAGTGGCGTTACCGCCTTGCTCGGGGTGATATGATTAAAAAAAACATTTCAGGCATTAATGGTAGATACTAATTCTAGCCACAGTTTCACATAATTAATTATGAGAAGGAAAATAAATATACAAACTTACAAGTATATCAAAAGGTTACTAATAAGATGGACTGATGTAAACTTATTTATAAATGTGTGTGTGTGTGTGTGTGTGTGTGTCCGTTACCTTATAGACTCCGAAACGCCTGAACCGATTTTCTTGAAAATTTACGCAGTCGTACTATAAGCGTCTGCGAGTGTTCTTAGCTAGGTTTTGTGTCGAGGTACCCCGATAAATATCGAAAATCGATAATCGAAAAAATTGGGTTATAGAAGGAGTGGTCCGGTTATAATCAAATTTGATACACTCATAGACAAAGACATAAGAAACGATATTCAGAAGTTTCAAGGTTGCAGTTCTTACAATAGAGCAGAAAATTTGATATCCATATCAGGAAATCAAAATTTGACATACATCCATTCATTTTTCCTTCAGTCTACGGTTTCGCTTTTACTGGAAACAACTATTGCTTTTTAGTCTTTCGTGCCAACGTCCAAAGAGTCTGAGCTCCAGGACCATGGATTAGTTTTAAAGCTTCCATTACATCCGAGCAACGCCGGACTATACTGCTAGTTTCATATGAATCAATGAGAGAGACAAATTGGGAAAACCAGAAATGGAAAAAAAGTTTAACAGATTCCACAGTGCAATAAATTTACCAACTCTAATCTAAAAAGAAAAAGAATAAAATCGGATAAAAAAATATTGAAAGAAGAAAAGAACGATTAAGTCGGCAGACCCGCAACAACAGATCGTATATTGTGAAAGCTAAACAATGGGATTTATGCAAAAATAGGAAACATTTAATTTTCAGGTTTTGAAAATAAAGTCTTGTGAAAGAATCTAAGTAGTGATCTGTTACGTCGGGTAACAGATTTATGTGAAATAATCCAAAACAACATAATAGTATAAAAGTAGGTGTATTGTCAGGAAAGAGAAGTATTTACAAGAGGTGAGGATTAGTAGAATACAGAACAAGGTAATTAGTATACAGTATCGTCGTAGAGACGTGATAGATTGACTAGTAGAACACTTCCGGTGCAATGCTGGAAATACCCGACTGACTCGCTCACTCGACTTCCTTACTCGACTTCCTCCTTCGAGGTATAATCACTACAATTTTATATAGTGATTCGAATAGTCCATTTCCATAGAAAGGTGGAGAGCGCCCCAACATGATCATTACAAGGATTTTCAAGTAAATGGTAATAATTATGGATATGCGTTGTGGTGTAATGAATATCGACACGGATTGAGAAATCAGAGAGCCGAGTTCGAATTCCAGTCAAATTCGTTTCATTCACTTACGCACAAATACACTTGAAAGAAAAAAACTTATTAATCCATATCTTCTCCTCCCAGCTATGGGTTGAATAACAGGACAGATTGGGTTCTATAGCATTGGTTGGTAACTGGTCTACCACAGAAAGAAATGGCAACCTACTGCAGGAAAATCTTCTGCTTAGTCAGTCATGGATCTAAAGAGACATGATCGCACAAGCTTGTTTCACGTACGGCACATGACCGACTGACTGACTGAATAATAATAGAAGAGAAAATACTGAAAAGAAAATCGAGAAATATATACAGTGTAGCCCGGATTTAAGAGAGTTGCCGGGACCGGATAAGAGTTCTCTTATATCCGGTTTAGTCTATTTTATATACATTACCACAGGGTCTAATTTGGGACCAGAAAAACTCTCTTATATCAGGGTTTATCATATATACGGGTTTATTATATCCGGGTTATACTGTAATTATCCGAAGATATTATATATCGCTCTTTGATTGTAAACTAAACAAACTTTGATATGCAGTCATTTATTTTGTAACCAGCAGTATAGCCCGGGGTTGCTTCTGTGTAATGAAAGCTTTAAAACTAATCCATGGTCCTGGAGCTCAGACTCTTTGGACGTTGGCACGAAAGACTAAAAAGCAATAGTTGTTTCCAGTTAAAGCGAAACCGTAGACTGAAAGAAAAATAAATGGATGTAAGTCAAATTTTGATTTCTTGGTATCGATATCAAATAAGTTTTTTTCGTCGTAAACTGAATTTTGAAGGCTAAATAAGTCCTCTGAGTAAATGTTATCATGGCTAAGACTAAGAACTACAATTATAGCTACTTAGAGCCAAACCTGAATCAAAAACTTAAAAGGGCTGAAAAAAAATACAAACATACAGGCAGATAAACTGACACACACACAAACATCTTTTCTTATATATATATATTATCGATTTTCTGAACTATTGTAAGAACTGCAACCTTGAAACTTCTGAATATCGTTTCTTATGTCTTTGTCTATGAGTGTATCAAATTTGATTAAAATCGGACTACTCCTTCTATAACCCGATTTTTTTCGATCATCGATTTTCGATATTTATCGGGGTACTTCAACACAAAACCTAACTAAGAACACTCGCAGACGCTTATAGTACAACTGTGTAAATTTTCAAGAAAATTGGTTCAGCTGTTTCGGAGTCTATAGGTAACGGACACACACACAGATACACACACAGAGAGACAAAGTTCCATTTATAAATAAGTTTAGAATTAGATTTGAAAAACTGTTTACAGTATGGTTCATCCTGTATAAGGCCCGGGTCCACTCGAGGTAGAGGGTTACATAAAGGAGTAATTTATTGTTGTGGGGAGTTACCCACTTAATAATGAACCCTTCTTTGCCTATATTAACCGAGGGTTAATTACTCTTGAGGACAGAGCCGGGGTGACAGAGACACTGGTTTCCAGTACGACTTCAGTTCAGCTCAGCCTTGTCTGTCTGTCGGTTACTTGTAGCCAAGCTATTATTACTCTTTCTCTTTGTTTCTCTTGTTGACGTAATATATGTTCTTGACCTACCACCATGTTGACTCATTATTTTATGGTCCCATACCGGGTTCATATAATTTATGTGGATAGGAGAGATGATAACGTTTGACTCTAGACATGAGCAGGTTGAAATTGTAGTGATCGAGGAAACAGCCTCTTGGGAGTCCGTTCCATAAGGCCGTGGTTCACAGGAAGAATCTGTTGTTGGGGAACGATGAAATACGGAGAGAGTGTGGGTGGTTTGCTATAATGTAAGTGGCATTCTTCCCGTGAACCACCTCCCCATGGAACAGACTCCCAAGAGGTTGTTTCCCCGATCACTGCAATCTTGACTTGTTCTAGTCAAGTCAATCGTTATCTTCCCCTCCTATCCATGCAAACTATCCCTTTATGTAACCATCTACCTCAAGGGGCTCCCGGGCCTTGTAACAGTCTTTTCTTGTATAGTTATTTTCCTTTTAGAATAAAGGAACCTGTTTTCGTTATTCTCTGACTTTACTACTTTTTTTTTAATATTCAAAATGACGTTGCTACAATGAAGCACTTGCCGCTTTTAACGTTTCAATATTCTGCGTATATATTTTTAGGTAAATTTTTGTTTTGTTCCCCGAAGGGCTTTACCCCTTCAAATCTTTCCAAAAAATCCTTATTTCCGTGCAAATGTAAATGCTGAACTCAAATCAATAATTGTTTATTGACGAAACCTACCTTTTTTCACGTTTACAACCATAAAAATATCGAACTTCTTTTCGCTGTTTATCTCACCCCGTAACCACGCTTCAAAAATGTTATTCACTGCAGAATGACTTCACGCGTAGTTTGCCGATTTTTCGATCAATTTACTTCCTTTTTGCAATTACTTCGCGGAAATTGAGTTCCGAAACCAAACAAATCGCGGAGTAATTGCTCAAAGGAAGTAAATCGGCCGAAACAAGTCTCCTACGCCTCAAGTCATTCAGCGGTGAATCAGATATGAAAACGGTGGTAATGGCTGAGATATAGTCTGATTTATTTCTGGTGGATAACATGAAAAAAGGTAGGTTTCTTCAATAAACAATTATCGATTTGAGTTCAGCATATACATTTGCATGTAATTAAGGAACTTTAGGAAAGATTTGACGGGGTAAAGGCCTTCGGGGAATAAATAAAAAATTTACCTATTTTTAAATAAAATAAAGTGCTTTTATTCACACACTTTTTTCCCCATGAGTTCAGAAGTACTATAACAACACTAAAGCGGTTGCCACCATAACACTCAATGATTTTAATCGATTGGAACGTGCGTTTTATGACATGACACTTTATGATACTTTACAACGAAACAAGATACATATTGTCCATTTACAGATATATTTTTTAGTTATATGTGAAATTTTACACACAGCAATAGTAAATAAACGAATAAAAAGTTCAGTTTTATCTCCTGACTAGCAGTATAGCCCGGCGTTGCTCGGGTGTAATGAAAGCTTTAAAACTAATCCATGGTCCTATAGAATATTTGAAATAAAAAAAATATTGTGACAATTAACCAATCACACCTAATATATATATATATATATATATATATATATATATATATATATATATATACTAGCAGTATAGCCCGGTGTTGCTCCGGTGTAATGAA
This sequence comes from Ascarosepion bandense, assembly GCA_037127315.1. Lineage (NCBI taxonomy): Eukaryota > Metazoa > Mollusca > Cephalopoda > Sepiida > Sepiidae > Ascarosepion > Ascarosepion bandense. Next base: position 1,173,846 of record JBBBDQ010001264.1, read on the forward strand.
AGCTTTAAAACTAATCCATGGTCCTGGAGCTCAGACTCGTTGAACATTGGCACAAAAGACTAAAAAGCAATAGTTGCTTCCAGTTAAAGCGAAACCGTAGACTGAAAGAAAAATGAATTGGTGTAAGTCAAATTTTGATTTCCTGCTATCGATATCAAATAAGTATTTTCGTCGTAAACTGAATTTTGAAGGCTAAATAAGTCCTCTGAGTAAATGGTATCATGGCTGAGACTAAGAACTACAATTATACCTACTTAGAGCCTAACCTGAGGCAAAAACTTAAAAGGGCTGAAAAAAAAAACATACAGGCAGATAAAAAGACAAGCACACAAACATCTTTATATATATATATATATATATATATATTATTGATTTTCTGAACTATTGTAAGAACTGCAACCTTGAAACTTCTGAATATCGTTTCTTATGTCTTTGTCTATGAGTGTATCAAATTTGATTTATATCGAACCACTCCTTCTATAACCCGATTTTTTCGATTATCGATATTTATCGGGTGTACCTCGACACAAAACCTAGCTAAGAACACTCGCAGACGCTCATAGTACAACTGTGTAAATTTTCAAGAAAATCGGCTCAGCCGTTTCGAAGTCTATAGGTAACGGATACACACACACACAAAGTTCCATATATAAATAAGTTTAGATTATATTCCGAGTTTGGCAGACATAACTCTGCTCTTCGGTGGTTGGATAAATCAATCGACTGGTAATGAGGTTTCATTTTCTACTAATTTTTGGGTGTTTAATTTCTAGACTGAGAACCTGACTAGCTGACTCGGTTACGTGCCAATATCTGGGTTAAAAGTTGGACTTATTCATTCATGCCTCAGGTAAATAAACCTGGCGAAGTTCATCCTATTTCAGGTAACAATATATTCATTTAATTTATTTTAGGAAACTCAAATGCAGATGTTTTATTCTTTACGCTGATACCGACATACGTATGTATATTTGAATTTGATAATGTTCTTCGTTTTACCGGGAATTAATTTTCTTCGGCTCTGAACAAAATGGGGCTTAAGAAAAGAAAAATTAAAAGATATAAAAAAACACAGCGAAAATGATTTAATTCATTTCCATTAAATGTTTTTGAAAGTGTATTTTTACAGTGTATATTATCATCATTGCAAAATGTTTATGAAAGAAGAAGAAGAAGGAGGTGAGCAACCAGTCTGTCTCATTAATGTAATTGTAAATAGCAGACGACACTTTGCTCCACAAATAAGAAGGAGGAGGAGTAGAAGAAGATGAAGAAGGCGCGAGAATAATACGGCGGGAAACCAGTCTATCTCCTTATTAATGCAATTGGAAATCGCAGACGACACCTTGCTCACAAATAAGCCACTTATCATAATTTATAGTCTACCTAATTCCAGCTTCTTTGCAGCAATTAATTCCTTTACACGGAGCGACGTACGAAGCGGTTTTAAGACAGAATACGTAAAAATAACCTTAAGTACGCAATTTCTTCCATTCTGTGCAAAAAAATCCTAATTTTTTTGTATGTTTTTATATGTGTGTGTCCGTTACCTATAGACTCCAAAACGGCTGAATCGATTTTCTTGAAAATTTACACATAAGCGTCTGCGAGTGTTCTTAGCTAGGTTTTGTGTCAAGGTACCCCGATAAATATCGAAAATCGATAATCGAAAAAATCAGGTTATAGAAGGAGTGGTCAGATTTTAATCAAATTTGATACACTCATAGACAAAGACATAAGAAACGATATTCAGAAGTATCAAGGTTGCAGTTCTTACAATAATGCAGAAAATCGATAATATATATATATAAAAGGCAAGATGTTTGTATGTGTCTGTTTATATGCCTGTATGTCTGCATTTTTTTCAGCCCTTTTATTTTAGTTTTTGCTTCGGGTTTGGCTCTAAGTAGGTATAATTATAGTTCTTAGTCTCAGCCATGATACCATTTACTCAGAGGACTTATTTAACCTTCAAAATTCAGTTTACGACGAAAAAAACTTATTTGAGATTTTTAGTCTTTCTTTTCCATGCCATATATATATATATATATACAGCGAAACAGATCTGTCTGCGGAGGACTATATATATATATATATATATATATATATATATATATATATATATATATATAAATATATAAAGAAAAAAACACCCACAATAAAGTGGAAAATTCTAAAAGAAGCTAAAGCATGTAAGTCCTTAAATGAACCATGTTCATTATGTTTATACGAAAAACCATTTAATATTAAATCACTTATGAATAAAAATCTATTAAATAAACGCAATGAGATAAATGTCATATGTTGACATTGCAAAATGTTCACATTAGAAAATGGATAAAATCTAAATTAAATAACATGCATATAACCAACGAGAGCTTCAGGAAAATAATTGCTGACAAAACTATCAAAATAAAGAAAATTGAAACAAAATTATTTATAAAAAAATCTTTTTTTTCATAAAAAAAGCTTTACAACAAATAAATAGATATTAGAAAGATGGTATAAGGATAGCAGGATGTAAATCAGAAAAAATGTCATTTATATATCAAAGATTTTTAGAAAATTATAACTAAGATACCAAAAATGATAAGAAAGTGAAAAGGACAGCTTTGATACTTAATGGGCATATCACATTTACGACAATAAAACTAAAGGAAAAAAAAAAAAGGAAAATGATAAGATTAGGTTAAAGGCAGTTTGACATCTTGACTGTTAAGGAGAGAAAAGAAGAAAGAAGAAAGGAAGATAAGGAAAGGGAAAAAGCAGAAACAAAGTTGAAAAAGTTAGTATGTATTCTTTTGAGACTAAATCCTAAAATGAATCTTCGCTCTGATTAGCCAAAAGAAACACACATGTAAATTTTATATCTTCCCACATACATACACAGCAAACCAAAGGTTTTTGTTATTTAAATGTAAATTATTTGTACAACCAACATCAAGCATTGCCTGATGAAGAGAATCTATCTCAAAAATTGGGGATACTGAATTAAAGCAAATTTAAATATCTGAAAAGTATTACGGAAAATATGACACCGAAATCCAAAGGCACTTTGGAATAACAAAGTCTTAAGAAACAAGGAAATTTCGTTATAAACAAAGAGAAGCGTACTAAACTGTTATGCAATATATGTCATCCTTTATGGAAGTGAATGCTGGACAATCTCCTCACAGACTTGAGACTTCAGACAACAAGAAAGTGATTCCATAGAGGGATAATAAAAATACCATGGACAGAACATGTGAGTAATGTGGAAGCTTCAAGGAAAATGAAACCAAAAAAGCGGTTATGAGACATTTGAAATTTCAAGGACACAAAATGAGGAAACCTGGTCTGGATACTCACAGTACATATTTTAGGCGAAGGTGGCGGAGAAAGTGAAGAGTAGCTTGCCTAAGAAGCTTGTTTAGGCGGGACAGCGATTGGGAAAGATAATGAACAGACAAACTTTATTAAGATCTACAAAGATAGGAAGTAGTAGAGGGTCATGATCGCTGATCTTCTGACAGCACAGAGAAGAAGAATACTAAGCAAGTTGCAACGCAATTTTTTATCATTATTAATAAACGTTTGTTCGAATATCAAAAACTTAGAAATTTGAAATTTCACTTCATCTACGTATACGTGTTTATGTTTTCGTCTTTTCGCGTGTTTTCGTGTGTTTTCGCGTGTTCTCGTGTGCTTTCGTGTGTTTTCGCGTGTTCTCGCGTGTTCATAAAAAAAATTGAGTTTTAATAAACTTTTGCGCGAAAACGTATTTTCAAGATTTCTATGACATTTTCAAATAGCCGAATCATTAAACGACTGTCACCGATGACCCTTAAACTTTATCTAATCTGTTTGCTATTTTTTGTATCATTTATTTAAAATTAAGTAATATTAGATTTGAGGTATCACGTTCGATCGTGTGATTATGAAGCCATTAGACGACAAAATGGCGCCTGTTGAGCAAACTTTCTCTCGCCCGATTGCATCTGATTTCCCCTTAACTTGTTGAAAGTCATTTTCAGGGAATATGTATTATATTTAATTTGGCATTACGTTATTATAATGAAGCAGACTTGAACAGCACACTCACAGAGATAGCTCATGATAAATAATGCCTATCACTTTTTAACCTTTTGATCCGAATCGTACATATATACGCATCTCAAGAGGTACTTCGACTTAGTTTAATGGTTAGCAAGCCTATATCACTAGATCAGTTACGACTATATAGCGAGTTCTATCCTCAATGAGTGCTACATGCTTTTGGCCTTGTGCCACATCTATGCTACGTTTAGTAATTCGTTATACACGCGTCCCAAGAAAATATGTATTATGTTGTTTTCTGTAAATAATCCGTCAAATGATATCAAATTTAGGGTCAAAATAAATATATATATATATATATATCATAATATACATCATAAATATATGTCATAAATAATCTATATATATAAAAGAGAAGATATTTGTGTGTGTGTGTGTGTGTGTGTGTGTGTGTGTGTGTGTGTGTGTGTGTGTGTCTGTCTGTCTGTCTGTATGCATGTCTTTTATACAAACCTATATTTATTTCCGGTTCTCACCAAACTTTACACTAATATTCTTTAGGCTTCTAGGTCAGGATTTCAGCCCTTTTATCGTGGCTATTGCTGCAGAATTTTCTCTAAATTGGCAAAATTATAGTTTTTTAGCATTAGTAAATCTCAGACGACTCATTTTCCCGGATATCAGAAACCGATATCCCCGATATTCTATCGAATCTGATCAAAAACCGATATTCAGCCATCAATATGGCTCATTTTCTCCAATTTTACTCCCGATGGGTACGATAAGATTAATGGACTTACTTAGGTTAGTCTATCCTTGGATGACTTATTTGATATTGGAAATCCGGACCTCGATATCCTATCGGGTCTGATCAAAATCAGGTTTTCAGCCCCTTTTATTTTGGGTTTTGCTTCGGGTTTTGCTCTAAGTAGGTATAATTGTAGTTCTTAGTCTCAGCTATGATACCATTTACTCAGAGGACTTATTTAGCCTTCAAAATTCAGTTTACGACGGAAAACTTATTTGACATCGATACCGGAAATCAAAATTTGACATACATCCATTTATTTTTCTTTCAATCTACGGTTTCGCTTTGACTGGAAACAACTATTGCTTTTTAGTCTTTCGTGCCAACGTCCAAAGAGTCTGAGCTCCAGGACCATGGATTAGTTTTAAAGCTTCCATTGCACCCGGGCAACGCCGGGCTATCCTGCTAGTAATAGATAAGAATATAGTAATGTGTTGCACCTGAACGCGTGGGACTGTAAAAAAAATTATTTCACTCGCGATCACGCAATATATAAAAAACGATGAAATTAATATAACCCTAAAAAATCTTTAGACAATGGCCTTTGAAAGCCGACAGTACTCATATATTAAACGATTTATATTTAAACTTTCACCGGAAACTCGTAACATGGTTCGCAATATATATATATATATATATATATATATATATATATATATATATAAGAATGACTACCTAAAAGCAACCATTATATATATATATATAAATTAACCCAGTGAGCCATCACACCTACCAAGGTTTCACCTACACAGATCTTCAGGAAAGGTTGGCCTAACCTTCTCTTAAGATCTGTTTAGCTGAAACCTTGGTAGGTTTGTTGGCTCACTAGGTTAATTTATTTATTCTGCTCTGCTTACGTAGAGCGCTTTTTTGTTAAAGATTACTCGTCTCGGGCTTTTTCTTTGGGCTACATACTGGCTCGGTCCAAATCGCTTTGGCTGATGTTCATGTGCTTAGCTCTTTCTTTTTTACAACCATTTTTTCCTTCCGGTAGCTATTTTGTTTTTTGGTAACTATTGCCGTTACCTAGCGGAGAATTATGTCAACACAAAATAAAATCGTCGGTGATGGTAGATGTTATTGTATTACCGTCTTAATAACCTCTCTGAAGATGGCTTATGTGAGCCGAAAGCTTAGAAGCAAATTAATAAAAAATTATCCAAATGTTGTAGAATTTTTGTCTTTATTTTCAACTGAAATTAAAACCAAAATACGACGTTTAGAACGGCTCATGATTAAACATAATAGACATTCATTGTCTCTTATATTTAACAGTATATGTTTAGAAAATTATTTGCTGCCTCGATACAATATATATATATATATATATATATATATATATAAATATATATATATATATATATATTACGGAAATTAACGAAGAATAACGAAACTGGTTATAAACAACCGACAATTTGAAATGATTTGTTTGAACATTATTTTTTATCGATACTCGTATTTAAGTAGATATTCTGCTTTAATCAAACAGTATTATATATTTATTTCTACCGGCCTGATTATTTCTGTTTGATTAAAAACAGAATATCTACTTAAATACGAGTATTGATAAAAAATAATATTCAAACAAATCATTCCAAAAAGTTCTGTAAGAAGTGTAACCGCTTCAGTAAATGTCAGTTCGCTTGCTTTACGGGGTAAAATATATTTTACAAATTTAGTGTGCACTGTAGTGCCCAGTTTTCGAATAAGAAGGCGAACTTTCTTAGAGTCCGACCAATTTAAGCAATCTGTCGCATATAAATCCTCGAATATTCTAAAATAGGAGGCGAAAGTTATATCCTCGTCCGGAGAATATATAAAAATGTCTATTGCGCCCCAGATCGTATTTTGTAAGAACGCATTTTCACTAATTTGTTCTTTGTTTGCCAGTTCAAGTAAGTTTCTTTGATCTTGTTGAATTTGAAGTAGAATTTCTTCAATATTTTTTGTCTGATTTCTGTTTGTTTTTAAAATTCAAGCCGTTCTTGTTCAGCTTGCTTTTGAAGTTCAAGTCATTCTTTCTCAATCTGCTTTTGAATTTAATTTTCTTGCTATTTAAGTTCCCGTTGCTTTTGCTGTTCAAGTTGTAACTTTGCAAAATAGAGGATTTAAGTTAGTCCATGTTTGTCCGAGTCTTTTTTAGAATTAAAACGAATACAATTAAATTAAATTGAAAAAATTTTATTTCCTTTGAATAACATAAAAACTTTAGTAAATAAAAGAAAATTAATTGAAGTGAATAAAAAATGACTTTTATTTTTTACTAACTTAGGAAATAACGAAAAAAAGCACGAATTCTCGTTAATCTTGGAATGATTTCGTACTTTTGTTCTCATCTTGGTTAATATAGGCGTTATAATAGACACAATGTTTCGACCAAGTACCCTCTGGTCATAATCAGGAGTCTGTAGATTGGCTGATGTGGATTATCTCGTTGATTATTGCAAAATATCTTGTGTAATCAATTATAGTTCTTTCAGGTTGGAATTTGGTTTGCCAAAGTCCAAGGGTCGAACTCATGATACCTTGATGGATAACCAACTACTATATCCACTACGCTACCGTCCCGAAGGACTTTAGTGGTGTATTTTTGGAGCCTTTTATATTCAATGTCAGATGGATTTTGACAACTGGATTATGTTAGTGATGATGATGACCAGAGGGTACTTGCTCGAAATGTTGTGTCTATTATAACACCTGTATCAACCAAGATGAGAACAAAAGTTCGAAATAATTCCAAGATTATTGAAAATTACTCATCTTAGAAATAAATACAAATTATGAATTCTCGTAGCTCGTGTTCAAGTTTAGTGTAAATTAGTTACACATTTTTTTTTTGTTCGGTTTCTTTTTCTCGATTACCAAGTACTGTTGAATAGAACAAAGTGTGAAGAAAAATAGAATTCCGTGCGTCTAATGTTAAACCGATATTGGCAATTTCTACGCAGTCCTTTTGGGTCCTCAAGGGTTCTTAAGGGTCCTTGTCGCCAAGTTGTTGTGGCCTTGTTAGGGGTCAGAAATGAAGACACAAAGAAGGAATAAAGTTAAACAAATATATTAATAAAGAACAGTAGTACAAAACATATACAAAATGAGAAGGTCACTGTTTGGTCCGGCTGTCAGAGCTATCTGCTGGAATAAGCTTCACTATCTACTATTGCACCCACCATGGAACAGATGCGACACAAGGTCAGTTTTTTAGGTGGGTTTATCGGCAGTGCCGTAGAAAAAATCCCAAACCCACTCGGCACTTGCCCTTTTGGGAACACCTAGGAAAGTAGGAAAATACGTAATTGGATTTAGGGGACTGACTCACATGTTGAGAAAATGGATTTTTACTTAACAATAAATAAAGCTAATGTATTCTTTGTCTTTAAAGATTATTGCCGTTGAAAATTAGAAAACTACGTAATTGGTTTCAGACTGATTCACTTGTTGAATATGAATTTTCTTGACGAATGAATAAACTTGGGACACCAATATAGGTGTTGTTTTTTTCGAAAAGAAAGCAAAAATTCACCTTGAAATTTCTGATAAAACTAGGGAATTTGCCGGACTCAAACGAACTATTTACGAATTTACAGATGAATACATTTGTTTTTGGATGTGTTATTTTTAAAAGATATATTAGGGGGGAAATATCATTTGGTGCTATGACCCCCCACCTCCGTGTACTTTTTATTTGGTGTGTGTTTCTACAATTTTTTCTCAGTTATAAAAATAAATTCCCTGAAGATATTTATTTTTCAATAAAAGTTATGCAATATCGTGTGAATATCTAGAAATTTCATCACATATCTTAACGAAAATATTTCAATAAAACTCAAAATAATTTTAAGTTTTATTGAAATATTTTCAATATATATATTATTATATATTCCATGATTTAATAAAAGAGGTTTTTTTCTTTGGGATTGATCAGAAATGTACATTTAATATTTATTTTTTGAAAATTACTTATATATTTTCAGTGCGATTCTGAAATTCAACCCGTTACTGCTTTTTTTTAATATTATATAAGGAAATTTTTTAAGATCCAATTTTAATGCCATTTTGAAGTGTAAAATTAAAAAATAATTATTTAAATTTTTTTCCTTTGAACAATTTTAACTACAAAACTGCATGTATTTTCTCAATGAGCATTTTTCTTTTCACGAATATATTATAATGTTCAGTTAACAAAATTTCACTTATATTTTTCTTCTTACGATTTTGTTATTCTGTTAATAAATCTTTACTTTAATGTACAGGCGAAATATTTTGTCCTTCCACATTTAAACATTCAACCTTCAACCTTCTGATATTTAAATTGTGGGGAATTAGGACGTGTTTGACACAAGGCCAATTTACCAAGCATCACCGAGGACTCTAAACTTTCTTTCATTTTTTATTGCATAAATTTGTTTCCCTCAGCACCATGAAGATTTTTTAAATTTTGACGAAACTATTTCATTCATATTAAAAGAATATTTTACTGTAACTTTTCTAATATTTTTCTAATATTTATTAATATTTACTAATATTTATTAATATTTACAAATAATAAATTTTTCTAATATTTTCTAATATTTATTAATATTTATTAATATTTACTAAGAATTAATTTTTCTAATATTTTGCTAATATTTACTAATATTTATTAATTTTTCTAATATTTTTTCATATTTACTAATATTTATTAATATTTAATAATATTTATTAATATTTACTAATAATTAATTTTTCTAATATTTTTTCATATTTACTAATATTTATTAATATTTAATAATATTTATTAATATTTACTAATATTTATTAATATTTACTAATATTTATTAATATTTACTAATAATTAATTTTTCTAGTATTTTTCTAATATTTATTAATATTTACTAATAATTAATTTTTCTAATATTTTTCTAATATTTATTAATATTTACTAATAATTAATTTTTCTAATATTTTTTTAGTATTTTTCTAATATTTACTTTTACAATATATTTTTTTCACTCTAAATCAAAGTAAATTTAATCTATTTTGTTTATTAATGCCTTCAAATTTATTCCTTATACTAAGGTTAATAAAGGCTTATAGCAATATTTGCATTATTCGGACTATTGACCTCATCTTTGTTGCATTTGTGCGACGTTTCGGCCGTTGTACACTCCAGCCTTCTTCAGGTGCTAGGAATTTTGAACAGAACTCTTTATTGCAATAACTGGGGTATCTCATTCTAATCCCTTGCCTAGAACCTCTTCTGATTGTAATAGTTCGAAATTTCTAGCATCTGAAGAAAGCCAGCGTGTACAATTGCCGAAACGTCGTACAAATGACAAAAAAGATGAGAAAAATAGTCTGAATAATGTAAATACTATAAAATAAAATATTTTAAAACTATTGGATATATTAGGTTAAAAATTTGTTTTAAAAATATAATTAACAAATTCTTGATTATTGAGCTTCTGTTTCTCTTTGTTTTATTTTTTACTTTTTCACACATTTTTTAGGCAGTGGTACAATTATAGAGTATTTTTAATGGTATCCTTTGACATTATAGGCAAATAAAACGTTAATTTAATTGTTTTAAGTAAAATTTAAGCATTACTTTTATAAAATTCAACTAGCAGTATAGCCCGGCGTTGCTTGGGTGTAATGAAATCTTTAAAACTAATCCATGGTGCTGGAGCTCAGACTCTTTGGACGTTGGCAGGAAAGACTAAAAAGCAACAGTTGTTTCCAGTTAAAGCGAAACCGCAGACTGAAAGAAAAATGAATGGATGTAAGTCAAATTTTGATTTCCTGGTATCGATATCAAATAAGTTTTTTCGTCGTAAACTGAATTTTGGAGGCTAAATAAGTCCTCTGAGTAAATGGTATCGTTTCTTATATCTTTGTCTATGAGTGTATCAAATTTGATTAAAATCGGACCACTCCTTCTATAACCCGATTTTTTCGATTATCGATTTTCAATATTTATCGGGGGTACCTCGACACAAAATCTAGCTAAGAACACTCGCAGGCGCTTATAGTACAACTGTGTAAATTTTCAAGAAAATCAGTTCAGCCATTTCGGAGTCTATAGGTAACGGACACACACACACACACACACACACACACACACACACACACACAGACAAAGTTCCATTTATAAATAAGTTTAATTAATTTATATTTACAAATAGCTTTCGAAATAACATGCGATAAATACTTAAAAAGTTTTCAACATTTTTGCTATACAATAACTGTTGGAGGAGAAAAAAAAATCCTTGATGATACCTAATAGAATAGCCGAAACATTTGGACAATTTTTACACATTTTACGTCTAGAAAAAAGAATGATTTAACTTTAAACAGCCATTAATATTTAAGTGTCTTTTCTTTATAACTCTTAAATGTCTTTTCTTTATAACTCTTAAATGTCGAAAGTTGTTAATACATTTCCCCCAACTTCTTGTATCTAATTAAAGGCAAATTCTCATTTTATTTTCAGAATGGCTGGAAAGCAAGAAACGCATATAGCTTTTTTCGAAATGAATTCAAAGTAAATCCTGATACATTCTTTCAGAATAGGTTGAAAATATAAGACTTATATGTTTTTGGTCTATCCATGTGTTTTACATGTGGACAATATGATTATATAATCTTCTTTATCTGAGTATCGTCTTTCTTTAAAACGTAGGCAATCATGGCCCTCCACATCTCTCCATCCCTTGTCGCTCTTAATACCTCTTCTGTTATCCCACACAACCCCTGCTTCACTATCCATCTGCTCAAGTTCATCAAGTATGTCATGCGTTGCTTTCCCTTATCTTCCTTCCCTCTTGGAGAAACTGATACTCACGGGACGGATTCCCGTGAGTATCAGTTTCTCCAAGCACGCCTTCCTCATTACATGTCCTAAAAACTGCAGCTGTCTTTTTCTGATGTTGAATATCAATTTCCTTCTCGTGTCCATCCTCTCCAAAACATCGTCATTGTTCACATATTTCGTCTATAATATCCTCAGCATCCTTCTGTGGGACCACATTTAGGTTGCTTCAAGTCTTTCCTTAATCATTGATGAGATTGTCCAGTATTCGCTGCCATATTGAAGAACAGACATCACATAGCAATCCAGTACTTCTTTGTTTCCAGCAAAATTTTCCTAATTTCTTAATAATCTACTCAGCTTCTGGCAATGCATCCTTGTGATTTTGAAACTCAGGAATATAAATGTATAGAAACTTCTGTGACCATAAAATGGGAGGTCAGTTTATATAGTGATTATAATATGGAATTGATCCCCCATTTTATATCCAGTATGCTTCTGTAGAACCACATTTCCGTTGCTTTAAGTCTTTCCTTTATCTTTGATGAGATTGTCCAGCATTCACTGCCATATTGAAGGACAGACATCACATAACAATCCAGTACTCTCTTCTTTGTTTCCATCGAAATTTTCCTGTCTCTTAATACTCTACTCAGCTCCTGGAATGCATCCTTGTGCTTTTGAATCTCAGGGATATAAATGTATAGACACTGCTGTGGCCACAAAGTGAGGGGTCAGTTTATATATTGATTGTAATATGGAATTGATCCCTTACTTTATATCTAGTATGCTTCTGTAGAACCACATTTCAGTTGCTTCAAGTCTTTTCTTTATCTTTGATGAGATTGTCCTGCATTCACTGTCATATTGAAGGACGGACATCACATCACCATTCAGTACTCTCTTCTTTGTTTCCAGCAAAATTTTCTTGTTTCTTAATACTCTACTCAGCTTCTGGCAATGTATCCTTGGTCACTCCAATACTCCTTCTGATTTTAGTGTCGCACTTTCCGATCTCTGTTAAAACATTTCCCAGGTATTTAATTTTCTGCGCCTGGTTGATTTTGTTATCACCAACTTGTAACTGGCATTTTGGACTCCTCTTTTTACTGATGACCATGCATTCAGTTTTCTTGTAGTTTATAGGTAGTCCTTTCTTCCCGCTTTCTTTAACTACTTCCTGTAGAAGACCTTGTAGTTTCTTTTTTTGTACCTGCTATCAGGACTGTGTCATATGCATATTTTTTTAATCGTTTCACCCCAAGCAAGGCGGTACTGCCACTAATGCTCAGGGGGCTACATGAGAGAGTAAAGGTTTAGGCAGGAGGAGCGTGAAGAGAAAGACGAACCAGTTACAGAGTGTGTCAGAGAAAGGGCAAGAGAAGGATGGGAATACAGGTGTGAAGACAGTTGCGAAGGTAGAGAGAAAGAAAAAGAACAAGATACACGGGGTGATGTAGACAGCTGGAGTCAAGTGGATAAGAGGTTGGAATTGACTTTGCATTTAAATTCCTTGAGATTGTAGCCGTCAGGAAAGCAAGTGTACGGAAGGGAGTTTCACAGGCAGAAACTGCTAGAAAAAAAGCAGCTGGAGTAGATTTGTCGGCAGTATTTAGTTGATTTAACTGTAAAAGGGTGGGACCTTGTTGCCAGTCTGGTTGCACGAATAAATTCTTGTGGAGGGGGCACCAGTGACCTAAGTTCGTCGGATCGAAAGCCATGAAAAAATTTGTAGAAGAGACAGCAGGAAGCCACATCTCGCTGGTGAGAAAATGGCTGGCGTCGAGTTGCCAGGCCTGGAACGATCATATAACAAATTCTCCTTTAGAGTATGTCGAGAACATGAGAGGAACAACAGGGGCGCCTGACCAGATATGAAAACAATATTCTATGCACGGTTGGATGGTTAATTTGTATATGTGCAAGATGAATTCAAGCGGAAAAAAACTTCCTGGTCTGACACAGTGACTCAACCTTCCTAGCAGTGGATTTAGCTATTGATTCAATCTAATGATTCCACATGCGGTCGGAAAATAGGAAAAGGCCGAGGAGGCGCAGTGTATTGCTTTCAGGGGGACTTGCTTGGTCCATGCGTATGGGTGGGCAAGAGAGATTGCATGTGTTGGTTGATAGATAACAGCTTCGATTTAGAAGCATTGAAATTTATAAATCACTTCTTACCCTAGTCCAACACTGAGTAAAGGTCCTTCTCAAGATTAACAGCGAGGTTATGTTTGTCCGCCTCACCAGATTTCTTACTGATGCGGGAGTAAATGGTGGTGTCTTCCGCGTAGATGCCTACTTGAGATTTGATCACGTCTGGGAGATCATTTATGAAGATCAGAAAGAGCGTCGGGCCTAAGATAGAGTCCTGGGGGACGCCAGCATTCGTGTGATTTGATGTAGAGGCATGCCCATTCAAGACGGTGTTCATCATGCAGTTAGATAGGAAAGATTGGATCAGATCAAGAGATCAAGAAAGCGTCCAGTGATACCATAACCCTGTAGCTTGCGCAGAAGGCCAGTGTGCCAAACCCTATCAAAAGCCTTGGAGATATCTAAGACAACAGCACGAGCCTCTCCGGACTTATCGAGGGCCTGGTATATGTACTCCGTGATGGTCGTTAGCATATCGACCGTAGACCTTGTAAAGCCTAAGCCATACTGCCTGTCTGAGAATAGTTTATGGGCAGTAAGATGCTGAAATATTTCAGTAATGATAATAGCCTCAAACACTTTTCCGAAAGTGTTGGGTATAGGATAGAGCCCTGGGGGACACCAGCATTCGTGTGGTAGGATGTGGAGGCATACCCGTTCAAGACAACTGTGGTTTGATAGAAAAGATTGGATTACATCAAGTAAGCGTCCAGTTATACCATAACCCTGTAACTTGCGCAGAAGGCCAGCATAGCAAACCCTATCAAAAGCTTTCGTGATATCCAGGGCAACAGCTCGAGCTTCAAGGGTCTGGTATATGTACTCTGTGATGATAGTTAACATATCGGAAGTAGACCTGGCTAAGCGGAAGCCATACTGCCTGTCTGAGAATAGTTTATGGGCAGTAAAATGTTGAACTATTTAAACAATGATAATAGCCTCGAACACTTTTCCGAAAATTGGTAGGAGGCTGATAGGGCGATAATTGGATGGATTCGAGGGTACCCCTGAGTTCTTAAATACAGAAACCACAGAGGAGGACTTCCAGCAGGAAGTAGAAAGGTAGTAATTATAAAGTTTAGAGAGGATAGAGGAGAGTTTAGGAGCACATTTATTCAGGACAATAAACGGGATTCCACCACCTCCGCTCGCCTTATGGAGGTCAAGTTTTGATATTATCTTAGATACCAGAAATGGGGTTATGTGAACATCTTTTAGTTGAGCCTCATTTGTAAGAGGGAAGTTGAGTGCGGGTACTCCAGACGAGTCAAATGTGGCGTTTGATGAAAATCTGCGAGCAAAGCACTCGGCCTTGTCCACAGATGCTGTGAGGACCTCGAATTTATTGATTAAGGGAGGGATGGATGATTTGCTGTTGTTCAACACACGTTTGCAGAGCCGCCAACAGTCTTTGCAACCAAACTTACGGGCAAGCGATGCGCTGCCTCATTCTCTCAGCAAACAAAATCTTATATTTTTCAGATTGTGAGAATCAATGACGAATCCTGGCTGAACTTCCAGATCTCTCGGAATTGTCTCGCTGTATAAGTTGAATAGATCTGGCGAGAAGACACACCCGTGTCTTGTACCCCTTTTTATCTTTGTGTATCTGCTGAACTTGTTCCCTGTCCGTATGCAGGCAGTTTGCTATCAATACCGGTTTTTGATTACTCTAATGTCATAATATTTCAAGGTTGCCGAGCGTTTTTCTCAGGTTTTTCTCAGGTTTTTGTGCCGTACTTTGTCGAATGCCTTTGCGTATTTGATGAAACAAAGGTATACGCCCTTATGCATTTCTTTTGCCCTTTTCCGATAGCATTCTAAGCATTCTAATGTATGAGGAATAGCCTTAGATTCACACTACTGATACTAAGTCTGTAGTGGTTAATATCAACAGTTTCATTACGAAAGAAAGATGAAAAATATAGTACTGTACATCTACTCAAGTACACTATCCAATCTGATACTGTAAAACGCGTGTACACACTGAAAGTATAGACTATTTTGCGCAATATATATATAAACTTATTTATAAATGGAACTTTGTCTCGCTGTGTGTGTCTCTGTGTGTGTGTCCGTTACCTATAGACTCCGAAACGGCTTAACCGATTTTCATGAAAATTTACACAGTTGTACTATAAGTGTCTGTGAGTGTTCTTAGCTAGATTTTGTGTTGAGGTACCCCCGATAAATATCGAAAATCGAAAAAATCGGGTTATAGAAGGAGTGGCTCGATTTTAATCAAATTTGATACACTCATAGACAAAGACATAAGAAACGATATTCAGAAGTTTCAAGGTTGCAGTTCCTACAATAGTGCAGAAAATCGATAATATATATATAAAAGGCAAGATGTTTGTGTGTGTGTCTGTTTATCTGCCTGTATGTCTGTATTTTTTTCAGCCCTTTCATTTTAGTTTTTGCTTCGGGTTTGGCTCTGAGTAGGTATAATTGTAGTTCTTAATCTCAGCCATGATACCATTTACTCAGAGGACTTATTTAGCCTTCAAAATTCAGTTTATGACGGAAAAAACGTATTTGACATCGATACGAGGACTTTCAGTCTACGGTTTCTCTTTAACTGGAAACAACTATTGCTTTTTAGTTTTTCGTGCCAACGTCCAAAGACTCTGAACTCCAGGATCATAGATTAGTTTTAAAGCTTTCATTACACCCGAGCAACGCCGGGCTATACTGCTAGTATATATATATATATATATATATATATATATATATATATATATATATATATATATATGCTATTTACACACACACACACACACACACACACACACACACACACACACACACACACATATATATATATATATATATATATATATATATATATATAAATATACATGCATATACAAATGAATAAGGAACGAAGAAAATAATTGCAACGTTCAAAACAGTTCAAAACAGTGCTCAGTATAAAAATAAACCAATTAATATCTATTATTACTTATGACTTTAGAACATGTACACACTACAAACTACTACAAATTGTACATTTTATTTCGACGTTGAAAGAACAATGTCACCTCAGGTAGTTAATAATGATGGTAATAAAAGTTTTATTGAAAAAAATAAAAAACAAAAACCACTTCTTTTATTTTTGGAAATCTGTTTTTACAGGTTAAGGAGATATTAAAAATGAGGGGGGAAAGGAACAGGAGAGAAAAAAAAAGAGAAACAAATAAGAAATCAAAAGAGGAAGGAAAAAGGAAAGGGAAAGACAGAGTAAACAAAAAGCAAAGAGGAAAACAAGAGAGAAAGCACTGAGAGTAAAGACACAATGGAAACGGCTAAGAGAGAAATTTTATACTTTTATATATATATATATATATATATATATATTATTTTCAAACCCAGGTTTCTACCTTCCGGTGTCTTCAGGCGATTTACAGTAAATGATTTTGAAGATCAACTGTTGTATCTTTTGGGTCTGACGAGCCGCCAGGTCATCATTGTGCGGTGAAATATGTATTACCCATTGAAATTGTAGTATATTAAATTTTTTCTAAATTATATTACTCTATTAAATTAAATAAATAAATTTAAAATTGAGTTCTTCTGTATTGGAATTTACCTGGATAATATATCAAGCGTTCTATGTTATATACATATGAAGTAGTAGGAGGATTTGAATAATTAAGCCTTTTTTATTCGACCTCAACAGAATGCAGACAGCACTGGACGGCCGTTTCGTCCTATATTTGGGACTCTTCAGCAGTGAGCATCCACTACCAGGAATCGAAACCCAGTTAGGTTATTAAACCGATGTCATACCAACTGTACCACGGGCCCTGATGGTGAAGAGGTAACGAATTAAACTCGATGACGCACCGCTCATTCGCAAATTCCGTGGTGGAACTCATCCAAGTTCCTTGGATATATATATATATATATATATATATATATATATATATATATATATATAAGTGTGTGTGTGTGTGTGTGCGTGCGTGCGTGTGACTATCAATAAATATACATCTTTATATATACATAATAGTACACGCACATATATAAATATTCTGGTGTTAACAGTGTTCAATGTAATATAACAAAGCTATAAAAGTATGTAGTAATAAAATTACATATAGCTTTTCTATATATATATATATATATATATATATATATATATATATATATATGTATGTGTGTGTATGTTTGTGTTTGTGTGTGTGTGTGGATATCAATAAATATATGTGTGTGTGTGTTTGTATGTGTGTGCTTGTGAGTGTGTGTGTGTGCGTTTGTGGATATCAATATATATATATAAATGCGTGTGTGTGTCTGTCTGTGGATATCAATAAATATATATATGTGTGTGTGTTTGTGTTTGTGTGTGTGTGTGTGGATATCAATAAATTTATATGTTTGCGTGTGTGGGTTTGTGTGTGTGTGTGAATATCAATATATATATATATATATATATATATATATATATATATATATATATATATATGTGTGTGTGTGTGTGTGTGTGTGTGTGCGTTTGTGTGTGTGAGTGTGAAAATCATCCTTACTTATCTGGCTTTCAAACATGCGAAAAATGAAAAGAAAAGAGAAAAAAAGAAAGGAAAAAGAAAAATATTCTAATCAAAGAATTTTGTCGCCAAATTTAAGTTAAAAGAATTTTCGCTGTTTTTTTTTCTCTCTCTTATTTTTCCCGGTAGTTTTATCATTTTTCTCCTTTCTCCTTGATACTCTCTTGTTCCCTGATCCTTTCACAAGATTTAAGTGTCTCTTCTTCAGCAGATCGAGTTTTTTTTCATGACAAAGCCATTATTTCTCGATCTCATTCTCATGATTTTTTAACTTAATTTCTCATTAATTAAATCGAGACAATTTCCCTGTCAAACGAACGCTCGTGTTTGGTTATATTTAGCTATATAAATATTTTAAAATAAACAACACTTATTTAGTATAAATATCAGCAAAGTTTACTTTTAAAAGGCTAATTCCCACGAGTATTGCTTATGCGTGATTTCGTCTACTAATCTAATAGGATTTTTGTTGAGCAGAAATTACGTGAAATTTCGCAGCCTTGTCGTTGTGCTATGCTTTTTTCTTATTAGTTTTTTCTTTTGTTATTTCAAGCACTTGTAAGATTTCCCTAACATCAGTGACAAATTGATCAGAATGTTAGCTTGCCCGATGGTAAGTTGGCCACTGATGGAGTAGGCGTTCTATATTAAATAAGGATTGAAATAAACAAACAACCACAAACAACTGATTTAGCAATAAAAAGGGGGTAAGAAGATTATAAAAGCATCGGCACAATATCAGTTACAATATCAGTCCAATTTGAGAGAACTTTTTCAAAGTTAAAGATCATAAAGACAAGGTTGAGAATTTCCGTGCCTGAAAAGAATTTGGAATTACACCTGTTGCAATCCAGTGAAAAGGACTTATTGGATGAATTGGACATAAAAGCAGTTATTGGTAGATTCAAACGATCATCTCGTGAGCACAAACGGTTGCTCTTAATATACCTTATTTTGCTTTCGTACAATTTTTTTATGTGTAATATCTGCGGTGAAATCTTTAAAAATATCCAACAATTGCTTAAAATAAAATTCTCTACAGTATTTACATTATTCGGACTATTGTCTTCACCTTTGTGGCGATTTGTATGACATTTCGGCCGTTGTACGCCCCGGCCTTCTTCAGGTGCAAGGAATTTCGAACCGAATCCTTCCTAACACCTGAAGAAGGCCATAGCATACAACGGCCGAAACGTCATACATATGGCAAAAAAGATGAGGACAATAGTCCGAATAATGTAAATACTGTAAATACAACCTCATCTCAGAAATACAGACAAAGGGTTCGGTTCAATTTCCTAGCAGCTGAAGAAGAACGGAGCGTACAACGGCCGAAACATCATACAAATGGCAACAAAGGTGAGGATAATAGTCAGAATAATATAAATACTGTAAATATAACCTCATTTCAGAAATATAGACAAAGAATAAAATTCTTTATGTACATTTCCAATAATATGTACAGTACATGTAAAGGCTTTCAGTCACATCACAATGAACCAAACGAAGTTAAGCAACGTCGCGCCTGGTCAGTCCTCTAAGTTTGGATGTGCGGTTGGTGTAATGGATATTGGTGCGGAATTTTTAATCAGAGAGCCGGGTTCTAATTTCTGTTATATTTAATTATGTGTAAATACTATTGGGATAGGTATGAATCGATCTCTTATGGGTTAATTAGTAAGATTTGAATCACTAAACCATTATTATCTAGGATAGGAAATAAAGAGCGTGATACAGAAAATAAAAGGAACACAGAGAAAAAAAAAATAAAAAAGTGGACACAGAAATAAAGAGCAAAGAAGAAAACAGGAGAGAAAGAAAGAGCTAAGAGTTTGGATGTGCGGTTGGTGTTTAGGATATTGGCGCGGAATTTTTAATCAGAGAGCTGGGTTCCAATTTCTGTTATATTTAATTATGTGTAAATACTATTGGGACGGGTATGAATCGATCTCTTCTCCCCCAGTTATGGGTTAATTAGTAAGATTTGAATCACTAAACCATTATTATCTAGGATAGAAAAAGGTATTACAATCTAAAAATATTTTTGGCTTTAAATAACCTACATAGGGTTGATAAGCCTTAAAAACGAATGAATCAATCAAATAATAGTTAAGAAATTGAATTTCAATTGACAGTAGTATTGTCAGTTCGTCTATTATTTCCCACCTCTGAAAAAAATCTTACAATCTAAAAATATTTTCTGGCTTTAAATAAGCTGAAAAGGGTTGATAAGCCGTAGAAAACAAACCAATAAAAAAAAAACAAACAAACAAACACGTGAAATATAATTACTAAGAAAAACTTTTTTTTCTAAATAATTACATTTCAAATGTTCATTTCCCCAGCTACGAGTAAACTAGCAGGATAGACTGGGTCTTATAGCCTTGAGTGGCAATCAGTCTATGGGAAGGAAACTTTGTATTCAAAACAGATTGCACTATCCTAAGAGCATGTGTTCATGCGCCTGGGGACCTCTTGTGAATTCAAATTTCGATTGGAATTTTCGTCCTTGATGTGTTGTTAAAAACGCCGAATGTACCAAAAGAACGAGAGGAACTAAAACATTTTGTGATGAAAATTAAATGATGATATTGTAGTTATGGGTAAGTCCCATTTGTCTCCTGGTTCTAAACCCAGTCTGCCACTGCCTAACATTGTACTAAAGATGATATTTAGAACACTACATCTTCTTCTTCTATGTGCCTTGGTCTTTCAGGACGATCATGGCATTCCACATCTTACCCCTGGTGACTCTTAGCACACTTTTTCCTGTAACATCTCGCAGACCCCGTTTTTTCATCCACCAGCTCAGGCCCTTCAAATATGTTATCCGCTGCTTTCCTCTGTCTCTTTTCCCCTCTATCTTGCCTGTTAGTATCAGGTTCTCCAAGCCCTCCTTCCTCATTGCATGTCCCAGGAACTTTAGTTGTCTTAGATCATCATTTATCCATCACACCCAGATGGTGCATAGGGCAGCAACTTTTTGTTGCTGTTTCTGTAACAAACTGTTTTTTACGGCGCAGGGTTGTTAGCCCTACCCCCAAACCCCAAACCCGGAGGACCATCCTTGGACCTTACATTTACAGCATCTGGTATTCCCAAATGGTCACCCATATAAGTACTGACCAGGTTCGATGTTGCTTAACTTCGGTGATCGGACGGGGACCGGTGTATTCAACACGATATAGCCGTAGACAGTTGTCTTAGATGCTCAGTATTAATTTCCTTTTCGTTTCCATTCTTTCCAACACCTAATCGTTGCTCACATGCTCGGTCCATGATATCCGCAGCATGCTTCTGTAGAACCAAATTTCAATTGCTTCAAGTTTTTCACCATCCCCAAACGTTGAAGATTAATATTCGAGAAGACTATTAAAAACTTATCCGCTTTTTCAGAAAGAAAAAACTGAAATTTTTATAACTTGTAGTGAATCCCGATTAAAAGAAACAAAACAATAAACATTAAAATAAAATATATGAACAAAAAAAAAAAAAGAATTAAAATTAATTTTCCCCGCCTAAAACCGATGATAACGGCTCAGAGAGAAATAGACCCAAATTTAGGCAGGAGGTAAAATCATAGGCTATCCCCGATTAGCTCTTTCTTTCTCTCCTGTTTTCCTCTTTGCTTTTTATTTCCCCTGTATCCACATCCAGCAGATGTGCGTTGTGGTACAGTGGATACTCTTTGGGAAAGGTATTAATCCATCTCTTCCCTCCAGTTATGGGTTAAATAACAGGACAGATTGGGTTCTATAGCCTTGGTCGGCAACCAGTCTACCGCAGAAAGCAATGACAACCTACTGCGGGATAATCTTCTGCCCAGTCAGTCATGTTTCTTTCAAGACATGATCGCCCAAAGCGTGTATCACGTATGGCACTTAACTGACTGACAGAATATAATAGTTGGAAACATGATTAAGGCTTCTACTGGGCACAAAGTAGGGGATCAGTTTTCTATTGTTATGAAGTAATAAACTGACTACCCACTAATTACTACTTAATAATATAATACATCTCTTCGCCTTCTAGCTATGAGACAAATAACAGGACAGATTGGGTTCTATAGCCTTGGTCGGCAACCAGTCTACCGCAGAAAGCAATGGCAACCTACTGCGGGATAATCTTCTGTTCAGTCAGTCATGTCTCTTTCGAGACATGATCGCCCAAGCGTGTATCACCTATGGCACTTAACTGACTGACTGATACACGTTTTTATTTTCTATGGGTTCCTTTTATTTTCTGTATCACGCTCTTTATTTCCTCTCTATCTCCCTTTTCTTTTTTGTTTTCCCTTCTTTTCTATCCTCTTTGACCTCTTTCAAAAAATCTTCCAAAAATAAAGGGGAAGTGTGAGTTTTTAATTTTCTTTTTCAAAAATAACGTTTATTATCATCATTATTAACGACCTGATGAGACATTGTTCGTTCCATGTCGAAACAAAATGTACACTTTTGTAGTAAATTATAATTTGTACATGTTCTAAACCATAACTTATATATATATATATATATTGATTGATTGATTGTTTAATACTTAGTTTTTGGTCCTAATAGGGTTAGACCAGTACACATCTGTATTAAAAAGTGTTCGATACAATTATATTGTAGAAGTTTTGAATATTTACCATTTTTAAACGAGTCATTTCACTACCCAGGTTTCTACCATGAGTGGTGTCTTCACTCATTGTAGAAACCTGGGTAGCGAAATAACTCGTTTAAAAATGGAAAATATATATATATAATCATTTTATCCCAACCAAGGCACTAAGCCACTCCGACAGAGGGGGTTAGTGGAATGTGGTAGATCAAAAACATTACTTATGAGCAGGAACAAAAAGTGTAACCAAGAGAACAGCAGATAGTGATTGACATTGCATTCAAGTGAGAGTTTTCAATTTTCTTTTTCAAAAATAACATTATTACCATCATTATTAACTACCTGATGAGACATTGTTCATTTCATGTCGAAACGAAATGTACACTTTAATTATAATTTGTACATGTTCTAAACTATAATTTTTCATATATATATATCATCATCATCATTTATCCATCACACCCAGATGGTGCATAGGGCAGCAACTTTTGTTACTGATTCTGTAACAAACTGTTTTTTACGGGGCAGGGTTGTTAGCCCTTCACCAAACCCCCTAATCTGGAGGACCATTCTTGGTCTTTATGCTTACAGCACCTGGTATTCCCAAATGGTCACCCATTTAAGTACTGACCAGGCTCGATGTTGTTTAACTTCTGTCATCGGACGGGAACCGGTGTATTAAACGCGATATAGCCGTAGACACACACACACACACACACACACACACACACACACACACACATATATATAGTGTATACACTATATATATATATATATATATATATATATATATATATATATAGTGTATCGAGGCAGCAGATAATTTTCTAAACATATACTGTTAAATATAAGAGACAATGAATGTCTATTATGTTTAATCATAAGCCGTTCTAAATATCGTATTTTGGCTTTAATTTCAAATGAAAATAAAGACAAAAATTTTCCAACATTCCTTGCTGACGGTGGATGTTTTTACGTTAACGTCCTTGTAACCTCTCTGAAGATGGGTCATGTGAGCCGAAAACGATGCAGAGTAGAGCTTAATATTGTAATTTTGCTATTAAAATGATTTATAAAAGCATAATATCACTATACAAATATTTTCATGTTTCAGATCAGAACACTTGAGTCTGTAAGTCGTTCAAACTGCATATTCTAAGTTTCCCTAAAAATGATGAACTATTGAACCGTAGGGATGAACTGACTCTTTTATGTAAGCATCGAAAATATTTTAAAATTTAATTAATCATAATATGTCATTTATAACTTGTACTCTAATATAACTAAAAAATTAAAATTAAATTTACTAAAGTAAACGGTCCACAAAATACTAGTTGGTTTTCCAAACGACAATATACCTTGGTATACTAGAATTATTCAGTTCAAATTCCAACCGAAAAAATTCCCAAACCCTTAAAAAGAATTCTTTAAATGTTATTAATTGCAATGTTTCATTGATAGTTCATGCTCCAATATAACTTTGAAATTATTATACCAAAATAAATTATCCACACAATACTAAATTTTGTTTTTTAATCTATAATATACCTTAGTATGCCATAACTATCAAAATCCTGATTCTAAACACAAAAAACAAACCCACCCTGAAGTTCAGCCTGCTGTAAAAGATTGTTGCCTGCTCATTTAAATAATCTTTGTTCCCACAATGTATTTTACACACAAAATAATTCTATTTTAACTTAAAAAACTACAATATTTCATTTATAACTTATGCTCCAATATAACTTAAAAATTAATAATTATTTTACTAAATAAAAGACCAACACAATACTAAATTAGTTTTCTTAACTACAATATACTTTAATACACCATAATTATTTAATCATATTTATAACGTAAACATTTTAGCCCTTTTACTCATGAAGTAATTTAAAGAAATCCAATTTGCAGTTAAAAATTATTTGCCTATTTAAGTATTATGTGGCCCCTTAGATACTTTAATCAGACAAAATATTTTTTTAAAATTTAATTAATTACTATGTTTCATTTATAACTTATACTCTAACATAAATAAAAAAGATTATTATTTTGATAAAATAAAAGACCCACACAATACTAAATTGTTGTTTTAAATACATTATGACTAAGAATACTACAATTATTTAATCCTAATTCGGACTTAAAATTTCTATCCCCTTTACTCATAAATAAAATCTGTTGTTCAATAAAAAAAAAACAAGAAACAAAAACAAGATTCAGACTCCTGATAAAAATTATTGTCTACAGATTTTAAAAAATCTAAGGTCCCACTATGTATCTTACTCAGACAAAATTAAAAAGTGACATGTCTAGATCTAAGCCATCCTACCCTCGTTCCTAACCCAAATGTTTAAATCTCCATGGTTACATAATTCTAAATGATGATTGGCGAGTTTTGACACACCTAATTGCATTTCCTCCAACCATTATTCCTTAATTTTCTAAATAATTATGAATTCATTTTATATTTTCAAAAATATATCGTTTTCACCATTTATTTTAACACATCACCTGAAGGGGAACAGTTCTATTCCGAAACATGAAAATTTTTGTGTAGTGATATTATGCTTTTATAAACCATTATAATAACAAAATTAAAATCAATACACCCCCCCCCACACACACATATATATATATATATACATATATATATTGATTTTATATATATTGATATATATATATATATATATATTGAGTTATTAAAAATCGCCTGAAGAAATCACTCATGGTGGAAACCAAGGTAGCAAAATAACTCGTTTAAAAATGAAAAATATTCAAACGTTTTACAATATAATTGTATAGAACACTTTTTAATACGAATGTGTACTGGTCTAACCCTATTAGGACCAAAAACTAAATATTAAACACAATATATATATATATATATATATATATATATATAATTATAAATGATTATAAATAATAATTATAAATTATTATTTATATGCATATATGTTTAGAGCTCTCTTAGAGAGTTATCCTACCACTGTATGTACAGGATACTCCTTTGGATTCTTCTATACCCACACTGCATGCTATATATATATATATATATATATATATATATATAAATCAGAAAAATTAAGGCAGACACGTTATTACATGGTGAATCGGAAGTATGGCCTATTACAGGCGGACCACCATCAGCTTCTGTCTTTATTTTACCAAAATAAGGTAAAATAAAACGGAAGCTGGTGATGGTTCACCTGATATAGGCCACACTTCCGATTCACCATGTAATTACGTGTCTGCTTTAATTTTTCTTATATTTGCTCTATATGTATTTATATGCATATATGTTTAAAGCTCTCTTAGAGAGTTATCCTACCACTGTATGTACAGGATACTCCTTTGGATTCTTCTATACCCACACTGCATGCTGATAAAGATAAAAGAACGCCGTAAAATGGAATCATTTTGGTCAATCAAAAGAATTGACACAATTGGTTAACCGAAACCAAAGTTCTCGCCAGTAATCTGGGAATCTGTTCAAAAAGGACATAAATTGTCAGCCCTGCAGCAAAATGAATAGAAAGGACTGATCGTGAAACGAGCCATAGCCGGGAAGACACATATTAAAAAGACCTTGTGTCACATCTCGCCTTAAGTGGGAAGGTGGGTAAATATCGTCGCACGAAGAAGTAAGCGGTCACATTTTTACACCGATGAAAACAGCATCTATTTTTCTGACGTGGGAACTACTACCAAGATCCGATATATAAACTAATCAACTCCCGAGCCGAAACAGATTTTCTCCCAACTGCTAGCAAGATCTGAATTATAAACCAAATTTGGTTACCCCAGTTACAAAGGACATGCTCCCATAGAAGTGAAATGAATATATATTATTTGTTTATACCATTAACCTAGTTATTTTTCTTTCCAAAGTTTCCGATAAATAATACTCTCTCTATTTAAATCTTTTTCACAAATTCGGTAAGTTTAATTTCTGTGATGAGAAATTATTCTTATTTACATTGTATCTGGACTGTTGTCCTCATCGTTGTTGTTGTTGTCACAGGGTTTCGGGCGTTGTGTCTTCCTGCGTATCTTGATTTCGGTGACCTAGAGGCAATTCTTTATTCAATCTACGAGGTAGATTACTGCCGTTCTACATCTCATGTCTAGTTCTTATTTTTAATAAGAACTAGACGAGATATCCCTAGACATGAGAAGTCCAACGAGAACAGTCTACCTCCGATGATTAAATAAAGATAGACACTGAACAGATCCACGACACCTAAGTTTTAAAATTAATTTTTTAAATTGAAAAAAATCTTTCTATAAGATTTTTTTAGTCTAATTTCTAGTTAATTAGCAAAATAAGCAAAATACATTGCTTTATTTCAAAATTAATTTAATTTGACTGGAAGGAATTTTTAATTTGCTAAAAGACTGATTTCAGCGGCATTTTAAGCCGTCGTTCAACTAGACATCATTTTCTTTATTAAAATTTTATTACGAAAGTAAAATATACTGTTACGTTTTGCCTTCTTTGTGCATAGTGGTAACAGTAACACAGCTCTTCGTGTCCGTTGTGACGATAGGCTTTTCTGTTTCTTACCTCTCCAGTTATTCTCTATTTACACCTGCCTATTAATTTGCATACGATTACTACACCTTCTTGAACCGGAGAGGTCGTACACACTTGTTTCTTATTTTACTACTCCTGATTATTTTTGTATTCTGATTATTGTCCTTCCTCTTGTCTTTCTTGCTTTCTCTTTAATGGTGATCTTGGTCTCTCTTCATTTTCTTATTCATAGTCTGTCTTTTCATTATCACTTTCTTCCATTTTCTGCTCTTTTCCTATTTTGTAACTTTCTGCCTCTTCTTGTTCCTGGTCTTCCATTTCCACATCATCCAGCTCGTGTCTGCTTCTCAAATGATCTGCATATGCTAATATATGTTGTCCCTTTTTCTCAAGTATAGTCGTATTGTGTTTTTGCTTCTTCTGGATTCACCTCTTTATTCTTTCTATTCCATAACTTTTCTTTCACTGCAAAGAACATAGTTATGGGGGCCCTGATTTGTCTTCCCATTAATATCAAAGGGCTCAGTTTCCTTCTAGCACGTGGAATGGATTTGTAACTTTTTTTTAATCATTTCACTCCAAGCAAGGCATTCCACTGCCACTATTGTGCAAGGGTTTACATAGGGGAAGGCGATGAGAAAGAGTGGTTAGATATAGGAAATGTCAGAAGAAGGGTGATGGACCGGTAGGGATATCGAGGATAAGGGTTGGGTAGGTGGGAAGAGTGTTTGAGAGAATAGATGCGAGTTAGTGTGTTAGGTGACTATTGACCTTACATTTAAACTCCTGGAGATTGTAGCTGTCGGGGAAGCAAGCGTGTGGAAGGGAATTCCACAGGCGGGGAGTACGAGAAAAGAAGCTGTTGGAGTAGAAATTGCGATTACATTTTATCGGTTTCACTGTAAAAGGGTGGGACCTAGTTGGTAATCTAGTATCTCGTACAAATTCGTACCTAGGGGACACCAGTGATCTAAATTCATCGTAGCAGAAGCCGTGAAAGTATTTATAGAAGAGGCACAGGGAAGCCACGTCACGCCGGTGAGAGAGTGACTGCAGCCGGTCTGCCAAGTCGGTATCGATCACATTACAGATTCTCCGTTGGATTTTGTCAAGAACCCCGAGGAGAACTGAGGAGCATTTTTGGTAAATATACTTCTATGTTTTCATTAAGTGGTGAGAGTGCTTTCAATCGTATTTTCACTGTTTTTACTGTTCTTTTCGCAATACAGTTAGATTGTGGGTGATATGGGGGTATCTTGCAAGGGATGCATCTAACTTGTTTTAACCAG
This sequence comes from Ascarosepion bandense, assembly GCA_037127315.1. Taxonomy (NCBI): domain Eukaryota; kingdom Metazoa; phylum Mollusca; class Cephalopoda; order Sepiida; family Sepiidae; genus Ascarosepion; species Ascarosepion bandense. The sequence goes on from JBBBDQ010001264.1 coordinate 1,202,608, forward strand.
GCACATAAGTTCTCATTGCAAAATTCAAGTGTGTAACCCGTAATTGTCCTGCTTAAAACAATTATGTAACACGTAATTGCCTTGTTTAACGTTTCTCATCTATTTCTATTTTTTTATTAGCTTGAGATCAATGTTTGCTAATTACCCCATTTTTGCTAACTCGTGGCTTGCAGTTTTGTTATTTGGCAAAGGAAACAAGTCTTTACTCCCATCTTGTAATCACCACATAGCATTAAATCTCTGTCAGGTTTCTTTATTGCGACTATCGGTGACGACAAATTATTATCACCTTGAGTTACTTTTTCTTGTATACCTTGTAGTATCATTTTGTTTAAGTTGGCTACTACCAAAGTTAAGATATGAATTAGAACTTTCCTTAACGCTATATACTTTGGGTGATAGTTTTTCTTTAGTCGGGTGATTGTTTTATAGTCATTCAATAATCCTATTTCATTTCCTTATGCTTCCATAGAATTGATTAGTCTCACGTTATCTACTTTTAATATATCAATCCATAATAATCCGTGATCTTCTTTGCATGCAACACACATAATGGGAATTATTTCAAATTATGTCGGTTTCAAAATTGCCTTGAAATATACCAATTGTTTTTATGTCCGTTCCATCAAATTCCTTTAATTGCAAGCTGCTTTTTTAAACTTTAGGTCGTCCTAATTTTACATAGAAAGTGTTTTGGTATCAACTTAACTTCACTGCCTGTATCAACTTGTATGTTAAATACTTGGTCATTTATCCTTATTTGTTGTTTGTCTACCTTTTTTGTGTATTCATCGTAAATATTTCATCTTCTTTAGAAGGTGTTTGAACAGTTTTTACTTTTTCTATTTGGTTCTTGTATTTGCATACTTTCTGAAAATGATCTCTCTTCTGCAATTTGAGCATATTTTTCCAAGAACTGGATATTTGTATTTGTGTCTCTCGTGATTTTTTCCACAATATCTAGATTTAATTACAGATTTGTTTTGGGCTCATCCTGTATGCCTCAAATTCTTCTGTTGGTAGATTCAAATTTTTAATCAATTCTGATTGTTGCAAAAACTTGACGCTAGCTTCCAAACTCATTCTACTACTCTGTAGACAGTCTAGTATTTTTTGTTTATTGTTTTGGTCTTGCAAGTCTTCAATTAACCTAAAAAATTCTATTCATCTTTTATAGTCATTTCCTGTGCTCACACGTTTTAACATTCACAATACTTGGCTCGTTCTTCCAATGCATCTAAGTATTGTATATTGTACTCATTTGGTGCTTGTCTTTGATTCTTTTAGTGATTAACAATGTTTCTTTTGGTCTGATGCTCTTTTTTTGTAATTTTCCCATTATTTTCAAAGGTCATTTTTTCTACTTCGCTCGGGTAACACATTGTCGAAATTCTTTTTACAGCTTCGCACCTAATGGCAGCAAGAAATAAATTGGTTACCTCGTTTTCTTCTCCGACGGTCTTTGTGTCTCTTTTTTTTATTCTTGTAAATGTAGTAAAAGTTTTTATCTATGTTTCTCTGTGTTCTGGGTCATCCAGCGAATTTAAGGATGCTATCAGCGACAACATTATTGTGTTTCGCATTTCTTTGTGCGTAGTATCTAACTTATTTATAAATGGAACGTTGTCTGTGTGTGTGTGTCTGTGTGTGTGTGCCCGTTACCTATAGACTCCGAAACGGCTGAACCGATTTTCTTGAAAATTGACACAGTTATACTATAAGCGTCTGCAAGTGTTCTTAGCTAGATTTTGTGTCGAGGTATCCCCGATAAATATCGAAAATCGATAATCGAAAAAATCGGGTTATAGAAGGAGTGGTCCGATTTTAATCAAATTTGATACATACATAGACAAAGACATAAGAAACGATATTCAGAAGTTTCAAGGTTGCAGTTCTTACAATGGGGCTGAAAATCGATAATATATATATATAAAAGGCAAGATGTTTGTGTGTGTGTCTGTTTATCTGCCTGTACGTCTGCATTTTTTCAGCCCTTTTATTTTATTTTTTGCTTTTGCTTTGGGTTTGGCTCTAAGTGGGTATAATTGTAGTTCTTAGTGTCAGCCATGATACCATTTACTCAGAGGACTTATTTAGCCTTCAAAATTCAGTTTACGACGAAAAAAACGTATTTGATATCGATACGAGAAAATCAAGATTTGACTTACATCCATTCATTTTTCTTTCAGTCTACGGTTTCGTTTTAACTGGAAACAACTATTGCTTTTTAGTCTTTCGTGCCAACGTCCGAAGAGTCTGAGCTCCAGGACCATGAATTAGTTTTAAAGCTTTCATTACACCCGAGCAACGCCGGGCTATACTGCTAGTTAATTATAGCTCAGCTCTTCTTGTTCTTTGTGACAACAGGGTTTTTCTGCATTTATTCTCCATTGATACCTGCTTATCAATTTACTTACGATACAACATATACTTTTCTAAAACTGAGAAATATTAGCTGATTTAAAGTATAATTAATCTGATTTGAAACAAATATTATTTACTTTAAGCTTACAATATCACAGAGATGTATTTTTTAACATGGCGGTAGGTCTTTATTTAAGGTGTTGACAGCTTGATGACAGGTGGGTGTTTGTCTTTTACTTTTCTTAGGTAGCTATATCTGTAAAAATAATTGCAGAATATAACGTATCTATAAAAATTGTCACGTTTATACACACACACAAATTCAAAATCCTTCTTAAAATATTGGTGGTTAATGATTTGTATTATACTTTTCCATTTATGATTAATAAATATAGTTTTTACTTAATAATATCATCTAACGGTGGTAAAGTAATGCAGAAATTTAAAAAAATTTGAACTGTATAAATTATCCTAATTAAAAAAGAATGAAAACTGTTCTTGTAAAAATTCATTATTCATCGATTTTTAAAAAAAAAATACAATAGCCTCTTTATCTTATTCATAAGAATATATAAAAATATTAAAATAAAATAAAAATAAAATAAAAATAAAATAAAAATAAAATAAAAATATATAAAAGATTTTTAATTTGATAAAGTCATGATTTTATTATATGTTCTATTCTACTATTCAGAGATTTTCGGTAACCAGCGTTTTAATTTTACAAAAGAATTTTGATGATTTAAATTGTCTAAGGAGAAATTCTTTTAACTGATATAAATATTAATATTATTTAATTTCTCGAAATTTCATAAAATTAAATAAGTGGAGGAATGGTAACAGTTTTGAATAAAAAAATTATCAAGATTTTCTAAAATAACATTTTGAAAATATTTTATTTGTGAATAAATACTGAAGGTTTTATTAACAGTGATTTGATTTTTGCAAGAATTTCCAAACCAATGTATTTTTTGCTGAAAAAACAAACAAAAAAACCGCTAAAATTTATTATATTAATATCCCTCTCCACTTGCAAACGCAATAACAAAGATTTTAAACCAAACGTTTGAAAATTTTAAAAAGGATTAAAAATATAAATAATCAAAAAGTATTTTGATCTTCCATTTTAATAAATAATATAAAGGTTTTGACGATAAAACTTTGCTTTTATCAAGTTTGGGGCATTTTGTTTTATCATGGTAGGCTCTTTCGTTAGAGAATTGGTGGAGGTACCTAAATAAAGAGTTCAGTGCAGTATTCCCAGTAGGTTACTCCGATCAATATACACCCAAGGATGGCAGAAGGGTACAAGGGTTGAAACATTGTGATAGCAACAACAACGGTGAGGACAATAGTCCGAATATACGGATACGTTCCAGAAGCGAAGTGAGTTAAAGTGCCATACATGATACACGCTTTGGGTGATCATGTCTCGAAAGAGACATGACTGACTGGGCAGAAGATTATCCCGCAGTAGATTGACATTTTTCATTGCTTATGTTGACCTCTTTTTAGTGTGCTGTAGTGTCAGCAGGTAGTAAATTGCTTTTTATTGTGTTAACTTCATTTTGTCACACTTAAGACGATATCTACTCAATTGCTTTATAACGAGTTGATCTCTTTTTGCCAATATTTGAAGAATCACGTAAAATAAAAATTAGATATCCATCACCGAATTGAGTGACCGAAATTTAACTTTTTTTCTGCCTTATTATTGTTTTGGTCTTTGATTTCAAAATTTTGTATCCAGTGACACGATTAGTGCTGGAGGTTAAAATTACAGAATGGGTTTTGGCAATGCGCAGATTTGTGTCTGACAACAGTCGGACGGATGTCTCTGGCTTCAGAAACACATTTACAACTAGAGAGAAAAAAATGAACCCCGTCAGTTAATTACATTCCTTAGAAGAATATATCGTAATCAGTTTTGCACAACAATCAAATCCGTAATCTCATGATTTGATTTAATTTTAATTTTTATTTTAAAATAAAAGTTATTGAACAGTCGGGGTTCATAACGAAACATTTGAAAATGTCGACAACACGTCAATCTCGTCAAATCGATGTGGACTATGTTTTCACAAATCTGAAGCCGATGGGTTTTTTTCAAATTGCACAATATTGTGTATTGGCATTTACTTTTATAGAATTTGCTGTAAGTTTTTTTAAAATCATCTTCATAGGTACGTACAAAGTTTGTGTTATTTTTTTATTTGCCTCTCGCATTCTCTTCATTCGCTCTGATACATTTCACTTCTTATATGTGCCTCTTAAACTCTTACTCACACATTCTTCCAAAGCTTTCATCTCTTCTCTTTTTCTTTCTCTTATATTTTCTATTTCTATCTTAAACGTTCTCTCTCTCTCTCTCTCTCACTATCTCTCTCTCTACAGTTTCTTCTTTTCTCTTTTTCATTCCCTTACATTCTCTATTTCACTCTTAAAGGCTTTCCCTTTTAATCTTGTCACACTTTCATCTTTTCCCTTTCTCTATTAATTACATTCTTAGTTTCACACTTAAACGTTTTCCTTTTCTCTCTCTCTCTCTCTTTCTCTCTCTCTCTCTCACTTCCCATTCGTCTTTTCTTTTTCTTTCAATTCTATCTTTATTTCATTCTTAAAAGCATTCTCTCTCGCTCTGTCTTTCCATAATTTGATATTTTCAATTTTTCTTTCATTTAAATCTCCTTTATCGCTCATAAACAATTTCTCTCTCTCTCTCTCTCTCTCTCTCTCTCTCTCTCTCTCTCTCTCTCTATCTATCTATCTATCTATCTATCTCTATCCATGTTTTCATTATTTTTCTTATTCTTTTTCTAATATTTTCTATTTCACTCTTAAAGTCTATCTCTTCTTACAACTTCTTTTTTTCTCTATTACTTCCTCTTATATTCTCTATTTCATTTTAAAATCTCCCTCTTCTTACAACTTCCTCTTTTCTCTATTTCTTACACTTACATTCACTATTTCACTCTTAAAGTCTCTCTCTTTTTACAACTTCTTCTATTCTCTATTGCCTACACATACATTCGCTATTTCACTCTTAAAGTCTCCCACATCTTAGAACACTTTCATTTCTCTATATCTTACACTTACATTTGCTATTTCACACTTAAAGTCTCTCTCTTCTTACAACTTCTTATTTTCTTGATTTCTCACATTTACATTCGTTATTTTACTCTTAAAATCTCTATCATCTTACAACTTCTTCTTTTCTCTATTTCTTAAGCTTACATTCGCTACATCACTCTTAAAGTATCTCTCTTCTTACCACATCTTCTTTTCTCTATTTCTTACACTGATATTCGCTATTTCACTCTTAAAGTCTCTCTCTTCTTACAACTTCCTCTTTTCTCTATTTGTTTCTCTTATATTCGCTATTTCACTGTTTAAGTCTCTCTCTTCTTAAAACTTCTTCTTTTCTCTATTTCTGACACTTATAGTCGCTATTTCGCTCTTAAAGTCTATCTCTTTTACAACTTCTTCTTTTCTCAATTCCTTAGCATATATTCCATATTTCACTCTTAAAATATCTCACTTCTTAGAACATTTTCATTTCTCTATTTCTTACACTTACATTCGCTATTTCACTCTTAAAGTCTCTCTCTTTTACAATTTCGTCTTTTCTTTATTTCTTACACATATATTCGCTATTTCACTCTTAAAGTATCTCTCTTCTTACAACTTCTTCTTTTCCCTATTTCTTACAATTAAGTTCGCCAGTTCACTCTTAAAGTCTCTCTCTTCTTACAACTTCTTCTTTTCTCTATTTCTTAAACTTACATTCGCTATTTCACTCTTAAAGTCTCTCTCTTTTACAATTTCGTCTTTTCTTTATTTCTTACACATATATTCGCTATTTCACTCTTAAAGTCTCTCACTTCTTAGAACACTTTCATTTCTCTATTTCTTACACTTACATTCGCTATTTCACTCTTAAAGTCTCTTTCTTCTTACAACACCTACTTTTCTCTATTTCTTACATTTATAGACGCTATTTTACTCTTAAAGTCTCTCACTTCTTACAATTTCTTCTTTTCACTATTTCTTACACTTAAATACGCTATTTCATTCTTAAAGACTCTCTCTTTTTACAATTTTTTCTTTTCAGTATTTCTTACACTTATTGTCGCTATTTCACTCTTCAAGTCTCTCTCTATTTACAAATCTCTCTGCTTACAACTTTTCTCTAATTTTTACATTTATATTTTCTCTTTCACTCTTAAAGTCCCTATCATCTTACAACTTCTCCTTTTTCTCTATTTCTTACACTTACATTCGCTATTTCACTCTTAAAGTCTTTCTTTTTACAACTTCTTCTTTTCTCTATTTCTTACATTTATAGTCGCTATTTCACACTTAAAGTCTCTCTCTTCTTACAATTTCTTTTCTCTATTTCTTACACTTACATCCGTTATTTCACTCTTGAATTCTCTCTTTTTTACAAATTCTTTTCTCTATTTCTAACATTTACATTCGCTACTTCACTCTAAACGTCTGTCTATTCGTATAACTTTTCTTCTTTTCACTATTTCTTACGCATATATACGCTATTTCATTCTTAACGTCTCTCTCTTCTTACAATTTCTTCTTTTCTCTATTTTTTACACTTACATTCGCTAATTCACTCTTAAAGTCTCTATCATCTTACAACTTCTTCTTTTCTCGATTTCTAACATTTATTGTCGTTATTTCGCTCTTAAAGTCTCTTTCTTCTTACAATTTCTTCTTTTCACTATTTCTTAGACTTATATACGCTATTTCATTCTTAAAGTCTCTCTCTTCTTATAATTTCTTCTTTTCTCTATTTTTTTACACTTACATTCGCTATTTCACTCATAAAGTCTCTTTCGTCTTACAACTTCTTCTTTTCTCTATTTTTTACATTTTTATTTGCTATTTCACCCTTAAAGTCTCTATCATCTTACAATTTCTTTTCTCTATTTCTTACACTTACATCCGTTATTTCACTCTTGAATTCTCTCTTTTTTACAAATTCTTTTCTCTATTTCTGACATTTACATTCCCCCTTCACTCTTAAAATCTCTCACTTTTACAACTTCTTCTTTTCTTTATTTGTTACACTTACATTCGCTATTTCACTTTTAACGTTTGTCTCTTCCTAGAAATTTTCCTTTTCTCTATTTCTTAAGCTTACATTCGCTATTTCACTCTTAAAGTCTCTCTCTTCTTACCACATCTTCTTTTCTCTATTTCTTACTCTTATAATCGCTATTTCACTCTTTAAGTCTCTCTCTTCTTAAAACTTCTTCTTTTCTCTATAGTCGCTATTTCACTCTAAAAGTCTCTCTCATTTACAACTTCTTCTTTTCTCAATTTCTTAAACATATATTCCATATTTCACTCTTAAAGTGTCTCACTACTTAGAACATTTTCATGTCTCTATTTCTTACACTTACATTTGTTATTTCACTCTTAAAGTCTCTCTATTCTTATGACTTTTTCTTTTCTCTATTTCTTACACTTATATTCGCTATTTCACTCTTAAATTCTCTCTCTTCTTATAATTTCTTCTTTTCTCTATTTGTTACACTTACATTCGCTATTTCACTCTTAAAATCTTTCTCTTCTTATAACTTCTTCTTTTGTCTATTGCTTACACTTATATTCGCTATTTCACTCTTAAAATCTCTCTCTTCTGACATCTCTTTCTTTTCTCTATTTCTTACACTTACATTCGCTATTTCACTCTTAAATTCTCTCTCTTCTTATAATTTCTTCTTCTCTCTATTTGTTACACTTACATTCGCTATTTCACTCTTAAAATCTCTCTCTTCTTACATCTTCTTCTTTTCTCTATTGCTTACACTTATATTCGCTATTTCACTCTTAAAATCTCTCTCTTTTTACAACTTCTTCTTTTCTCTATTGCTTACACTTTTAGTCGCTATTTCACTCTTTATTTCTCTCTCTTCTTACAACATCTTTTTATCTCTATTGCTTACAATTACATTCGCTCTTTCACTCTTAAAGTCTCTCTCTTCTTACAACTTCTTCTTTTCTCTATTTCTTACACTTATGTTCGCTATTTCACTCTTAAAGTCTCTCTCTTCTTACAACTCATTCGTTTCTCTATATCTGACACGTATATTCGCTGTTTCACTCTTAAAATGTCTCTCTTTTTACTCTTAAATTCTCTCTCTTCTTACAAATTCTTTTCTCTATTTCTTACACTTACATTCGCTATTTTACTCTTAAAGTATCTCTCCTGTTAGAAATTTACTTTTCTCTATTTCTTACACTTATACTCGTTCAATCTTAAAGTCTCTCTCTTCTTACAACTTATTCTTTTCTCTATTGCTTACGCTTATATTCGCTGTTTCACACTTAAAGTCTCTCTCTTCTTACAACTTATTCTTTTCTCTATTTCTTACATTTACATTCGGTATTTCACTCTAAAAGTCTCTCTCGTCTTACAACTTCTTCTTTTGTCTATTTCTTACACTTATATTCGCTATTTCACTCTTGAAGTCTCTCTATTCTCATAACATCTTCTTTCCTCTATTTCTTAAAAATATATTCGCTATTTCACTCTTAAAGTCTCTCAGTTCTTACCACTTCTTCTTTACTCTATTTGTTACACTTATAGTCGCTATTTCACTCTAAAATCTCTCTCTTCTTACAACTCCTTCTTTTCTCAATTGCTTACACTTACATTCGCTATTTCACTCTTAAAGTCTATCTGTACTTACAACTTCTTCTTTTCACTATTTCTTACACTTACATTCGCGTTTTCACGCTTAAAGTCTCTTTCTTCCTATAACTTCTTCTTTTCTCTATTTTTTACACTTTTATTTGCTATTTCACTCTTAATGTCTCTCTCTTCTTACAATTTCTTCGTTTCTCTATTTCTTCACTTACATTCGCTATTTCACTCAATTTCTCTCTTTCTTGCAAATTCTTTGCTCTACTTCTTACACTTATATTCGCTATTTCACTCTTTAAGGTCTGTCTCTTCGTAGAACTTTTCCTTTTCTTTAATTCTTACAATTATAGTCGCTATTTCACTCTTAAATTCTCTCTCTTCTTACAACTTCTTCTCTTCTGTATTTCTTACTCGTGTATTCGCTATTTCACTCTTTATTACTCTCTCTTCTTACAACATCTTCTTATCTCTATTGCTTACACTTACATTCGCCCTTTCACTCTTAAAGACTCTCTCTTCTTACAATTTTTTCTTTTCTCTCTTTCTTACATTAACATTCGGTATTTCACTCTTGAAGTCTCTCTCTATTTACAACTATTCTCTGTTTCTTACACTTATATTCGCCATTTCACTATTAATGTTTTCTCTCGTTCAATTTCTTCTTTTCTCTATTTCTTACACTTACATTCACGCTAATATTCGCTGTTTCACTCTAAAAGTCTTTCTCCTCTTACAACTTCTTCTTTTCTTTATTTCTTACACTTACATTCGCTATTTCACTCTTAAAGTCTCTCTATTATTCCAACTTCTTCTTTTCTTTATTTCTTTCTCTTATATTCTCTATTTCCCTTTTAAAATCTCTCTATTCTTATAACATCTTCTTTCCTCTATTTCTTAAAAATATATTCGCTATTTCACTCTTAAAGTCTCTCTCTTCTTACAAGTTCTTCTTTTCTCTATTTGTTACTCGTATATTCGCTATTTCACTCTTTATTTCTCTGTCTTCTTACAACATCTTTTTATCTCTATTGCTTACACTTACATTCGCTATTTCACTCTAAAATTTCTCTTCTTACAACTTTCCTTTTCTCTATTTTTTACACTTACCTTCGTTATTTCACTCAAATTCCCTCTTTCTTGTAACTTCTTTGCTCTATTTCTTACACTTACATTCGCTATTTCACTCTTAACGTCAGTCTCTTCGTAGAACTTCGTAGAACTTTTCCTTTTCTCTATTTCTTACATTTGCATTCGCTATTTCACTTTTAAACTCTCTCTCTTCTTACAACTTCTTCTTTTCTCTATTTCTTACGCTTATATTCGCTCTTTCCCTCTTAAAGTCTCTCTCTTCTTACAACTCATTCGTTTCTCTATATCTGACACGTATATTCGCTGTTTCACTCTTAAAATGTCTCTCTTTTTACAACTTTTTCTTTTCTCTATTGCTTACACTTACATTCGCTCTTTCACTCTTAAAGTCTCTCTCTTCTTACAACTTCTTCGTTTCTCTCTTTCTTACATTAACATTCGCTATTTCACTCTTGAAGTCTCTCTTCATTTACAACTTTTCTCTGTTTCTTACACTTATATTCGTTATTTCACTATCAATGTTCTCTCTCGTTCAATTTCTTCTATTCTCTATTTCTTACACTTACATTCACAAATTCAATCTAAAAGTCTCTCTATTCTTATAACATCTTCTTTCCTCTATTTCTTAAAAATATATTTGCTATTTCACTCTTAAAGTCACTCTCTTCTTACAACTTCTTCTTTTCTCTATTTCTTACACTTACATTCGCTCTTTCACTCTTAAAGTCTCTCTCTTTTTACAACATCTTCGTATCTCTATTGCTTACACTTACATTCGCTCTCAATTTCTCTCTCTTAAACTTTTCTATTGCTTACACTTACATTCGCTCTTTCACTCTTAAAGTCTCTCCTTACAACATCTTCGTATCTCTATTGCTTACACTTACATTCGCTCTTTCACTCTTAAAGTCTCTCCTTACAACATCTTCGTATCTCTATTGCTTACACTTACATTCGCTCTTTCACTCTTAAAGTCTCTCCTTACAACATCTTCGTATCTCTATTGCTTCACTTACATTCGCTCTTTCACTCTTAAAGTCTCTCCTTACAACATCTTCGTATCTCTATTGCTTACACATTACATTCGCTCTTTCACTCTTAAAGTCTCTCCTTACAACATCTTCGTATCTCTATTGCTTACACTTACATTCGCTTTCACTCTTAAAGTCTCTCCTTACAACATCTTCGTATCTCTATTGCTTACACTTACATTCGCTCTTTCACTCTTAAAGTCTCGTTCTTCTTAGAACTTCTTCTTTTCTCTTTTTTTTTACTCTTATATTCGCTATTTCACTCTTAATGTCTGGCTCTTCGAAGAACTTTCTCTTTTGTCTATTTCTTACACTTACATTCTCTATTTCACTCTTAAATTCTCTCTCTTCTTACAACATCTTCTTTTCTCTATTTCTCACTCTGATATTCGCTATTTCACACTTACATTCTCTCTCTTCTGAAAATTTCTTCTTATCTCTCTTTCTTACATTATCATTTGCTATTTCACTCTGAAAGCCTCTCTTTTTTACAATTTCTGTTCTCTATTTCTTACAATTACATTCGCTATTTCAGTCTAAAATCTCTCTCTCTTCTTACAATTTAATCTTTTCTCTCTTTCTTACATTAACATTCGCTATTTCACTATTGAAGTCTCTCTCTTCTTACAACTTCTTCTTTTCTCTATTTCTTACTCCTATATTCGCTATTTCACTCTTTATTTCTCTCTCTTCTTACAACATCTGTTTATCTCTATTGCTTACACTTACATTCGCTCTTTCACTATTAAAGTCTCTCTCTTCTTACAACTTCTTCTTTTCTCTATTTCTTACACTTATGTTCGCTATTTCACTCTTAAAGACTCTCTCTTCTTATAACTTCTTATTTCCTCTATTTCTTAAACTTACATTCGCTATTTCACACTTAAAGTCTCTCTCTTCTTACAATTTCTTCTCATCTCTCTTTGTTACATTATCATTCCCTATTTCACTATTGAAGTCTCTCTCTTCTTACAACTTATTCTTTTCTCTATTTCTCACATATTGATTCGCTATTTCACTCTTAATGTCTCTCTCTCATTCAATTTCTTCTCAAAAATATTCTCTCTTTCTTACACTTACATTCACTAATTCACTCTAAAAGTCTCTCTGCTTTACAACTTCTTCTTTTCTTTATTTCTTACACATGCATTCGCTATTTCACTCTTAAATTCTCTCTCTTCTTACAACTTCTTCTTTTCTCTATTTCTTAGTCTTACTACGCTTTTTCACTCTTAAAGTCTCTCTCTTATTACAACTTCTTCTTTTCTTTATTTCTTTCTCTTATATTCGCTATTTTCCTTTTAAAGTCTCTCTATTCTTATAAGAGCTTCTTTCGTCTATTTCTTAAAAATATATTCGCTATTTCACTCTTAAAGTCTCTGTCTTCTTACAACTTTTTATTTTCTCTATTTCATTCACTTCTATTCGCTATTTCACTCTTTAAGGTCTGTCTCTTCGTAGAACTTTTCCTTTTCTTTATTTCTTACAATTATAGTCGCTATTTCACTCTTAAATTCTCTCTCTTCTTACAAATTCTTTTCTCTATTTCTTACACTTACATTCGCTATTTTACTCTTAAAGTATCTCTCCTGTTAGAAATTTACTTTTCTCTATTTCTTACACTTATATTCGCTCGTTCAATCTTAAAGTCTCTCTCTTCTTACAACTTATTCTTTTCTCTATTTCTTACATTTACATTCGGTATTTCACTCTAAAAGTCTCTCTCTTCTTACAACTTCTTCTTTTCTCTATTTCTTACACTTATATTTGCTATTTCACTCTTGAAGTCTCTCTATTCTTATAACATCTTCTTTCCTCTATTTCTTAAAAAGATATTCGCTCTTGCAATCTTAAAGTCTCTCTCTTCTTACAACTCATTCTTTTCTCTATTTCTTACATTTACATCCGGTATTTCACTCTAAAAGTCTCTCTCTTCTTACAACTTCTTCTTTTGTGTATTTCTTACACTTATAGTCGCTATTTCACTCTTGAAGTCTCTCTATTCTTATAACATCTTCTTTCCTCTATTTCTTAGAAATATATTCGCTATTTCACTCTTAAAGTTTGTCTCTTCTCACAACTTTTTCTTTTCTCTACTTCATACACTTCTATTCGCTATTTCACTCTTAAAGTCTCTCAGTTCTTACAACTTCTTCTTTTCTCTATTTCTTACACTTATATTCGCTTGTTCACTCTTGAAGTCTCTCTCTCTTCCTACAACTTCTTCTTTTCTGTATTTGTTACACGTATATTCGCTATTTCACTCGTAAAATCTCTCTCTTCTTACAACTTCTTCCTTTCCCTATTTGTTACACTTACATTCGCTATTTCACTCTTAAAATCTCTCTCTTCTTACAACTTCTTTTCTCTATTTGTTAAACTTACATTCGCTATTTCACTCTAAAAATCTCTCTCTTCTTACAACTCCTTCTTTTCTCAATTGCTTACACTTACATTCGCTATTTCACTCTTGAAGTCTCTCTCTTCTTACAACTTCTACTTTTCTCTATTGCTGACACTTACATTCGCTATTTCACTCTTAAATTCTCTCTCTTCTTACAACTTCTTCTCTTCTGTATTTCTTACTCGTGTATTCGCTATTTCACTCTTTATTTCTCTCTCTTTTTACAACTTCTTCTTATCTCTATTGCTTACACTTACATTCGCTCTTTCACTCTTAAAGACTCTCTCTTCTTACAATTTTTTCTTTTCTCTCTTTCTTACATTAACATTCGGTATTTCACTCTTGAAGTCTCTCTCAATTTACAACTATTCTCTGTTTCTTACACTTATATTCAGTATTTCATTATTAATGTTTTCTCTCGTTCAATTTCTTCTTTTCTCTATTTCTTACACTTACATTCACGCTAATATTCGCTGTTTCACTCTAAAAGTCTTTCTCCTCTTACAACTTCTTCTTTTCTTTATTTCTTACACTTACATTCGCTATTTCACTTTTAAAATCTCTCTCTTCTTACAACTTTTTCATTTCTCTATTTCTTACACTTATTTCGCTATTTCACTTTTAAAGTCTCTCTCTTCTTATAACTTCTTATTTCCTCTATTTCTTAAACTTACATTCGCTATTTCACACTTAAAGTCTCTCTCTTCTTACAATTTCTCATCTCTCTTTGTTACATTATCATTCCCTATTTCACTATTGAAGTCTCTCTCTTCTTACAACTTCTTCTTTTCTCCATTTCGTACACTTATATTCGCTATTTCACTCTTTATTTCTCTCTCTTCTTACAACTACTTCGTTTCTGTCTTTCTTACATTAACATTCGCTATTTCACTCTTGAAGTCTCTCTTCATTTACAACTTTTCTCTGTTTCTTACACTTATATTCGTTATTTCACTATCAATGTTCTCTCTCGTTCAATTTCTTCTATTCTCTATTTCTTACACTTACATTCACAAATTCAATCTAAAAGTCTCTCTATTCTTATAACATCTTCTTTCCGCTATTTCTTAAAAATATATTCGCTCTTTCACTATTAAAGTCTCTCTATTCTTACAACTTCTTCTTTTCTCTATTTCTTACACTTACATTCGCTATTTCACTTTTAAAATCTCTCTCTTCTTACAACTTCTTCATTTCTCTATTTCTTACGCTTATATTCGCTCTTTCTCTCTTAAAGTCTCTCTCTTCTTACAACTCATTCTTTTCTCTATATCTGACACGTATATTCGCTGTTTCACTCTTAAAATCTCTCTCTTTTACAACTTCTTCTTTTCTCCATTTCGTACACTTATATTCGCTATTTCACTCTTTATTTCTCTCTCTTCTTACAACTACTTCGTTTCTCTCTTTCTTACATTAACATTCGCTATTTCACTCTTGAAGTCTCTCTTCATTTACAACTTTTCTCTGTTTCTTACACTTATATTCGTTATTTCACTATCAATGTTCTCTCTCGTTCAATTTCTTCTATTCTCTATTTCTTACACTTACATTCACAAATTCAATCTAAAAGTCTCTCTATTCTTATAACATCTTCTTTCCTCTATTTCTTAAAAATATATTTGCTATTTCACTCTTAAAGTCACTCTCTTCTTACAACTTCTTCTTTTCTCTATTTCTTACACTTACATTCGCTCTCAATTTCTCTCTCTTAAACTTTTCTATTGCTTACACTAGCACTCGCTATTTCACTCTTAAAGTCTCTCTCCTCTTTCAACTTCTTCTTTTCTCTATTTCTTTGTCTTATATTCGCTATTTCACTCTTTATTTCTATCTCTTCTTACAACATCTTCTTTTCTCTATTGCTTACACTTACATTCGCTCTTTCACTCTTAAAGTCTCTCCATTCTTACAACTTCTTTTCTCTATTGCTTACACTTACATTCGCTCTTTCACTCTTAAAGTCTCTCCATTCTTACAACTTCTTCTTTTCTCTATTGCTTACACTTACATTCGCTCTTTCACTCTTAAAGTCTCTCCATTCTTACAACTTCTTCTTTTCCCTACTGCTTACACTTACATTCGCTATTTCACTCTTAATGTCTGGCTCTTCGAAGAACTTTCCCTTTTGTCTATTTCTTACACTTACATTCTCTATTTCACTCTTAAATTCTCTCTCTTCTTACAACATCTTCTTTTCTCTATTTCTCACTCTGATATTCGCTATTTCACACTTACATTCTCTCTCTTCTGAAAGTTTCTTCTTATCTCTCTTTCTTACATTATCATTTGCTATTTCACTCTGAAAGCCTCTCTTTTTTACAATTTCTGTTCTCTATTTCTTACAATTACATTCGCTATTCAGTCTAAAATCTCTCTCTCTTCTTACAATTTAATCTTTTCTCTCTTTCTTACATTAACATTCGCTATTTCACTATTGAAGTCTCTCTCTTCTTACAACTTCTTCTTTTCTCTATTTCTTACTCCTATATTCGCTATTTCATTCTTTATTTCTCTCTCTTCTTACAACATCTGTTTATCTCTATTGCTTACACTTACATTCGCTCTTTCACTATTAAAGTCTCTCTCTTCTTACAACTTCTTCTTTTCTCTATTTCTTACACTTATGTTCGCTATTTCACTCTTAAAGTCTCTCTCTTCTTATAACTTCTTATTTCCTCTATTTCTTAAACTTACATTCGCTATTTCACACTTAAAGTCTCTCTCTTCTTACAATTTCTTCTCATCTCTCTTTGTTACATTATCATTCCCTATTTCACTATTGAAGTCTCTCTCTTCTTACAACTTATTCTTTTCTCTATTTCTCACATATTGATTCGCTATTTCACTCTTAATGTCTCTCTCTCATTCAATTTCTTCTCAAAAATATTCTCTCTTTCTTACACTTACATTCACTAATTCACTCTAAAAGTCTCTCTGCTTTACAACTTCTTCTTTTCTTTATTTCTTACACATGCATTCGCTATTTCACTCTTAAATTCTCTCTCTTCTTACAACTTCTTCTTTTCTCTATTTCTTAGTCTTACTACGCTTTTTCACTCTTAAAGTCTCTCTCTTATTACAACTTCTTCTTTTCTTTATTTCTTTCTCTTATATTCGCTATTTTCCTTTTAAAGTCTCTCTATTCTTATAAGAGCTTCTTTCGTCTATTTCTTAAAAATATATTCGCTATTTCACTCTTAAAGTCTCTGTCTTCTTACAACTTTTTATTTTCTCTATTTCATTCACTTCTATTCGCTATTTCACTCTTTAAGGTCTGTCTCTTCGTAGAACTTTTCCTTTTCTTTATTTCTTACAATTATAGTCGCTATTTCACTCTTAAATTCTCTCTCTTCTTACAAATTCTTTTCTCTATTTCTTACACTTACATTCGCTATTTTACTCTTAAAGTATCTCTCCTGTTAGAAATTTACTTTTCTCTATTTCTTACACTTATATTCGCTCGTTCAATCTTAAAGTCTCTCTCTTCTTACAACTTATTCTTTTCTCTATTTCTTACATTTACATTCGGTATTTCACTCTAAAAGTCTCTCTCTTCTTACAACTTCTTCTTTTCTCTATTTCTTACACTTATATTTGCTATTTCACTCTTGAAGTCTCTCTGTTCTTATAACATCTTCTTTCCTCTATTTCTTAAAAAGATATTCGCTCTTGCAATCTTAAAGTCTTTCTCTTCTTACAACTCATTCTTTTCTCTATTTCTTACATTTACATCCGGTATTTCACTCTAAAAGTCTCTCTCTTCTTACAACTTCTTCTTTTGTGTATTTCTTACACTTATAGTCGCTATTTCACTCTTGAAGTCTCTCTATTCTTATAACATCTTCTTTCCTCTATTTCTTAGAAATATATTCGCTATTTCACTCTTAAAGTTTGTCTCTTCTCACAACTTTTTCTTTTCTCTACTTCATACACTTCTATTCGTTATTTCACTCTTAAAGTCTCTCAGTTCTTACAACTTCTTCTTTTCTCTATTTCTTACACTTATATTCGCTTGTTCACTCTTGAAGTCTCTCTCTCTTCCTACAACTTCTTCTTTTCTGTATTTGTTACACGTATATTCGCTATTTCACTCGTAAAATCTCTCTCTTCTTACAACTTCTTCCTTTCCCTATTTGTTACACTTACATTCGCTATTTCACTCTTAAAATCTCTCTCTTCTTACAACTTCTTCTTTTCTCTATTGCTTACACTTATAGTCTCTATTTCACTCTAAAAATCTCTCTCTTCTTACAACTCCTTCTTTTCTCAATTGCTTACACTTACATTCGCTATTTCACTCTTTATTTCTCTCTCTTTTTACAACATCTTCTTATCTCTATTGCTTACACTTACATTCGCTCTTTCACTCTTAAAGACTCTCTCTTCTTACAATTTTTTCTTTTCTCTCTTTCTTACATTAACATTCGGTATTTCACTCTTGAAGTCTCTCTCAATTTACAACTATTCTCTGTTTCTTACACTTATATTCAGTATTTCACTATTAATGTTTTCTCTCGTTCAATTTCTTCTTTTCTCTATTTCTTACACTTACATTCACGCTAATATTCGCTGTTTCACTCTAAAAGTCTTTCTCCTCTTTCAACTTCTTCTTTTCTCTATTTCTTTGTCTTATATTCGCTATTTCACTCTTTATTTCTATCTCTTCTTACAACATCTTCTTTTCTCTATTGCTTACACTTACATTCGCTCTTTCACTCTTAAAGTCTCTCTCTTTTTACAACATCTTCGTATCTCTATTGCTTACACTTACATTCGCTCTTTCACTCTTAAAGTCTCTCCTTACAACATCTTCGTATCTCTATTGCTTACACTTACATTCGCTCTTTCACTCTTAAAGTCTCGTTCTTCTTAGAACTTCTTCTTTTCTCTTTTTTTTACTCTTATATTCGCTATTTCACTCTTAAAGACTCTCTCTTCTTACAAATTCTTCATTTCCCTACTGCTTACACTTACATTCGCTATTTCACTCTTAATGTCTGGCTCTTCGAAGAACTTTCTCTTTTGTCTATTTCTTACACTTACATTCTCTATTTCACTCTTAAATTCTCTCTCTTCTTACAACTTCTTCTTTTCTCTATTTCTCACTCTGATATTCGCTATTTCACACTTACATTCTCTCTCTTCTGAAAATTTCTTCTCATCTCTCTTTCTTACATTATCATTTGCTATTTCACTCTTAAAGCCTCTCTTTTTTACAATTTCTGTTCTCTATTTCTTACAATTACATTCGCTATTTCAATCTAAAATCTCTCTCTCTTCTTACAACTTCTTCTTTTCTCTATTTCTTACATTAACATTCGCTATTTCACTATTGAAGTCTCTCTCTTCTTACAACTTCTTCTTTTCTCTCTTTCTTACACTTTGATTCGCTATTTCACTCTTAATGTCTCTCTCCCATTCAATTTCTTCTATTCTCTCTTTCTTACTCTTACATTCACTAATTCACTCAAAAAGTCTCTCTCCTCTTACAACTTCTTCTTTTCTTTATTTCTTACACTTACATTCGCTATTTCACTTTTTATGTCTTTCTCTCGCACTCTTCCCACGCTTTCATATCTTTTCTTTTTCTTTCTCTTACATTCTCTATTTCACTGTCAAACGCTTTCTATCAATTTCTCTCTCTCTCTTTCCATGATTTCATCTCTTTTCTTTTTTTTCTTACATTCTCTATTTCACCATTGAACGCGCTCTCTCTCTTTTTCTACGATTTATCTTTACTCTTTTTCTTTCTCTTACATTCTCTATTTTGCTTTTAAACCCTTTCCCTTCTCTCTTTCTCTCTCTCTTTTTCCACGATTTCATCTTTCATCATTTTCTTTCTCTTATATTGTCTGTTTTGCTTTTAAACTCTTTCCGTCTATCTTTCTCTCTCTCTCTCCCCTTTTCCACGATTTCATCTTTCCTCTTTTTCTTTCTCTTACATTCTCTATTTTGCTCTTAAACCCTTTCCCTCAATCTCTCTCTCTTTCTCTCTCTCTCTCTCTCTCTTTCCACGATTTATCTCTTTTTTTTTTCTTTTACATTCTTTATTTTACAAAGCGACTTTCTTTTTACTAACGATTTTTACATCTCATTCCCTCATGTATACACACTTCTTTTTAATATTAATTTTTCTCCCATATCTAATATCCTTTTCTTTCTTTCTTTCTTTCTTTCTTTCTTTCTTTCCATTTGTTTTTTTCCGTCTTTCTAACTCTTCTACACTTCACTCTCAGACGGCTACATAGTTTTATTGCTGGCACACCCTGCCCCGAAACTGCTATTACCTATCTTTGTCCTAAACTTAAACTGATTTACTATCTCTTAATTTTAATTCAATAGAAAAGAAAAGCAGACAAGTAGCGATGAGGGTCGGGTTTAGAATGTTTACGTTGGGGCATTTTTTGAAGTAAATTCTGTCGACTTTCCTTGAAACTCAGCTTTCGAAAGGCTGCTTTGTGCATGGGCTCGGACTGCAAGCCCTGTAACCACTAGAGAATACACAATTATCTGATCTAACAGCCAGATCCTGTGCCAATGTCTCTATACTATCCCCTTTGTCTGTAACCTAAGCTCTCATTTTCATATTTATGGAGACTCTAGCTTGAAATCGACATTGTTGTTAAGATAATTGTCGGTTTTCTGACTAACCAACTGGTCAGTATTCAAGATGAGATATAAAGTTAAGAGATCAAATGCTGATTTTCACAGCAGACAGGCTGAAGGGTTTTTTTTCTGAAAGCCGGTGTAAGAAAATCTTGCAAATTAGGTCTTTAAGCAGATCCAAGTATAAGAAAGTTCATTCTGTTGCTAATGAGCACTGTCCCAAATCATTGGATGCTAAATTGAAAGACAAACAAACTGGTCCCATTTAAAGTTTGGCGTTGCACGATCCTTCTTTCATAAATCTTAACGACTGTAAATATTACATCAAATATTACATATAATATAAAGTATTTCAAAATAAATTTGATATCATTTGAGATGTAAATATCTGAATAACTACATTGTCTATGCCAGTTCTTCTCAAACTATCTGATGTTGTGGACCTGGAACCTTTATTTTTCAATGTGCCAGAGACCAGCAAGCAAAGCAAACCAGCCCAGCTGAGTATGAGGGAGGCTGTGAACACCGAAATTTCTTCCTTTTTTTTTTTGAGATATTTCAACCAGTCTACCGCAGAAAGCAATGATAATCTTCTGCCCAGTCAGTCATGTCTCTTTCGAGACATGATCGCCTAAGAATGTATCACGTATGGCACTTAACTGACTGACTGACTATTTCAGGGACATTTTGAGACTATCTGTAATAAACATGAGGACATGTTATCTTGTTCATTCTAGAGGCAGTCATCATTGACATAACTTCCCAGTGTGCCATTGACCGGTACATTATTTCTGTTACATCAGTTATGGCCACTGGTTTCGAGGGTATATATTTTAAAAATCCAGAAAAACTATTGAAATTTCACATGAATTCTTCGTAAAAAATTTGAATTCGATAAAAGGCATTAATCTTCTAAAAAATAAACAAACAGTAAAACAAAATATTAATTTTATTGGCATAGAGTTTTACTATTGTTTCTTTCTTTTCTGGAAAATCTCCGCGTACCGGCAAACGATGGCTCACGTACAGGCGACGGTACGCGTACCACACTTTGAGTAGCACTGGTGTCCGGGTACCAGCGACGGTACGCGTACCACACTTTGAGTAGCACTGGTCTATGCATATGAAACTAAACAGGCTTTTTATTGATGCATAGTCTGCAACGAGGTGGTATAAGCAACTGATGATGACAAACTAACTGTTATTTTCATCTTTTCTGGTTGTTATAACGTTTCGACCGTTGTATCCGATGGCCTTCATCATGTTCTTACCCAGGTTATTTCCATGATGCTTTTACTAATGAGAACAAAGTATCTCAATAAAAAACTAGTACAAAGATTAAGTGACGTAATTCTAATTTCTTCAAATTTTTTTCATAATCATATCGCCCCAAGCAAGGCAGTCTATTGCCACTGGTGCGCAGGGGGTTACATAGGAGGAAAGTTATGAGAAAGAGTGAGAGGTTATAGGGGGCGTCAGGAAGTGGATAAGAGAAGGATAAGAATACTGATGGGAGTGGAGTGGACGGAGAAAGGAGCATGAGGGAGAGGATGCAAGTTAGCAAGATAGGAGATGAATATTGACTTTACACTAAAATTCCTGAAGATCGTAGCTGTCGGGAAAGCAAGTAAACGAAAGGAAATTCCAGATTTTCACAGAAAAGAAGCTGCTGGAGTAGAATTTGTGCTGATATTTTATTGGTTTTACAGTAAAACGGTGGTTCCTAGTTGATAATCTTGTGGCTCGAGCAAATTCATGCATAAGGAGAACAAAAGACCAAAGTTAATCAGAGCAAAATTCGTAAAAGTACCTATAGAAGAGAGAGAGAAGCCACATTGCGCCACTGAGAAAGTGACTGTATGTTGGCTGCCAGGTCGGGATCTATCACATTATAGATTCTCCGGTAGATTTTGTCAAGGACACCTCGGTGGATAGCAGAATCACCCGACCAGATATGGTAGCAGTATTCAATGCAAGGGCGGATGGTAGATTTATATATGTGCAGGATTGTTTCAGACGAGAAAAAATTTTATGGCTCTACACAGAGAACCGACCTTCTTAGCAGATAGAAAATTAATTCGATTATTCAACTAAAGCATCCAGATTCATTAAAAAATGGTTTTGATTTTTAAATCCTAAATATAAACATTGTGTTATAATTGTGTTAGCGAAGATACACAAACAATGATTTAGTATTTGTCTATAATTCTGAGATGAGGGAGTATTCACATTATTTATATTGTTCGAACTGTTGTCCTCATCTTTATTGCCATGTTTACGACGTTTCGGTTGTTGTACACGCCCACCTTCTTCAGAAGCTGAGAATTTGGGTAGATTGTTCTCGTTCCATGTGCTATGCACTTCTGCATGCCATGTAGTTACCTCATTCCGGCTTAACTCTCAAAGTTATTTGTTTACCACTGCTGTAGCCATATATTGAACTCCTAACTCATTTGGTTAAATCACTGGAACTAACCAACGTCTATATCTTCTGGACCGTGTGTCCTTGAGGACCTGGCTAAAGCAGTGTTGAAGAAAAACTTAGTTGAGCTAACGGAAGATAGCAACATGGAGTCCGGAAGTGGCATCGCACATGGAACCAGAACAATTTGGCCAAGAAATCACAATAAATTGTTCGG
This sequence comes from Ascarosepion bandense, assembly GCA_037127315.1. NCBI lineage: Eukaryota > Metazoa > Mollusca > Cephalopoda > Sepiida > Sepiidae > Ascarosepion > Ascarosepion bandense. Next base: position 1,225,411 of record JBBBDQ010001264.1, read on the forward strand.
TTCAAAATTCTTAGCACCAGATGAAGGCCGGAGCGTATAACGGCTGAAACGTCGTGAACATGGCAATAAAAACGAGGGCACCAGTCAGAACAATGCTAATAATGTAAGCAATAAAATAATCCACTAAAATCTTTGACTAAAATATTACTTTTTTAAGTAAGTATCTGAAATTTTCATTAAGATTTGTTGAAGGTAAATTAAACTTTGAAGCATGTTCCGGAAAATTGCTTCTTAATATGAAGAATCACGTAAAAAAATTAGATATCCATCACTGAATTGAGTGACCTAAATTTAACTGATACATATTTAAATCTTTTCTATCTTTTTATTGTTTTGTTCATTGATTTCAAAATTTTGTATCCAAGACACGATTAGTGCTGGAGCTTAAAATTACAGAATGGGTTTTGGCAATGCGCAGATTTGTGTCTGACAACAGACGGACGGATGTCTCTGGCTTCAGAAACACATTTACAACTAGAGAGAAAAAAATGAACCCCGTCAGTTAATTACATTTCCTTAGAAGAATATATAGTAATCAGTTTTGCACAACAATCAAATCCGTAATCTCATGATTTGATTTAATTTTAATTTTTATTTTAAAATAAGTCATTGAACAGTTCTTAACGAAACATTTGAAAATGTCGACAACAGGTCAATCTCGTCAAATCGATGTGGACTATGTTTTCACGAATCTGAAGCCGATGGGGTTTTTTCAAATTGCACAATATTCTATATTGGGATTTAATTTTATACAATGTGCTGCAAGTTTTCTTAAAATCCTCTTCATAGGTACGTACAAAGTTTGTTTTAATTTTTTTTATTTGCCTCTTGCATTCTCTTCATACGCTTTGATATATTTTCCTTCTTATATTCTCTATGTCCCTCTTAAACTCTTACACATTCTTTCTTCGAAAGCTTTCATCTCTCCTCTTTTTCTTTCTCTTATATTCTCTATTTTTATATCTTAAATGTTCACTCTCTCTCTCTCTTTCTACAGTTTCTTCTTTTCTCTTTTTCATTCCCTTACATTCTCTATTTCACTCTTAAAGGCTTTCCCTTTTAATCTTGTCACGCTTTCATCTTTTCCCTTTCTCTTTTAATTACATTCTCTTTTACACTCTTAGACGTTTTCCTTCTCTCTCTCTCTCTCTCTCTCACTCTCTCTCTCTCTCTTTCTCTCTCTCCCTTCCCATTGGTTTTTTCTTTTTCTTTCTATTATATCTTTAGTTCACTCTGAAACGCTTTCTCTCTCGATCTGTCTTTCCACGATTTCATATTTTCATTTTTCTTTCTTTTATATATTCTTTATGCCTCTTAAGCTATCTCTCTCTCTCTCTCTCTCTCTCTATCTATCTATCTATCTATCTATTTATCTCTATCTATCTAGCTATCTAGCTATCTATCTCTACCTATGGTTTGAACATTTTTCTTTTTTTATTTTCTCAAATTTTCTCTTTCCCTCTTAAAGTCTCTCTCTTCTTACAACTTCTTTTCTCTATATCTTACATTTACATTCGGTATTTCACTCTTAAAATATTTCTCCCGCACTCTTCCCACGTTTTCACATCTTCTCTTTTTCTTTCTCTTACATTCTCTATTTCACTGTTAAACGCTTTTCCTCAATCTCTCTCTCTCTCTTTCCACGATTTCATCTTTCCTCTTTTTTTTCTTTTTCATTCTCTATTTCACAGTTAAAGGTTTTCCCTCAATCTCTCTCGCTCTCTTTCCATGATTTAATCTCTCCTCTTTTTCTTTCTCTTACATTCCCTATTTCACTGTTAAATGCTTTCACTAAATCTCTCTCTCTCTCTCTCTCTCTATTTCCATGATTCCATCTCTTCTCTTTTTATTTCGCTTACATTCTCTATTTCATTATTAATCGCTTTCCCTCAATCTCTCTCTCTCTCTCTCTCTCTCTCTCTCTCTCCATGATTTAATCTCTTCTCATTTTCTTTCTCTTACATTTTCCATTTCACTGTTAAGCGCGTTCCCTCAATCTCTCTCTCTCTCTCACTTTCCACGATTTCATCTCTCATCTTTTTCTTTCTCTTACATTCTCTATTTCACTGTTAAACGCTTTCCCTCAATCTCTCTCTCTCTCCTTCCATGATTTAATCTCTTCTCTTTTTCTTTCTCTTACATTCTCTATTTCACTGTCAAATGCTATTACTAAATATCTCTCTCTCTCTCTTTATGATTCCATCTCTTCTCCTTTTCTTTCTCTTACATTCTCTATTTCACTGTTATACGCTTTCCCTCAATCTCTCTCTCTCTCCATGATTTAATCTCTTCTCATTTTCTTTCTCTTACATTCCCTATTTCACTGTTAAACGCTTTCCCTCAATCTCTCTCTCTCTCTTTCCACTATTTTATCTTTCCTCTTTTTCTTTTTCTTTCTCTGACATTCTCTATTTCACTATTAATCGCTTTTCCTCAATCTCACTCTTTCTTTCCACGATTTCATCTTACCTCTTTTTTTTCTCTTACATTCTCTATTCCAATGTTAAACGCTTTTCCTTAATCTCTCTCTTTCTCTCTCTCTTTCCACAATTTTATGACTTCCCTTTTTCTTTCTCTGACATTCTCTATTTCACTATTAATCGCTTTTCCTCAATCTCACTCTCTCTCTCTCTTTCCACGATTTCATCTCTCCTCTTTTTTTCTTTTTCGTTCTCTATTTCACAGTTAAAGGTTTTCCCTCAATCTCTCTCGCTCTCTTTCCATGATTTAATCTCTCCTCTTTTTCTTTCTCTTACATTCCCTATTTCACTGTTAAATCCTTTCACTAAATCTCTCTCTCTCTCTCTCTCTCTCCCTCTCTCTCTCTCTCTCTCTCTCTATTTCCATGATTCCATCTCTTCTCTTTTTATTTCGCTTACATTCTCTATTTCACTGTTAAATGCTATCACTAAATATCTCTCTCTCTCTCTCTCTCCATGATTCCATCTCTTCTCCTTTTGTTTCTCTTACATTTTCTATTTCACTGTTATACGCTTTCCCTCAATCTCTCTCTCTCTCTCTCTCTCTCTCTCTCTCTTTCCAGGATTTCATGTCCTCTCTTTTCTTTCTTTTACATTCCCTATTTCACTGTTAAGCGTTTTCTCTCAATCTCTCTCTCTCTCTCTCTCTCTCTCTCTCTCTCTCTTTCCATGACTTCATCTCTTCTTTTTTTCTTTCCCTTACATTTTTCATTTCACTGTTAAACGCTTTCCCTCAATCTCTCTCTCTCTCTCTCTCTCTCTTTCCATGATTTAATCTCTTCTCTTTTTCTTTCTCTTACATTCTCTATTTCACTGTTAAACGCTTTCCCTCAATCTCTCTCTCTCTCTCTCTTTGCACGATTTCATCTGTTCTCTTTTTGTTTCTCTTACATTCTCTATTTCATTGTACAATGCTTTTTCTCAATCTCTCTCTCTCTCTCTATCTCTCTCTTTCCACGATTTCATCTTTCGTCTTTTTCTTTCTCTTACGTTCTCTATTTCACTGTTAAACGCTTTCTCTCAATCTCTCTCTCTCTCTTTTTCCACGAATTCATCTCTTCTCTTTTTTTCTCTTACATTCTCTATTTCACTGTTAAACGCTTTCTCTCAATCTCTCTCTCTCTCTCTCTCTCTCTCTCTCTCTCTCTCTCTCTCTCTCTCTTTCCACGATTTCATCTTATCTCTTTTTTTTCTCTAACATTCTCTATTTCACAAAGCAGCTTTCTTTTAACTAACGCTTTTTACATCTCATTCCCTCATGTACACACTTTTTTAAATGTTAATTTTTCTCTCATATCTAATATGCTTTTATTTATTTATTTATTTATTTCCATTTGTTTTTTTCTGTCTTTCTAACTCTTCTACACTTCACTCTCAGACGGCTACATAGTTTTATTGCTGGCACACTCTGCCCCGCAACTGCTATTACCTATCTTTGTCCTAAACTTAAACTGATTTACTATCTCTTAATTTTAATTCAATAGAAAACAAATGCAGACAAGTAGCTGTGATGGTCGGGCTTAGAATGGTTACGTTGGGGCATTCTTTGAAGTAAATTCTGTCGACTTTCCTTGAAACTCAGCTTTCGAAAGGCTGCTTTGTGCATGGGCTCGGACTGCAAGCCCTGTAACCACTAGAGAATACACAATTATCTGATCTAACAGCCAGATCCTGTGCCAATGTCTCTATACTATCCCCTTTGTCTGTAACCTAAGCTCTCATTTTCATATTTATGGAGACTCTAGCTTGAAATCGACATTGTTGTTAAGATAATTGTCGGTTTTCTGACTAACCAACTGGTCAGTATTCAAGATAATATATAATGTGAAATCCTGAAAAAACCTCCAAATGCTGAAAAACCCTTCAGCAGACAGGCTGAAGGGTTTGTTTTTTTTTTGAAAGCCGGTGTAAGAAAATCATGCAAAGTAGGTCTTTAAGCAGATCCAAGTATAAGAAATGTCATCCTGTTGCTAATGAGCACTGTTCCAACTCATTGGATGCTAAATTCAAAGACAAGCAAACTGGTCCCATTTAAAATTTGGCGCGCCACGATCCTTCTTTCATTAATCTGAGCGACTGTAAATATTACATCAAATATTACATATAATATCAAGTATTTCAAAATAAATTTGATATCATTTCAGATGTAAATATCTGAGTAACTACATTGTCTATGCCAGTGCTTCTCAAACTATCTGATGTGGCGGACCGTTAGTTTTTTTTTCAATATGCCAGTGACCGACAAGCAAATCAAGCCAATCCAGTTGAGTAAGAATGGGGGAGGGTGGAATGTGAACCCAGGAAGTTTTTTTTTTTTTTGAGATATGTACTATTTCAGGGACATTTTTAGACTATCTGTAATAAAAAGGAAGACATGATATCTTGTTCGCTCTAAAAGCAGTCATCATTGCCATAACAAGTCTTCCCAGTGTGCCATTGACCGGTACCATATTTTTGCTATATTAGTTATGGCCAAATATTTAAATTTAACACTAATACTTTGTAAGAGAGTTGAATTTGATAAAAGGCATTAATCTTCTAAAAAATAAACAAACAGTAAAACAAAATATTAATTTTAATTGGCATAGAGTTTTACTATTGTGTCTTTCGTTTCTGAAATCTCCGCGTACCGGCAAACGATGGCTCACGTACCGGCGACGTATATGCCTACTTGGAATCTTATTACATTGAGGATATCGTTAATGAAGATCAGGAAGTGTGTAGGACCTAGAATATAGCCTTGAAGCACACCCGCGTTCGTATGATAATATTGGGAGGGATGTCCGTTCAATACTACCTTCATTGTGTGATTTGAAAGGAATGACTGGATTAGGCCAAACAACAGTCCAGTTATACTATAGCCTCGCAGCTTACGTAGAAGGCTAGCATGCCAGATTCTGTCAAACGCTTTTGAGATGTCTAGGGCAAGAGTCCGCGCTTCGCCGTTCTTGTCGAGAGCCTGGTGTATATAGTCAGTGATGGTCGTGAGCATATCTGCAGTAGACCTGGTGAAGCGGAAACCATACTGTTTGTCAGAGAAAAGATTTGGTGCAGTGAGATGTTGAACTACCTCGGCGTTGATGGTAGCTTGGAAGACTACCAAAAATCGATAGTAGGCTGATAGGGCGATAATTAGCAGGGTCAGCGGTTTCTCCAGTAGTTTTTATATATAGGAACCACCGAAGAGGATTTCCAGCAGGCAGGAAAGCAAGAAGTAGAGAGGCAGTTGTTATAGGATTTAGAGAGAACGGAGAAGAGTTTAGGGACACATTTCTTTAGGACAATGATTGGTATTCCGTCACCATTGTTCGCCTTATGGGAGTCAAACTCTGAAATTGTTTCAGAGACCACCGAGAGACTAATGTGTATGTCAGTCAGTTGGGCCTCGGTTCATGGTGGAGAGTCTGGTACAGATACTCCAGACGAGTCAAGTGTCGAGTTGGTTGATAATCTGCGATCGAAGCACTCAACCTTGTCTGTTGAAGAAGTGAGGACCTCAAATTCATTGATTACAATGGGGATTGAGGGCCTGCTGCCCTTCAGCACGCATTTACAGAGCCTCCAGTAACCTTTGGAGCCGAACTTACGGGATGCTATGCGCTGTATCTTTTTGGCTGCAAACAGCAGCTTAGCTTTTTTAAGTATCTTCTTGCACACATTGAGAGTCGAAAAAAAGCGGCCGTTATGGTCCGATGCTTGACTCCGGTAAAGCCGGAAGAAGTGATTGCGGTGGGAGATGGCTACCGAGCAGGCAGGGAAGAACCAGGGGGTGAGTGGGATTTAAGCCTCAACTTCCTGGCAGGGATGAAAGCATCGAAACCAGTCTTAACCCAAGAGGAGACCTCAGCAGCACAGTCTTCAACGGGAATGCTAAATACTTTGTTCCAAGGGACGTCACACAGGAAATCGTGGAACGAGTCCCAATCAGCTCTTTGATAGCAGTAAGATATTCTGCTGGTTTGGGGTTCTTAGGTGGAGTGGGAGTGAAAGGAGATGCTGACGGAAACTACCGTATGCTTCAGAGTTTCCGAAAGGGCTTGAGTATTTTTCAGCTGTCCCTGTCAAACGACGCTGTCCACCAGCGCAGGAAATCTTTTTAATAATGCTCTGAACTTTTACATCATGTGCAGGTTTCTTCATTTATAATTTGAAAAGAAACAATCATTGCTGACAAACATTTGGATTATTGCCCTTCACTCACCAGTGAAAATTGCAAAGAAGTTTTCCTTGGCACTGAAAGCTTGTCTATAGTACTTCACCTCTATTACGTTTCAAAGAGAACTTAGCTGCATTTCTTAATGTCTGCGGTCAGTAATGATGACATTTTCCGAATGGCAACAATTTAAAAAGATGCAATAGAATTCAATATAATGTGAGGCTTTTAAAGCGAATCGTTATTCACCAGTGATTTCATATTTGACTGTTCCTCACCTTCATTGCCATTAAATATAAATGAACTGCGTTTTATTATAACTGAAATATTTCTTTTCTCTCTCGAGGTTTATAAACTTCAGGTTTCTACTTTTACAGGTATTCTTCCCGAAGTGAAATGTGCAGAGATGAACGAAACCCAACTGTTTGATTACGGTTTTAAAGACAACTTTAGTTTC